>BJKM01000332.1:600000-943904 GCA_015082035.1 Chaenogobius annularis | reverse complement strand
GGGGGGGGGGTGTGTGTGTTCTCACAGTGAATTACCTTGATGCAGCGCGACAGGCACCCATCACTGTCACCCGCTTGTTCGGAGGGGCCGGGTGCTGACGGGATGGATGTGTGCTGACAGCGTACTACTGTATTCAAGGGCACATTGAGACGAGACAGGACAAATAAGGGAAAGTTTGTAAGCCGCGTGTGTGTGTGCCTGTGCGTGTGTGCGTGTGTGTGTGTGGAGTGATCAGGGGACGGTGAAGTGAGGGATCGACTCTGACACTGAACTAATGCTGCAAATTACATGAAATACGTGGCGCTTGTATGGACACATATTTAATAGGTCACAGGAAAATAAGAATTTGGTAACAGTTAATAAGTGCACTTTTCTTAGCCGTAATAAAGCATGCATGAACAAATTGTTTATTAGTAACTACTTAATTAATACCCTAACCCTAATTCCTAACCCTAACCCCTGAATTAAGTTATTGCTTTATCAATAAGTGGTACCAATAACTCTCAGGGTGCATTCATACTTGACCACATCAAAACTGGGACTAAATCCAGAACTAAACCTCGACTAGACCTGGGCAACAACAGGACCAAAGTAAATCTCTGGATTAAATAATCTATTGCAAAAGTATGACAATTTGTACGATACATTCTCAAATTTCCAAACTATTGTCAAGCCACCCATTAACAGAGCAATTGCTGGTGTGATTCCTGTTCTTCCCCTGTCAGTCCATGGGTGCCAGAGTGATGGAAAATTAGGATCGTTATTTATTTATTTATGTGATATGGACAGAGCAGTTACGTTGGAGGAACAAGATGCATGGTTTCAAGTGTTATAGCAAAGACGTACATGTTTAAAATACAAAAACATTTTAAATTAGCAAAGGTAAGTATACAATATTACTATAACAACCTGCATTTCACTCAGAAATACCATGTGTACAACCCCACCCTGCTTTCAGCCACAGTTTCAGACGATTGTTAAAGATGTTCAGCTCAATTTGCAGTTTTAGGTCCATTCGAGGAGAAACTGGACTGTCCAAAAGATGTTCTAAACTTTCACTGACAGAGGCTCTGGTGTAAGGTCTGAGAGAGCCCTGACGTCAGACCCTTAGACCAGAATACAGTGGTGTAAACAGAAAATACAGCACATTTAAGACACAGTATTACATCATTTGAATTGGCAAAAGTCTTCATGAATACTGAAACCAATTAATACCCCAGTAGTTCCAACAAAAAGTATATTCACATACAATGCACTTTCAATGTTGTTAACACTTTTTAATATATTTTTTTCTTTATTCATGTAAACCTGCAAAGTGTGTTCATAACCTGATCACAAAGCATTATCAAACAACAATCTAATGACAAAACTATAGATAATTCACTTCACACGTAATATAATATCTTGCTTGCTTAGTAACAAATGTATATTATTACTAATATGAGCCGTATAAACTGCTGTTTTAAGAGGAAATTCAAACGTAACAAATTAATTGCAGTTAGCTTAGCAATACAAATCCTTTGTTCCTGTTTAAGTTCATGTAAATGGCAGTTGTAACAGAGAAAACCTGCTTCATTCAGGTGAGGTGCCTCTGTTGGGCACTAGGTGGTGCTTGAACACAGCCCTGACACATTCACACACCTCTTTCACACACGCACACACACACACACACACACACAAACAAACACACACACATCAGCTCCTGTTCTATTCAATCACAGACTCACTCAAACACACACACACACACACACACACACACACACACACAATATAAGCCTAACCAGGCCAAAAGTCCACAGCTCCTCTTACATGTCTTCTGTGTCTTCCGATCTACTCCAGATTCCAAATACCTTCGGCTCCTCCCCTCTTTCATTTTACACTTCTCACAAGCAAACTGTTCTCTTTAGTCTGAGCGCTACCACGTGTCCTCCTCCGTAAAAAGCATAAGGCTAGAACTGGCAAGACGACAAAAATATCCCTCATTATTGATCGTTCACGTTTTTTATTGAATTTTGATTTGCCTTATCAAAAACAAACAACTGTCAGTATATTAATTCCCTGACCAATAAACAATGCAGATTTGAACTTGCTGTTATACTATTAGAACTGATTGAATCTCGACATCAATACAATTTTAATCAGTTGCACAGCCCTAAATACGGCTAATCCAGATATAAGTATTTAAAAAACATGAAATTACAAATTCACAGAGCAATCTACATACTCTACAGTCTGATTATCAACATTGAACATTGGTATTAGCAAAAACATTTTCAGAAATCCACACCTTCTCACAGGATCGCCACTGTAAAGTCAGCTCACTTATTCATCCAAAAGGACAATTCAAACAACCACAACATCTGTCAGTGTCAGTTCAGAGGTAAAGAACACTTGCAAACAATATAAAACTATAGATTCAGACATAATAAAAACTGTATAAGAAAAAAATGCAACTGTTCACTGAACAAAGCAATGTGAGTGCCTGTCCTGTACGAATCAGGGTCAGAGTGAAATGTGAAGTGCGAAGTGTGAAGGGACAGGAGCCATGAGGAGAAGGGTCAGCCTCAGCATCAGCCCCTGATTAGAGCGGCTCGGCTGTAGATTAAAGCAGCTGTTTCCGCCTAAGAAGTGAAGCTGCCATTTGACACTGTCGCTGAACGAAGCACAAGCCAGATTCACACAATCAGTACAATGATTCAACTTGATCGGTCAAGAATGTAAATTACCAAAATGAGATTTTGTAGAAGTATTGCACAAAGAATGATAAAGGCAAAACAGAAGAAGATTGTGAAATAATAAAATATGCCTTTGGAGGATTTCAGCCAACAGCATGTGACACCAGACAAAAACAAGTGCATTTTCTTTTTCTTTTAAAATTTTTATTTTACTTTATCATCAAGTACAGTGTTTTATTATTAGAGGCATCTCCACTTCTCAAAAGAGGAGGCAAGCGCTTGAGAAAATGCAGAACTCTGAGGCATTGTAAAATCGTAAAGATATAGCATCCATCTGTGAACTTAAACTAATGATTCTTGTTAGGTTTATCTAAGGCCCAGAATAATCATTGAAACCTTTATTGTTGCCAAGGGGAATTTGTCTTACAAATGAGAGCACATAAAATCATTACACAGGTAAAAATGTTGTAGCTGAAAATTTTAAGTGATAAAAAGTTAAAGAGTTTAAAATTATAAAGATAATTAATATGGATCTACCAATTGTGGCTGGTGTAGGATATCACCATTTCCTAGATGTTCAGACATCCCTAAATCAAACGGCTATGGTTTAATGGAGTAATTTGTTCCACACCTTTAGAACTGTAACACATTTTAGGGAATTCAAGGCACTTCTGTGAACCTTTGAACTATTTTACCGGCTTTCCATTCCGGGCATATAATGATAACAATTTTGCTGCTCCTTTCCATAAAAACTCATCAAATGACCTGACACAGAAAAGCCTGAACCTTATGCAACGTCTGGTTCAGCAGATGACATTCTTTCACCATCCAAAAGGCCAAGAAAATGTTACAGCCTCTCTTTTACGATCTATAAAAATCTGTGCAGTTCCATACCCGAGTGGCTGCTTCCCAAGTGGAGGCATGAACGGTGATCCTGCCGCTTGGATTTTCTTGAGAAGGGCTCTTTTTGGTTCATCAGCCCAGCGCTTTGGCTCTTGGGATGCTACTACTGTTTACATGCGTATGAGTACTAGCAGACTGCATCGCTGCACTGACCTCTCCACGGCTCGGCTCACAGTGAAAGGCTAAATAAAGATGACAGCCCGATGTCTGCGCACAGGGTTCTTCCTCCTAAGGGTAGATGGTTGTACAGTGCACCCCCATGCGCCCCACCTCTTGCCAGTAAAGGGGCCACGGCACATGCCCAATAAAAAGGCACAAGGTTGGACATTAAATAACACTGTGTTTCTTGCTACTGTTCCCCTGAAGGAGTTGTTTTGGCATGGTCCGTCACATTCACAATGCACTGGCAAGCATCCACATTTCCAACAAGGGGAAAAAAAAGGTATAAAGTGGACTATTAAATTAAGGCTACACTGTATGAAAAACAAAGGAATTCACACACAAAAAAGCTGTATCAAACACATTCCAGTACAGAGTCTTGCAAACTGTACGCAACTGAAGCATAAGATCACATATGTATCCAACGGCCTTAGTGGATAATTGCTAATATAAGATAATCTGTGTTTCCCTTGTCCTCACTTGTTAGATTTTACGACATATACAAAATCGTAACATAAAAAAGTAAAAGTCTTATTTTGACAAATGTAGTTGATGATGTATCATTGACTGAGGTTCGGGAGTGGGACCACGCCTTAACCTCCTACTCCTCCAGCAACCACGCCTCCACTCTTCAACCACACCTCTAATTAACCAGAAGCCCTATTTATACAGGCCAATCCCTGCATCTCTTGTTGTCTCTGCTCTCTCGACCCCACCCTCCCACCCCATGTCTCTATCATCTTCACCGTAACACATCACCATTTTAGGAGGGGGGTTCTGAATCGGCTGGGCTGATTACCCGAGACGAAGCCCCCATCCACAGTCTCTCTACCCAGCCAACTATCATTGATCCATCAACGATCCGTCGTCATTATTATCAATAAACATTCTCTCATATTCTATTTGTTGTGGCGTGGTCCCTACTAGTGAATACCAAATCTAAAACACAAGAAGACCCTTTATAACAGACAGTGAAAGTGAACGCATTATTAAATCAAAATGCAGAAAAATAATACAATTTTGGATTTTTATCAATAATACTCTCTTTCTTTCTAGAGGCTTTCCGTCATTTATTTGGTTGAAAATGCATGTTGCACAAAAAAGTCTTGCAGACAGCTAAAACATTAGTTACAGACCTGTAAAATACACTTCACATATCGAATCCTTGTCGTGTCCCCGAATTTTTTAACTCAATGGATCCACATATGAAATATAAGGACTTTAAAGACTTGATGTATCTTCTTCCTGACTCGGGGGGGTCATCTCACAAAGGCCCCCCCCACTGTTCAGCCATACCTTGACAGATAACAGCACAGTCTTTGCACAGTGGCAGATGTCCTGGCCTTGACATTCAGCAACATTGCAGGAAGCAGATTAAGGTCAGTCATGAAAAGATCTATTTGAACAAGGATATAAGCAAATAAAAAGTGTGAAAAGGTCAGGTTTTGGATTCCGGCTATCGCTAAGGCTTATTAGTGCAGACACAAACAAGCTTAAGGCAGTTGGAAAGTCGCATTTCAAAGTATTATCAAAAAGCAACTGACTTTTGACATGAACAGAACAAGCCGGGTGGGTACTGAAAAGTTATGAAATTACCAATCACATAATTTGTCTAATATTAAGGACTATGACCAAAGCAAGTAATAAGAGATTTAATATGCAATGCTCTGCAAGAAACCAACAAACTAAAGGTGGGGTACCAGACTTTTAAATGAGTACAACAGACGTAAATGAGTTCAACTTGAATGTTTACGGTCAGTTTATAGAACAAAGCATAAAAGCTGCTGATCCCGTAGTTTAGACGTATACATTCAGTACATGACTTTCTATTAGCTTGTCAATAGGTCTGTTTCAGTCTTTTTGTCAATACTCTTAGATGTTTAAAAAGAAAAAAAAAACGAACATAATTTGAACATAATTGACATCCAATTTTTTTCCTCAAATTTTGCAGTGTTTAATAGATATAGGTTAAAAACGTTAAAAGAGGTCTTCCAGCTTGTGTATGAATGTATTTATTTTTTTGTATTGTAACTCTACAGTGGTTACACTAGTTGCATCAGCTAAGGAAACACTTTCAGCCATGCTTATGTTATTGCATCATAACTCTAGTTGATGATCTATCAATCCTTATTGGATGCATTCAATAATTAAACGATCCTTGCTTATAAAGTCACATATCATATGCCTGAAAATGGCACCTTTAAATTTCCTTAAATTAAGGTTTTGTGAGTTCTGTCTTGTCTTTGTGACTTTAATGCACTTTTTTCCTGTTGTGTGAAGCACTTTGAATTGCCTTGTGCATGAATTTTGCTCTACAAATAAACTAGCCTTGCCTTGCCTTACATATCTCTCCTGCAGTCAAATGCTTTTTATGCAGAGCCAGGATATTTGCATGTGCCAGCCTGAGCACACTGTAAGGGAATGGCAGGACGGGGAGGTCATGGTATCCAGGCTGATTGAGATTCAGCTCAGGCACTACAGAGGTTCCCAGGGTGACTCCAGAAGTGCAGGGGAGCAGAGAAAGAGAGAGGAGGGACTGATAATACTGTCCGAGGCTCAGCCGGACGTGTGGCTACGCATATGTTAGCAACACTAATGAGCAGCAAATGACCGTACTGTATGACACTTCAACACCACTTTGATCATGGAGAGCAAACAAGGGAGGTAAAGAACAAGGGTAAACAATGCAATTAAGTCATTTTAGAGTAAGAGCGCCCTCTGCAGCTCCCTTGTGAAAATACACTGTCAGAGACCCTTCTTTTTCTTTTTAATTGAAATAAGGAAGTATCATCACATACAAAAACATTTACCGTTGCTAAATATAAAAAAAAAAGAGCCAGGGTTTCTCAGGAGAGCTGTCTTTGCGACAATGTCAGCAAACGTTGCAAGGCTGGTTTTCTGCCCAGAGACAGAAATGGGGCAACGACGGACACTTCAAACGGCCCGAAAATACATATTTAACCATCACAGGGACTTACCAAGATGTTTAATAAGGTCAAATGTTACTTAGTTCTCCTTTAAACAGGTTATCTGTGTTTTTATGTGATTATATTGTGTACTGTGACAACGGATTCTAAACTGTAATTGGGTTGGGATTTTAATGCATTTTAATAATTGTAAAGCCCATACACGCTGTGTATGAATTGAGCTCTATAAATACATTTTGGTTTCTTGTTAGATTTGTTTATTTGGCCATGTCTTGGTGAACAAAATGTGACTTTAAAACTCAAATATTAATGTTTTGCGGCCTCAAAGGTATAAAGGTGCCCAATGAAACTTTTTCTGGAGAAGGATTCTTGTCTCCATGACAATGTTATTGCTTGCCTGAAATGTTCCACAGAATGGCATTAAACTTTACATCTCCACAGAGACAAGCAGTGGATGCTACTAGACCAAGTTACAGGTGAGATCTGTGGGATCTCAAGGTATTTTTGAGCAATTAAAACACAGTAATTTAACATATGAATGGTACACAATTTCAGTGCCATACTGTGGAGCATTTAAGGAAAAGCGAAAGCATCTCCATGGAAACAAGCAGGTTGCCGTCCTTTCACCAGAAAAGTTACATTGTGCAGCTTAAAAATGAGTTAAGAACACACTGCGATTATACGATTCTATTCTGCTTTTTGTCTCCTTTTCCATTTGTGGAGCTCCAGATGAAAAGTGACAAGAGAGAATGAAAGTGAAAATGGTGATCACGTCGTCACAGTTGTCAAGGCCATTCTGTCACACCAGCCGGCCCTGCGGAGACTGCAAGGACAAGCACGGAAATAATATCCCTGGATTCAATAGAGGTTGAATCTGAGCTAGACCTGGTTCCCTAAGCATCACCCACTTTGAATAGTCCTCCTCCATCTCAAATCACCCCCATTGGACTGCAAGAAACATATTGATTTAGCATAAGGAATAATTAAGTGAGCTGTTGTGGTCATTGTGCTGGTGTGTGGAGACCTCCCACAGGAGACCATACGTCAGGAGAAAGGGCTAACTGTTGGTGCAGGATCATAAGCAGACAAAAGCAGCTGCAGCTATGGATTATTAGGGTAGGGTCAGCAATAGATGTTGGCTTCATACATAAGCCTTCGCTTCCGTCAGTCTGCCCCAAGAAAGCTGTGGCCTGGTCTGAAACCGCTAAGGACTTTTTTTTATTTTTTCAGTATTGACACCCGTTCAAATGATATTAGTTTTAATATTAGTTTTAGTATAAATCATTGATTAGCATCTGGGCATCAATAGTTTTGACACACCTTTCCTGAATTATAGGATCTTGCTCTGCACTGTCTCCAAAACCAGTCTAATCCACAGTGCAATTTTAAGTCACAAATCATAACTAATCAATACATGATAATAACGTCCTCTACAGGTTAACTTGACAGTACAAAATAATTGTGTTCAATAATCATAACTGTATTTGATCCAAATAACAAGCTTCCCTACCTAGAATATAAAACGTAAAAGAAAAGAGTGTTAGGCCAGTTTTCAAGAATTACCACAGAAATACATGGCTCAGGGTATTTAAGGTGAGAGGAATTACCAGAAAAGGTGTCTTCTTTTCACTCGCTCTGCTGAAACTGGCAGTGAAATGTGACTCTTGCTGGTTAGACTCACAGACACCCCAGAGCTGCAGCTGGGATTACTGTCACTCACACGGAGGGAGAAGATTCACTTTATATTCAAGTAGGAAGTACTTTGTGTAAGGCCAAGGTGATTAAAGGACAGAATAATACATGTAAAATGAACCTTTGATGAATAAAACAGTGCTCACACCCTAACTCAATAATTTGTCAAATGGTAGAGCTTATTCAACCTATATTTTTGGAGTCAAAATATTTCACAAGGTCCCCAAATTGATAAAATAGTTATTTTCATGATTGTGTAAACATACAGTCACCTCTTTAGCTTCATTGTTCTTTGTCCCAACCTATTAGAGAATTTTTACGATACTGATTAATGAAAATAAATCCCCCGACAGCACAGACATATTGTCTATTCTTAATAACAACCTAAATACTGCATTACTAAAGTAAATAAACAAGCTGTTGATGAGCATTTAAAATCCACAGATGTTTCTTTATCACTCTGAATAGATTAACAGGCAACAAATAAAGCAGTAAGAATCCTCAGACATATAGAACAATATGACGATTACCCGGTATTATATTGCATCAGTTGTTCCTTCTTAGTAGATTAAAATCTACTTTACATTGTATAGTTCTATACCAGTGAAACAGCTAAATGTCCACCACCTGCAGCACAGACAAAATGTGAACAAAGACGAAGCCAAAACTGTGAATGAGAACACAATCAATAGGTTAATTAGGGGCCTAATTAAGCAACATGGGACAGACAACCCCCGCAAGCTCAACCCAAGGGATAAAACTAATATGAGAAGTGACAAAATGATGTATATTAATTGGAACATAGTAAATGGAGCAATGTGATGTTTGGATAAGCAAAGCTATCGGTGAGCAAACTGAGGGAGCCAGGTTTGTAAACCTTGGTTTGATTTTTGTTTTTCCCCCAGAGTAAAATGCCTAATCTAATTTGGCTCTGGGGAGAAAGAAAAAAAATCAGTGAAAGGAGAAAACTGGCCCACAGAAAATGTTATAGCGGTAGAACTTTTACTTTTACTTGGGGTAGTTTGTCAGACTAGATAAGACCGTGGCAAAAAACTTCAATTTTAAATCCAGCTTGCACTTTTCCACGATAAAACAAAGTACAATTAAGCCTATATCAGATGTGATTCATGTAAACTCTTGTAACAGCTGTTGAATCGGAGGAAGGCCAGGTAAACACCCACACCTTGAGCCCATCTCTCTCGTCACACAGCAGCCAGATGGGACACAGCCTTGTAGATGAATTAATGCCCAGAGTCAGTTAATTATGTGGAAGCTAAGGCGTCTTCATAACCAGCAGCTCGACGATACAGCGGCTGACATCTTGATTGGCTTAATTACTTTGATGTCTTCAGTGTGCAATGGGGGGATCGGGGTGTAATAATAATAGAAGCAATAATAAGAGGTTATTAAGACAAGGTGCATTAGCATGATTGGATGCATGTGTCTTTATAATATTCACCGTGTGTCTTGTAGTGGAGAAGTCTCATAGGCATTAGGGCTGTAGGTCCTTAGTCGTTTAGTTGATGTAGCTGTCGAATGTACCTTAGGCGACCAAAATTTGACAATTTCTTTTATTGAGATATAATATTTATATAAGACAACGGCAAAAAAGGAGAAGATATTAAGTGAGTTTGCTGAAGATTTGGAAGTGAATCGTGAACTCCTGTGCGTACAGTTTTGGTCTAAGACCCTTTATTGTCGACTGAAATTGATCAGAAGGGCATATCTTAAAATGTGAATAACGGTTAATTGACAATATCCAGAGGCTTCAAACAATATTTTGTTTTGTGTGATTGTAGAGCAGCACAGAACTTTTCTGTCTTGACGCTAGCATTCCAAGACTTGGTGATTACAAACACCATGTTGACCACCATGTGATCTGCTCCAGAGAGACTTGGACAATCTTAAAGGGACCACACTGCGCTTCTTCCATGGCAGATACAAACCGCAGATATGTCCCTTGTCCTCCTGCCCACCCCCCCGTAGTAATAAATAATGACAGCTGCACATGCCTCTTTAGAGTTGAGGCAGATCAATTGGCCTTCCAGAGATTAGCTTTAAACGACTTAACCTCGACACAAGAAATCTACAGGCCACTGCCTTGTGATGTAGTTCAATTAGTGCAGCCACCAGAACCATGGTGCCATGATAGCTCAGACTTGAAGATCATTGTTATTTTTGACCAAATCAAGCTTTTTGAAAATGAGTTATTAAACACAAAATAAGGAGTTCCTACATTTTAATTGGATTAATCATATTTTGTCTGATTATTAGACAGATCATTTTTACAGGGAATTGACAGAATCAAGATGTTTTCCAGGCAGGCGAGACTACTCTCAATAATAAGTAATGAAATAAGTTGTACATTGGGCAGAGTCCATGTCCAGAAGGTGCTTCCTCTTGATGGGGATTAAGGACAGGCTCCAAGAAACTATTTGTAGAGTGAAACAACTGCCATCAATATCACTTTGATAGGGAACTTACACTGAACAAGACATACTTTGTGAGCACTCGTCTGTAATGTTGTGATGTGGTCACCTGACTCACAGCATGTGATGGAAACTTTGCACACTTGTGTCCAGTGCATTATATTCTGACACTTTCAGAGATCAGATACTACTGGACTTACGGTATATCTTCTGAACTGGACCACAGGCCACAATTCTCCACTTGCACTTTCCCACTGTTTGTCGTTTAGGATAACTTCTTACCATTATCAAACTTACTCAAAAACATTCTGGTCGCAATCACAAATGCTGTTTTACTGTTGCTGTGATGAACAGATCTTGCATATGTGAAATTCACTTCACACGTGTGGTCATAATGTAATGCCTGATCTGTGCGTGTGCTTTCAGAAGCGCAGAACCTCCTACAATAATTAGCACATCATAAAACATGCATTAGAATCTGCCTAATTTAAACCCATAGCCTGAAGCTCATGCATGAACACAAGCACCATAATAACACACATGTTGTCTGGAAGGGAAATCGCACATCTGAGGTTGTCGTGGAGAAGTCAGGCACAACTACTCGACACAGACTCAACTGTGCAGCAGCAGCAGCAGCAGCTGCTGTCTCATGTCCACAGGCCACTGGGTCCAGCAGGGATCCAGCCTCTGTCACTGCAGAATACCAATGGTTTTGTCTTCCATTCAAACACACTGCCTGACTGGTAACCATGGCAACAAAAAGACGTTTGTGATATTTTAGTGCTAAAATATCTGTGGGATATTCTGGAGCTGACATGAAGCACATGGTTTAGAAAAGAAGAAATTTCACACCAAGCACCAGCTAATGTTTGGATTTTTAGTGCTCTTTTATTGACAAAACCAAGGCAAAATATTTGTTTAGTTTTATGACTGCTCGAATGAATAAAATGATACAAAATCAGAACAGAACAATAGCAGGACTAAACATGGACAAACCAAGAAGAATGCAGAACTCAGGTTCTCAGGCACTCAGGCAGGTCCAAATCAGGACTAAACTATCAGACTATAACCAAGTTAAACCAAGTTTGCATAGCACTACTAATAATACTCAAAGGAAGGGAGGGCATCTGACATAAACATGCCAACTACTACATTCTAAAGTGGGAATAATTCATGTTTATGACCCATAAAAGGAAAAGCCAGGAATGAAAGAGGATGTGGTCATAAATGTGGTCTTTACTTTATTTTTCAATGTAATAATTACTGTAACCAAAGGCAACCATTTGGAGTTTAAAATGGCAAACACCACACCCGCTTGTGCGCTCCAGATTTTCACACAAGCCAAAATGAATGCATTGGAGTAAGGGTGCAGAGCGAGGGCATGTCTTGGACTAAAGGGGGCATTTCTGACTAATGTAAGAAGGCATACATAATACATGAGCAGAGGATTAGAAACTCAGGCCTCGCTTTGAATGAAAAAGTGGATGAAAATATTGTAAACCATCATCTAAATAGATTCTGTTTCATTTACAAACAGTCCCTAAACTGCTAAACTCACAGAGCGCTCAGACTGAAGTGCTGTTGAAACCCCATGCTTCAAATTCTCACTTTTGCGTCACTGCAGTCATTTGAGTGTAATTTCGCTAACTGAATATAATTGTATTGGGTTAAATGCTTCCATGCTGTTTGCACTGAAAAGGAGGTCAAATGTGCCAATCTGAAAAAAGTAGGTCAAAGATGATCTGAATACAAAGTTTTTAATTTGCAAAATATGAAAACCAAATGCAAGAGGCAGTCAGTGTTTTTAAGAGAAGACTATAGACTTGTATAGCTGAAGCCTTAAAGATGATTGAAATGTTCAGCCCTTTCTACCTTTACCAATTGTTCTTTCTCACATCACATTCAAACAGGCAAGACGGGTGAAGTGTCTTGCACAAGGACACTACTAGCATACATTTTTGGAGCCGGGATTAAACTGCTGCCAATTGTTTGTTTTGATCCGTCATCCATTTCATTCCAACTTCCTGTAACTTCCTGCTCCTGCATTCATCCAAACTTGGTACTGGCACAGAGACATCAGAAACACTTTGATTCCACTGTAGCTTGCCTCTGAAAGTCAGTGAACAGTCTGCGCTCAAATCCACAGATCCACAGAAAAGCACGGAGACCACGAGTTTGTCAATCTAATCAGAAGCTGAAGCACCGACATCTCCAGAGAGCGTTTGTTCACACTTACACAGTCCCCACATCGAAATAGCAAACCAAGACTAAACTCGAACCTAAATTGGACAACATGAGGTCTAAACAAGGACTAGAACAGAACAAAGGGCTCAATCTAAGGCCAAATGATGACAATTTGAATGCACGCATAAAATCACTTATTTTTCACTGCAACAAAGCTACCGTAATTGGGATAAATATATAATATAAAATATATGTACATTGACCAGTCCAAGATATGTGAAAGTTAACAGCTTACAGACTACAAAGTGTAGTTCGTTTCTGAACTCTTGGGCAGGATTTGCATGTAAGCACACTCGATCGCGCTTTGATTCAACAAAACTGAATTCCGTGTCCCGACCCCTTTAATCCTGCGCTGAAAAGGTTCATTCAGATAACTATTTACGAGTCAATGACGAGTTGTGAAAGGCAGTCATTTGCTGGTGGTGAGACACTGCAGAGACCTGATCTGCCCCGAGCGGACCGCCCCCTACTGTTTGTGTGAAAGCCTGCGTCCCCGTGGGACAAATCCTTTGATATCTATTAAAGGGCCATTCTCACACTGCTCTTCAGCCAGGACAGGTCTGACTCTTTTGGATTCTGTGCATCGCTCCGTCAATAGAGAAAGGCCAGAGGGAGACTGGCAGTTGTGATACAGGTTGTAAAGTTTAAAAGATACTGTGGTGAAATGATTCGGAGTGAAAAGTATCGCCCTGGGCTGGGGGACAATGTTTGACTTTTGATTGTCTGTAATTGTGTGGTAAATAGAGCAAATATATTTTAAATAGTCGATTAACTGATTTATAAGAACAATGACAAAAATGAATGTGCATAAAATGATAAAAAGATCTATTTCAGATTCTTAACCATGGCACAATAATGGCAATTTGACCTCTGCAATCTTCCCAACTAGAATAAATCTACAAAAGTGCCAAGGCAAAGACATTAATAAAACTAAATAAATAAATATTTTTGTGGACTGGAAAAAAGAGCTATCAGAATTACAGAGTGAAACTGTAGAATCCTTTCCTCTGTGGCACTTACTTATTATGCAACCGTCCATGTGTGGTGTGGTCAGTATTTGGCATGCACAGAACAGTATTTTCACACATTCCTCCTCCCCTCTGGTTTCCTGGCACACTCCCTCTCTCAGACGCCGTGCAGGACAATGGCTTCTGTCCCTCCTCACTCCTTCACTCATTAATCGTCCTCTGCCTCCCACATTTCTCCTGTGCCTGCCCTGGAGACCCCCTCATTCAATTACAGTGGAGGAGCGGTGGGAGGCGGGCTCAGCTGCACAGGTACAGAGCAGGGGGGAATGCAACATGTCGCCAAATAGTGCGTACAATGCTATGGTCTACAGTTGTTGTATGGGCAACATCAGGGTTTGAAAAAGCGATGTGCCATTTGTGCAAAACTGGAGGCTGGTGTTGTAAGTGAATTTAATGAATAAATGCATGTAAAACAAGCTTGGAGTAAAATAGTTTTACTAGTCGAATATATCAACATTTAAATAATATAGTGAGTGTGCTTTGAAGATATGTAAATTTGGAATATTGAGTGTGTCCTTTATTGTTATCAGGATATGCTTACTATTTTTTGTCAATATTGTTCACCTCTAGGTCTTACCATCTAAAAAGTAGACCTTGGGCCTTTCCAAGTAGATGATTCACCTTTTTAAAGCGAATTTAAAGCTGGACTATGTAACGATATAAAGTTGAGAGCCCACATGGCAGTATAGAAGGTTACCAATATTTTTTTCCAATTAAATACATACATTCTTTTTAAAAATGAATGTAATTGTAGCCCCCCATAGCTTTGGGGTATGTAGCGACACCATTAATTTATTTTCAGCCATCCAGCTTGAAGAGTCAACAAAAACCTTCTCACAATATGTCACGACGTTAAAAAGACGCTTTCTGGTCAGCTCTGACATAAATTACCCTGTACATTCTCAATGAAAAATTTATCTCTCCATCACCCTTCATTGGGAGACTTTATATGAAGCCGAGTTCCTCTTGAGAATTCCAGAATGTATTCCAGACTGGGAGCACATCAGAGGGATTGGAGTTTTGCCCGGAGCGGCGCCCCTGTAGCCCCGCCCACTGCGCTGTCTGTGATGTCTATAGCCTTCTGCCACTCTGATAGTCTACTCCAGCTCGACAGGCTTAAGATGAACATCAAAGAGTGGCACGCGACAGATAATATATGCAGGAAAAGTCGTGGATTCCCATTCAAGCATAAAAGTACACAGAGGGTTTGTTTAGCTTCATGTTCTGTGGCAGTAACAAGTCAACTGGCGCTTGGCTGTATGAGGGAAATGAACATGAAAAAACTATGTAGGTACACACATCCATCTTGGTTGCCATAGGAACAGGAAAGACTCATTATAAAGGGATCACTTTTTCCCAAAGCACCTGTGCACCACAGTATAGCCTCTGCAGCATAATGTAGAAGGCACAAGAGGCAGCTTTCACTACTGTTTCCTTTATATCACTCCATCAAACACAAACGACTGAACAATATTGTATAGTAATGTTAATGTAATGTTAATACCCATAGAACATTTTATTTTGAATGTAATGTTATGACTATCTATTTGACAGAGATAACGGTGGAACATGCGTGTAATGTTTTTACTGAGGAGTTGTCAATTGAAATGACAACTTGTTATCAAGATTTTTGTTTTTAGTTCATAATACTCTGTAGAGGTTAGCAATGTCTTAATTTTTGAGTAAATGTTTGTGTTTTGTGTTGTAAAAGCAGCACTTTGCGACAAAAAATGAGACCACTCTACGCTGTCTGCATCTAATAATTTTTATTAATATTATGTCTTGTCAACCCGGAAGCAAGAGCTGGGAGTGGCGCTTTCTTGGGTTTTCACTTCCCAAAAATTTAACACAGATTTAATAACCTTTAATAACGTACTTCCAGTTTTGTGGTGTGAAATTTCTATGTCTGAATGTTCCACAATATTTTCTGTAATCACAACAACCTGTCATGCAAATTATAGTTTAATATCTGCAGCTGTAAGCACTCTGGAAGCATACCTTACTAAATTGAGTTTAGCTACTTACTAATACTGTATATCTTGAGATTAGATGCAGAAGTAATCAAAAGCACGTCATCTTTATATCCCCTAGTTGAGTTACTTAAACCAGAAATCCTGTTACAGCAAAAGCATTCTTTATAACACAGCGCAGTTTTATCTGCTCCCATGGAAGCCACCACCAGCCCACCACAACCTAATTATATTTTGGGAAGCATGGGAAAGCATCCATCGCTCATCCTCTCACTCCATCCTGCAGTGAGACTTCAGTTTCAGGAGGTGAAAAAGTCAAGCCAAAGCTTGATGCACGGTAAAGCACGTAATATATGATTTATGAAACATTCAATCTGTAAGTATGTGTTGTTCAACATTTCCTTTGGCTGAAGTGTGGCTGAATGATGCTGCAAAAAATGACCCATTTAAAATAACAAAAGAAGTATCCAAATTAAAGTAAAATGACTTAATATTTATGTTGATGTTTTGGTTTTGACAGGAAAAAAAAAGGTCAAATGTAATAATGTGTGTTAATTTACCTGCTTGTCTCTTATTTCTTTGGCTATATGCTCCAGATTCTGACAATAACTTATCTATCTCCATGGAAACAAGCAGGTGATGCCACTTGGTCAAGTTACAGGTCAGATCTGTGGAGCCGCAGGCTCACTCACAGTAAGGATGCCTATTTTGTAAGGAGTGAGCAATAAAAATAATAATAATTGCATTTACTGTTTGTTAATGCCATACTGTGGAACATTCCAGGCAAAGCAAAAACATCTAAATGGTGGGTGAAATAGATGGAAGACCTTCCACTAAAAGTTACACATTGCATCTTTACGTCATGTCAATATGTTATTTTTTGTTGTGTATAACAAATTTATAAAAGTGAATATTGTGAATAAAGCTTGTTACATTGGCAAACAGCTTTTCCAGGACCAACCGACTTCTTATGCAGTGCAGCCCACAAATCTCCCGTTTATGTATTTTTATATGTGACAGTAAGCATCATCCCCCTCCCCCCTCTTTAAAATCCCCACAACCCCAAACACAATACCAGCTTTCGGGGGCAAAAGTAGGTCACTCATGCAATGAAACCAAGACGGGCTAATAAACCCACTCCAAAAATCTTGTTGTCAGTCATATTTAGAGTAACGAGGGGATTAGCATACTATAGAAAAGTCTTGCTGCTACAAATTCAGGGGTGGTGGTGGTCCGGAATATCTTCAGCATAATTGGTGTGCAGCCATGCATTGCAGTAAAAGCAACATTAACGCTGGGTGTATATGCAGAAGACCCCTTATACACCCCCACCCTGCTCTACCTCCCCTCGCTGAACTACTCTTCTTCCTCCTTCGTACTGGCAGCAGATATGTAGTAAGAAGAAGACAGAGCTCTGCAGCACGACGCTCCTCGTGCACCTAAGAGCGTCGCCAAGGCAACCCCACATACGTAAGGCCGGCGTGGTGCCATGATCTGGCCTTTAACAGAGGGGAGGGAAAGGAATAAATGCACAGCTATGTTTGGTCAAGGTTAACAACTAAATTATTTGTTTCCATGGCATTGAAAAGGGCATTCTTGTTTTGTATTATACACTTGAAAGTAATACAGTTTTGTATTTAAACCATATATTTTAGTTTCACTGATTTTGATGCTATGACCACTAATTCATTTTATATGAAAACAGCTGGCATAATAAAATACTGAAATAAAAAATCTATTGCCCATAGTTTTGCTAACACTGATTTTATGGTGTTAAGGTTTTTAGACACAAAATATTCATGTCTCACATTACAATCATAATAAAACTTGATTGGTTCTGGGGTGAAAAGAGAATAACGTGCAGAGGGAAAGGTAAGACAGCATCTTTCATCAATTAATCTTTTTGGCAAACATTTAAGATGTCTTGTTTCCAGGATCCTAACTGTGAAATATTAGACCAGGCAGAAGTGACAAATATCAGATTCTTGGATGCCACACATTCCCAGCCGCTTACTGTCAGTGTGTCTGCAAACACAGCAGATAACCATCACAGAGGTGCAGCAGATCTGTACACTGTCACTAACAAGCCTTTCATTCATAAGTACAGCCATAAAAGACCAGATACACTCAGAAAGGGGGAGGAAGGGATTGCCATGGTCACCAGTCTCCTACCAGTTTGCTGGCTCTAAATCACTGCACAACAGAAGCATGTAGTAATAACCTCAAACTGACTGTCATAGGAGCAGCAGCACATTTAATCTGGAGGGACGAGTGTTCCTCTCATGTTGGAGAAAGAACAGTGACGGTAATAAGTTTACAAGACTCATTTATAGGGCAAACAAGGTGGTGGGATTGTTCTGAATGATAGAGATGAATAATGCCTAAATCATACAAAGTAAAGTGGTTAGACTTCGGTTTATAAGGTTAAGGTGAAACTATCAGTTAAAAACATTGATCCTATTTCGAGCCCGGTGGGCAGGGTTTACGCAGCTCAGAGTAGGATAAAGATCTGAGTTCTCAGACTAGAGCCACAGATTGAGAATGACTTTTGGATGAAAGTCAAAACATTTTGTTCTTCAAAAACAGTGTCCATACTACTGCAACTGAATCTTTTCCCCTTGATGGAACACTCCAGGACGAATGAGGGATTTCACCGACTTTGTTTCATAAACAAACATTTTTTATTTATGTTTGGTATGGTCTTATAAAGATTTTTCAGCCATTTTGTCTTGTCACTGTAGTCATCGAGCAATATTTGCTAAAAAAAAAAAAAAAAAAACTGTAAAAGACCCACAAACTGGTGTAATGTAGTAGTAAAGTTCACATATTAACGCTTCACTTTGGTAAAAAAAATATTTGAAAAATGTATAAAATTGTTACAAGATTGTGTAAATATATTTGCCTCTTTAGCTCAGTTGCTCTTCCATTTCTATTTGAACTTAGTCTGTTTAAGACACAGATGCACTGAGGACAAACTGGGAATGACAGCTTTGCACATGGGGCATCTTAGAAAAATAATTTGTGCTGAATACTGGTAAATTGTTTTAATATCAGACAATATGGTCTCTGCTAAGAGATCTAAAAAAATCAACAACAAAAACATCAACAATGCTGATATTTGTCCATTCCTTGACAATATGGTAACCATGCACATATGAATGGCTAACCTCTAGTAATGGGCATACGAAATAGTTAATCAGATTTTTTTTGTTAGGGTTATAAAGTACTTACTCATGTTTTCTATTTTCTATATTCTCTTGGAGCGTCTTAATGCTATTGGGTTTGATACCAATTCTAAAAATTGTTTGCCGATTACCTCACAAACAGAGCTCAAGCTGTTTTTCTGCTGATGGCTTTCAATATGAATTTTCTTACCTTAATAAAGGTGTTCCTCAGGCTCTGTCCTTGGACCACTGTTATTTACAATCTATATAAAACTCAATTGGGCATAATCTAAAACACAATAGCATCCATTGTATGCAGATGATGCCATTCTATATGCTAATGCACCTTCTTGTGCCCAAGTAATTCAAAATATTCAAGAGGATTTTCACTCCATCCAACACAACTGTGTTAATTTAAAATGATTAATGAATTCAAATAAAACAAAATGTATGCTGTTCTCCAAAAGACACTCTATTGACCCAAAAATATATCTATTTCTCAAGCTTGATGGTAATATGATTGAACAAGTACACCATTACAAATACTTGGGCATCTGGATCGATGATAAACTCTCCTTCAACAAACACGTACAAGAGCTGACAAATAATCTTAAAGCCAGATTGTCATTCTTCTTTAGAAATAAGAATGTTTTCCTCTTAATTTGTAAGAAACTACAGCTACATTTCTTTCAGTTCTAGATTATGGTGACATTATATATATGCATTCTTCAGCAACAGTGTTAAAACCTCTGAACTCGGTTTTTCATTCAGCTCTAAGGTTCATTACAGGAGAAGGACACAGAACTCACCACTGTGAATTATATTCTAAAGTAGAATGGCAATCATTGGATGCAAGAAGAGAACAGCACTGCCTTTTGTTTGTGTATAAAGCTCTAGTTGGCATTTTGCTTGATTATTTATCAAGTTCATTGCACATCAGATCAGGTATTCACAGTTTGAGGTCTAAGGACATTTTTATTTTACAATTCCATCGTTTTAACACACAGACAGGAAAAAAGGCTTTCAGCACCTTTGCTCCCTCCCTGTGGAACAAAACACAGAGACTTTTTAAATCAAATCATTTTATGCCTTTTAATGATTTTAAAGCACTGGTTAAACACTGCCCGCAGTGTCCATGCACTTGTTTTATATCATTTTGTCTCGTATTGTATGTATAAATGTGTTTTTATGTATTGGTTAATTTTATTGTTTTAGTATCCAGTCTTTGTTGTTTATTTTGTGTTGTGTTTTAAAAGGGTACCCATGAAAAAGAGACATTTTCTGATTGGGTTTTCCCTGTATAAATAAAATAAAATGAAATGTTGCTATTTTGTAATACTATCTAGAGTATGGGCGCCTTGCAACTAACTTCCCAGAATGTGTCCTGCCATAAGCCCATCCTAGTAGCCCAGTAGCCACTAGGAAAAAGAATACTCATGCTTGATTGAAACCAATTTGCACAATACTGCAGTCCAAATCCACAACAAATTGTGCCCATCTGAATATAGCTGCCAAATCATGCTTGCTTTTCCAAACCATTTTAGCCCAGGTTCCATCAGTGTTCCCCCCTTGAGCGTTGTGAAGCTGGGGTAGCAGACCATGTCTTCCACCAAAGACTACAATTTAACAGCATTGAGCCCCCGCCCCACCCTCTCTCCCCCTCTGAGAACTCCGTCTTCAACTGTAGACATGTAATATTTGAACATACACAAGCTGAGACACGAGATGCAGAGGAGCTACGGTGGTCTGATGTGAATAAACAATATGTGTGGGTAGAATTTCAACAACATCCCCACGTCCCAAAGCGGAGAGGCAATCCGGCAGGAAAATCAAAGTTGCAAATAAGAGTCTGTGCTTTTGAAAATTTCAGCTCAGTTTGATGATAGTCTGTTCTAAATGCTGCAAGACTGTGGTTATTGTGATTAAGGAATGATTAAGCTGGCAAAATGGGACAATGGAGACTGCTTTGTGGAAACAACTGCAATAATAACTTCTCATTAAAGTCTAATAGAAGAGAGACAGGGACACATAACAGAGAAATAGGGTTCTCAACTCAGACAAAGACTAATTGAACATGAATGCATCATATTAAAATGTGTAACTCATACACTCAGCTTAGACAAAACCTCTGCTGAGACATTGGCTCCACCTTGCAATTGTAATAACAGCAGTTTAAGTATAGTGACTCACCCTAGACCCAACTTAGTTGAGTTAATATGCCCCATCTGTACAGTATTATAATCCACTACAACAAATATTTTGTTAAGTGATCCCTGAGGACTTTTGTTGATGGTGGCTTCTCCAGTTTTCACAGTTTACTATGCTCTGTTCTGGGCCGATTAAATTAATGCTTTGTCAACTAAAGGCCTCATCTGCCGATTAATTAGTCAACTAAAATGTGGGTGTGGCTCTCAAAACTATTAGGCCTCTCTATGTCTCTGATCTAAACTGCACTTATCTACAGAAAACTTCAAGGAAACTGAAATATATGTAAAAAAGCTGAATGATTCACTCCTAAATTCAACTAACTCACGCCAAACCTTCTCCTTTGTGCTGTTGTCCAATCTAAATCTAAGTCAAAATAAAACAAAAACAAATACAAATACAAATGTTGGTTGACCACTAAATCTAAGTCAAAATAAAATAAAAACAAATACAAATGTTGGTTGACCACATAATATACATTTACTTCTTATCATGTACCATCTTAGTCAGTAGATTGTGCACCAAAAACATATAGCACAATGACTTTAGCACAAAAAAACAGCACAATGATTTAACGTTATAATGCAAATTCACCAATCTGCCACACGACCATGGCATCTCCTTGATATTTCCTTTGCCTCATTGCACTTGCATGTGATCCTAACCCTTTTTTGTGTAATTGCTATTTTGTTTGAGTCAAATTGATGCTCAAACATTGAACTCCTGACATGTAATCATTGATCCACAGGTGCGTATACTTCCGCCGCAACATTCAACTTAATTTCTCCTACAGCCATCCGATGACAGAACTCTTCCATCATGCCATTATGCCGGGACCTCATTGTCATTCAGTGTGAACAGAGTGGTCCGGGCCTCTCCTAATTGCTTTCCATCACAATGAGCCAGGGACAGTATATGTAGCAGAATAGGCTAATGATTACAGACCTTTTTAGAGTGAGGGAATTCAGTACAGTGCTTTCTAGGGCTTGCTTTTGGTGCTTGGGTGGTCTCCGCTGTCCTGAATTGTACTGAAAACATTCATGGGAAAGGTAGGGCTGGCCTTATCTGTTGGCTAAAAATAGGTTCAAAATCACCCGCTCGAAGAACAGAGGTGTGGACACAGGAGCTCGATTCAATCTCACATCTCACTCGTTTTATGGTTCGATATAAAGTCCGCAGTCGAAAATGCCAGAGCATGACCAACTTAAGTATCCAGCTATGGGAGTAAAGCTCCAGGACCACCACGGTCACATTGGGATGAATAAGAGCCTGTCACGTGTGGGCTGTGGATAATGGGTCTCAAATGGTCTCCCTGAAAAGTGACAGGCTGTTGGGTGAGCATTCACAGAAATGTCATATTACGTTTATTAGACGTGCTTTTATACAGTGAATATAGCAGAGAAGGTTTGGTTACCATGGCACCTTCAATACATCAACGCCATATAGGTGCCAAATACACAGTGTCCTTATGAGCACAAAGACATTCCTATTACTAATGACTAACACAAATATTCACACCTAATTTATTTTTAAAACCTGGCCTTACATGTCACAAATGATCCAGAAACAAAGCAATACCTAAAACCTTCATTTTATTGGACATTTGAATCCAAGTGTGATTATTTGAGTCAACATTCAACAAGACATCTAAAGCACAAGCAGGTTTGTGATCTGAAGATAATTTCACCAAGTGTTTGCAAATCAATTGATGAAGTCCAGGCAGGCTATAATACTCTCAGAACTTGTGTTTCTGGTGTCAACAATCTACAGAGACTCTCACAGGGATTTGAACCATCTGTGAGAATACAATTGTACATAGTAATCAGCTTATGTAAACACAACCAGAAATAGCATCCCATGTACTGTATGTCTAGCTTTATCACCTCATTTGTAACGTGACCACAGAAAGTGAAAGTTGGCAAGTATCACTGCGGACAATGAAAGGAGTATTTCCATTCAAAAGCTAACAGAAGCTAAACAAAAAACAAAATGTTGCCGCTATGGAGTAGGAGCCCAAAACACTCACAGGAAGCACTCAGAGAGACGAAAGATTGATTGTATTTATGAAATGAAGATTTTTTTTCTCTCAAGGGCTATGTCAATGGGCAAATGCAATGTGCTCTGCTATAGGAGGCGAGTTGCCCTAAGTGACTCATTAGGATGAGAGCAATTAGCTGCTCTACCGTAAAAACAAAGAGAAAATGCTTGTGCACATATTGTCCCATGTGAAGAGGGACTTTCTGTGTTGTTAGTAAAGTAAAGTGGGCCTAATGGACTATGACTGCTGCCTTCATTCCCAGCACCAAGCATGAATCTCCTCCTCTCTCCGGCTCAATCACACCATCCCCCAACACTTATCCAACCTGCAATCACACTTCAGATGAAGCAACATGTGCAGACCCTTCGGCCATCACAGGACACGAGCGTCAAAACATAGGCATAGTGTCAGACCAGTTCAGCCTGTGGACGACAGCTCCTTATACAATGTTTCTGGTGTGGTCAAGTCAAACCAAATGGAAAGGAGCCACAAAAACGATGACGACAACCTCCATCAACAGTTTGCCCAATTTGGCAATGATGGAAAAATAATGCCTTTTGGTGCACTAGGAATAATGAGTGCCATTTAAAACTTAAAACAGGACATTTTATTCCTTCAAAGAGGAAACTTGTTTCAAACCAGAATTTTACTGATCGAGGATTGGCTGCAGACAAAACATCCCCAAGATTGTTACAGACTAGTCTTGTTCAACTTCAATTTTGATAATTTGAAACATATTCAATACTTGATACTGATTTTGATACCAAAATTAGAATTTAAAAATGCTCTTTTTGGGTCAAGGTTTTAGACAATAGACTGCTATTTCTTTATTAAACCTGTGGCCATCAATATAATGTTAATGGTAACATACATTGATACATGCTTAAATTAGTTTAGTATTGATATGCATTTGATGTTCAATACTTTTTACTATTCCATTGCTGACTATTTTAAATGACTGGACCTCGATTAAAATGTGATCAATTGTTGTGTGTGTATATTTGTATGTATATATCGAGATGAAACTTTTTTTTATATATATATACATCATGCACCATAAATAGAAACTCCATACACCCTTTCTGACGAGATTGTACACATTTTTGACTTAAACAAGAACACGGCTGAGATCTTACACCAAATATCAGACCAAACGCCGTCATATTCCATTGGCGTCTATCACGTACAGCCCAGGTCCAGGTTTGTGCAGGCCAATCAACATCACGGTGTACACAGCCAGCGTGCTAAGTAGGACACCGCGTGGTATGTGGCCCACGAGATGGCGAGATGGCCCCTTTTTGTTTTCTAGACCATATGATACTCCTGCCTGCTGAGGTGGAAACTTACCCCTGCGAACCAGAGGAACAGGAACTGAAGCCATTGGTATCAGTTACTGGGAGAGGCTGCTGGACGTTTTATACTTTGGTAAAGCTGCACATTAACTAGTCAATAGTTTGGTCGGAGCAGCCTCAGAATGTCACTATTTGAGACAATAGTACAAGATGCGATAAGCGCTTGACAAATTTGTTTGGTGGACCATGAAGTTATCTTAGCTATCCGCTGCAGGCAAAGATGATATCAGTCGTGATGTGCAACGGTAACAGCAATGTGCTCTGTGTCCTTCATCACACTACAATCATTATAGATACAGTAGCTAACAATTGGTGATAGTTTAGCAGTTTTTGGAGCCAAGAGAAGTGGTCTTTTATTGGCATTTATTGCTACAACAAACTGGCACACACTGATTACAAAGCGACGACAAGTGAGATGTACTCCCTGCGTGCGCTAGTGCCAAACAACATGAAACCTGCGGAAATTCTTATCTCGACTGCTGACTCCAGATAGAAGGGGTAATGTGTGTTAAATTGAGCAGTGAATAAAGCATTCTGTTAGCTGGGTCCTTATGTTACTCTTCTGCCAGGAGCCTCTTCAGCCGTGTGTCGCAGAGCAGAAAACATGCCCACATCTACTCTGAGTGTTCGTACTAAAAAAAGCTAGAGATTTTTTTGTCTTGTTTTCTTTTACATCAGCAACAGTGCGTAACTGGCTGTCCTTATTAAAGACGGTTCAAGTTCAAACTCTGCAAAAACTGCTGGCAATGCATTATTCATAAACAATACATTGCTGGAAGGAAAGACAACCCTTTTAAAAGCACATGATATCATTTTATAGGCATACAGAGCTATTATTTATAAAGTCCTTAGAATGACATAGTAGTTACACTGTCGCTGACGCAAGGGTTAGGAAGTGTTGGATAAATAAATAACACATACTGGCTTTGTGTACCGGCTCCTTGGGCAAGACACTTCACCTACTTTGCCTAAATACATATATGCAGTCTGTGATAAGTGGTGGTCCGAGGGGGTTGGAGGCGCAGATTGGCAGCAACTACGGAAAAAGCTTGAATGAATAATGCACTAAACTGCACAGCGACTTTGAGTATCTAGAATAGTCTGAGTAGAACATGTTAACTATTAAAGAACAGGGTCAAACAGGGGCCTTTCTTACCTAAACCAATTACTATGTATCCTTGCATCATTACAAGTACTCATACATGCGTTGACAGGTACACGCTTGTCTCAACAGAGTGACTTTTACATCTTTTGTTTCCTCTATTTTGAAATATTTGGCCCTGAAGCAGAGGTGGGTTATTCTGTTAATTTACTTAAATATAAGTTTCCACCTTGTCTACAAAGGCGTATGGGTTTGGGCAAAATCACAATTGTTAATGAATCAGGCTTCAACAAAAGAGGAGAACCATTCAAGAGGAAAAAACTGAGGTTCTAGTAAGTAATTTGACTCTTAGGCAAACATCATTTCACAAATAGACCTCATTTACAAAAGCTAACAAAAGCTGTTTGTTATACCTGCCCGTTTCACAATCACAGAAACCACCACGGACTGCAAACAACACTTTAAATACTTCCTTGTTCCAAAGTGTACCAAATGGTAACATCAATCACTGGTGCCTTAAGCATAAACCACCACACATTTGATTATAGGAATAGCTTCTCCCTATCTCTCTTTTACTTTCTCCTCTCTCACTCCCCCTCACTCTCGTTTTAGAGTCACTTTAACCTATATTGCCTTGGGACAAAGCCGGCGGGACTCATCCATCCTACTTGGTGCACTCCCAAACCGTCAGTAATACCGCTGAACTACTGAGTCCCATCCGCGCACACTGGATTGCTACAGTACAGCTGCTCCTCCATCACCTCTTCAATGTGGTTAAACGCAGTGGCTTGGTTTTCTATTCTGGGCCAAATGGCAGTCTTCTCACGTACTCCGCCCTGCGCTTGTGACATTAAATCAAAGCTGATGGACACCTCTGCAAAAACACAACCGTTCTTGGAGGAATGCAGGAAATAAGGGGGTTTACTCCAGATTCCTACTTTATTCGTATGTAATGTATCACTTGGAAGTGAAACCATGTGTATGGGATTTATGCCATAGAAAGCCTACTCATGTCTGGATAAATGTAATAAATCATTTAGGTATTAGTATCGCTAATGCTAAGTCGCCCCTAAGCCTATGAAACAATGTGTATCTCATTTTGCACACATGTTGTCATAAGACAGGTTGTCTAAATATAGATCAAAACGACGAGCGTCTTAATCTCCCACATCCTGAAATCATGAATGGAATTTATTTTGCATTATTCTCCATTCAAAAGAAACTCGCATAAGTAGAGCGTTTTTACAAAAGAAGACATACCTCAGTGGTCTACTTTAATAGAGGAACATTCAACAGAGCAATAAAATGCTACAAGTAAATCAGTTCTTTTCATTTTTTTTTTTATAAAGGCATGTTTGGTATTTTGTTTTAAAAGTCAGCCAAGTCAATATCAATCCTAACAAATGTGCATACTCTTCCCCCACAAGACTTTTACCCAGGCAGATATTCTCATTCCTAATCTTATTCATCTTTGTCATTCCAAAAGGTTAGCCCCAAATGAAACCAGTAAATATAGTCCATACATAAGTTAAATAAGATTAAAACAAAAGTGTATATGCCTTTTTTACAGTACTATATGGTCAAACTATCCAGATTTTAAAAACAAATTAACAGAGATTAAACCAAGACCAAAATAAGGCTAAAATTAAATCAGCCTTTTCTACATTTTAACTGACAATAAAAACTTTACATTTCTGTCAGATGTAGAACCCTAATCTGTTCTAGTGATACATTATAATTAGACAATATTGCAATACAGATATTTTAGCCTTTTTTTTCTGAACCTCTAATATTGCACAACACTTAATCATTACTCGGGACCACCTACGTTATTTACCTTAGGGCGCGTTCACATCTGCACATGCACCGCATCGACACTGGGACTAAACCTGAAACCTGGACTGAACCAGGACTAAGCAGCTGACAAGAACAGGCCCAACCCAACTCCCCATGAGGACTAAAATGGGCTCAATTTAGAACCAGCTAACGGCAAACGTAAAACTCTTGCATTTAACACCCCTTTTGTGCAAAAAACTATACCTGTTTTATAGTTCCATTCACTCTGTTGACACAAGCTTTTTCCTCGCTAATCTCTTCACAGCCCAAGCTCAAATAAGGCATTCAAACTCACTGAGATGTCGAACAGTTCCTCGGTGTCGTCCAGCATGCGGACCCTGATGGAGACCTGTCGTCCGGGGGGCATGGCCGGAGGTCTGTGCCCAGGGTCCAGGGTGCTGATGCCCAGAGTCTCCGGGGCCCCGAGGCGCTGCCCTGCTCCAGACACGGTGGGCTCTGGGTCTGCCTCGGCCATCCTGCACCTCTCTGTGTTCTGCTGCCTGCACATGGGACAAGGGAAAGTCAGGAGGGGCTTCAGCAGATGTTTACAGGAACGGGAAAGCATGACAACGGAGATAACGGCCTTAATTATTCACAATATCTCAAGATATGTACTAAAATGTGGCGATATTTGTGCAATACTGTTTATTTTGCTCTACATGCACCTGAAAAAAGACTTATTCTAGTCCAAACAAATAACAAAAGGTTAGCCTATACATGTTTTTAATAATGACATACTATGCAACTACATTAGAACTGTAGTACTATAAATATTCCTTGTTTAAACATAATTACACATTGCAGTAGTATTTGATCAATGTAAACAAATGTTAATTAGAGCTCGATCAATATGGGTTTTGTCATGACCAATGCTGATATCACTTGTTTAGAATCCAGAAAAATCAATGGCTGATTAGCTCAGCCGATGTTTTTGGGCTGTAATGTCGGGATTATTTTCTTTTCAATTTTTTGTGTCTTCTTCACAAGCAGGGCGGCCAAAGCGAAATATCGGCCTATTCTGGGGAATTAAAGTGCAAAAAGATCTTCCTGAAAAGCCGCATATATTGGTCTATTTCGAATTCGAACCTTAATAAGACTTTTCAGCAAATAAGCGATTACCTTTACTTTTAATTGCAGGTTAAAGCGCTTGTAACCAGTTTTTCTAATTTTGGTGTATTCATACCTGTTGTAAATATAAAAAGTTTTAGTAGATACTTTTACTTAAATCAAGAAGCGAAGTTGTATGAACAGGAAGTGACATCACACCAGGGACACTCATTCCATCCAAAGTTTAGACATCATTTACACAAAAGAAACTACTTTTTTGACCCTCTAAACATTCAACAAAATAAAGGTGGTCTCATATATTTATCATTTAAAAAGGTTTTGAAGATTGAGCTTTGACCCAGTGGTTGCTCGGTCATTTCCTACTGTGAAGTCATCAATTACAAACAGGAAGTAAAATTATAAACTTAAAAAAGTTGCTTTTTTTAAAAATAAAATGTGTAGAATTTTTCGCTACATTTAAAATATATTTATCTTAACTGCATTTTTGTTCAATGAGTAGTCCAACCTGCCATAGACACTTTAATGTAGCAACTGTTGCAATATAACTATAACTATAATGTAATTTCTGACTATTTGTAAATGAGAGAACACACTGCTTGTATAAAATATACTTTTAGACAGGACACTACATACCACAACTGAATTGCAAAGCAGCATTAACACTTCCCACTAATAACTGGGGCTGATAACTGTTGCTCAGGCGACCACTAATTAACAGTGTATCCTCACCACAAATCTGCATTTCCAGGTGCATATCGGACACTTGTAATTGGACTGGACAAGGAAATCAAGAAGCTTCTGTTAAAACTCAAAGAGTTCATTGACCAAGATGTTATAAAATCAAAGCATAGAACCAGAAGCCACACACGCTGAGGATTGAATTGGTCCCTTTGGCCATTCATTAAATGTAAGTAAGTTAGTACAATTACTTTTGAAGATGCTTTGTTATCCTGACACCTTATCCGAATGTAGCCAGAGGGTTCAACCTGTAAAGAGGGCGCAGCGCTCAGACAAACTTGCATACTCATTCATTGTGCGCTGACATATGAGCCGGCCACCATCCCAGCCCGGAGTGTCCACAGAGCACGTCCCCAAGGCCTGGCTGTCCTGCTTAATTCTGTTCACTCTGGGCACATTCCTGCAGAAGGCCCATGTCATTCCCAGGATCTCATCTGATGTTTCTCTAGAGCGCTGTGGGCCAGTGGACCGACTCCAAAGAACACTGCAGAGTTGAGCGACTGCTGCCGTTTTCAACTCCAGCTGAATAAGGTGTTTTAAAGGATGAGGTAATGTCATGCCAAGGACATTCGGGCTATTATACACATTATTAATTCATTGTCAGTGTGTGTGTGTTAGCAAGAAACAAACAGCATTTCAATCTTAAGTGCTTTCATTAAACATGGCAGTAAAAACATTTAAAAAATCTTAATGTTAAGAGCGACTCACATTCTGCTTCAATCGTTTTTTTTAACCTGGATGCCCTACCTGACACACCTATTTATTTGTGCGTGGTATTGACACAACACTTTGGCTGTAGATGGTTTAATAAAGTACCTTGAAAGAGCTAACTGTATTGTTTACTATGTTATTACACATGGCTGATAAAGATGCTCCTCACAGCCTCGAGCGATGCTTGAACTGATCTGTAATTCTCATCAGTGGCACCCGCCAGCTCCTGGGAGTTACAGAACAGTGGGTGGACAATATATGTCTTCTATAGCTTAACTGTACCAGCCCAACACTGTCTGAAGATTGGCTGCTGAAAGGTTAATACTGTAGTGAGGGCGCGATGAGAAATGGCATAATTTTGTGTTCGTGTGATGGTGGTTTGCTGCCATTTGATCCTGTGTCCATCTCTCAAAGCTTGGCCCTTGCTCAGTTTGCTGGCGTGTGTCGAATGCAAAGTCTGTAAACTCTTGTCCAGAGTTTAACCAGATGCTCCAAACGAAACACTTCACAGGGCAGTGAAAGAGTAGCAGCAACGTCCCCTCCCTCACGCTATAAGTGCCTATGTCAAAAGCTCTATTGAAAAGGCAACTAAACAAACACGCACAACAGCCGCCAGTTCAACAGCTGTGGGAGTGACATAGAGTTGAAAATATATTGTCAAAGGGGCATTCATGGACCCCGCTCCCGTCTTTGAACATGTTTGCTTGAAATTCCCCACAAATGTGTAACGTGGAGCGGTGCCTGTTGACCTATTAAGTGGTTATAACAGTGGTTCTTCTGTGTCCAGGGGCGCACAGGGGCCCCTCAGTCTCAATGCCTGAGCCTGAGCACTGCACAACTGGAAACCTTTAGTGACAGTTGAGAAGGTAGCAATACCAGCAGCTGTCTACCTGTGACAAGCTCCCAGGGGGGGGGGACATTTATGAGCAGAAAGGAAAACACAAAAGCATCTCAATTTGCGTGGTAAGAAACGTGATTCTCCTGGGTGTGGCTGGATCATTGTAAGTCTCATATGTTCAACGCGGGGGACACAGTCAACAGGGTACACGCGCGTTACAGCAGGAACATGCCATTAAAGTCCATGCAAAATATGCGTAAAATGGTGCACGTCGCGGTGTAGGATGGCACTGGCCGGTCGCACGCACCTACTCCTGCACGCACGTACGTCTTGTAGTGCGTTCACGCCGTTAATGTAATGTAGGTTAATGGAACAGTCTGCTGTAATCCCCAGGACATGATCAGCTCCTTCAGGAAGATGTGACATTGCACCCGCTTGGACGCACAGACCGTAAAAGAAGATCTACACCGGGGGAGGGAAAAAAGGCAGTCCACATGCCCAGGAAAATGACTGGCACGTGAAAAAATGCCTTTTCCCCAACTGTGATCTACACAGCCTGTATGATAAACTGCATTGCCCTCACCCATCCACACTGTATGCGCACGGCATACACATCGGGGCAGTTTCCACGCCGCACATGGAGATTTCTGCCACATAGCGATAGTTATTGACCTTCCTGAAAACCGCAGGATCACTGACCAACACGGCAAAGATTCTCCCGAGACTTAACCCTAATCCGATTCTCATCAAACAAGTTAAATCACTTCCCTCAAGAGCACACACACTCGCTCTCACACACACACACACACACACACACACACACAAACACACTCACACACACAGGACTCGGGCTTCGATCTACTTACCTCTTCTCTCTCGTAATGCGGGCTTCTCCTTCCTCGCGTATGTAATTTCCCCAGCAGAAACGGGTTGTCACATGCACGTCCGGGCGTCCGGGGAAAGAGGGAGAAATCCGAGTGAGTTTTTAGATGTTGCTGGTGCGAGAGGTGAGGCTTTGCGCGGTCGCCATGGCGGACGACTGAGTGAGCGAGCCCAGGAGAGACGGGATTAGAGGAGCGAGCGGCGGATCCACTCCCGGTGCCTGCACAGACAATGAAGGAGGCAGCACCTCCACCTTAGAGCTGCCGCGGCGGAAGAGCAACGGCACCATCTAGTGGCCGATACAGGGAATGCGTTTTCCTACTTCAAATGAACCATTTCTACACCATTTTTGTCCTTATCTTAGTTTACTCAAAGTTGTATTTTAATTGATTTATACATGTTTTAATAATCCTATATTGTCTTGTAACTGAGGCTCGAGAGTTCAGGAAATGTCTGTTTTCACCCCCCCCCTTCCCCGCCTACATCCCTGTATATTAGCGATTATTTTAAGAATGATGTGTCACAGTTTTCATTCTGCTGCTTGTTACGGTGAAACGTCACTATGAAGTTTTGAACAGCAAGCCAATGAACCAGTTTCTATTACTAAGCTGTTTTAGATGTTTTACACTGACCAACATTTACAACTATGATCCATTTATGTTATAGTTTAATACTAAGTACCTGCAGGGGAAAAAAGCACAAAAGTATTATTAAAGTACCAGTTAAAAAAATTAGCATAAACGTAAAAAGTAAAAGCGTTTCTATACATTTGACTATTAATGTGTTAAATGTAATGATCTTGATAAAGAATTTGAGTTTTAGTTGAAAGGAAGCGACTGAATTGATCAGTTAATTTACCTAATCATTTTTATTTATATATCGTAGTTAACTCAAAATCTTTGTGCATGGTCTGGCGGTCTCAAACGCTATAGAAAAGTACTTTACTTTTACAGTCCTGTTCAAAAATGGAGTGGAGTAAAGCACAGAAAACTTCTTTCAAATGTAGTGAGGCAAATGTAAAAAATATGCACTGAAAATTGTAGTTAAATAAACAGATGCCTAAGTAAAGAACAGCGACAGATACCTAAAAAAAAATAATATTTACGTTGGTTTTGCGGTTTTACGTTACTTTCTTTCCACTACTGATTATGTCACTTTAATCTATCAATGTCATAGGGTGACCACCACAAACAGTGGCCAAGTAAAAGTGGAAAAGTAGGACAAAGTGAGACGTGGTGGGGCAGATACATTTAGGTTTATTGATAAATACTGCTATAGAACCAAATTTAGGATAATAAATGTTGAGTTGTGGCTAGACACAGTGGCCTAAATGACTGGGCACAGTGGGTAGGACACCACAGAGGGTCACCACACGCACTCAAGGGAGCCAACACAAAAGACACAAATATGTTCGTTAACAATTACATGATTAAATAAATAATTGCTGTAACAGAATTCCTAGGTAGAAAACAATTCTGCCTTTCTTTTAAAATTTAAAAGTACCCCCTGGAAAGTGTCCGCATACCTCCAGGAGTCACTGCACTGGACTATAGGCTTGTTTAAACAAACAACTGATGTCTGCCTGTTACTACTTATACAATAACTCTATCCACCAAGGTTAAAACACTCAAATTCCAGAAGTAAAATGAAAATAAACTTAAACATAGGCCTAATTGAATGATATCAGAAATGCTTTTACATCCCAAATAAATAAATAACAACAGAAATGTTGCATTGCCTTTCTATTGTTTTTTTTTAACCCAACAAATAAAAGTGTAATGAATATAAAGGTGAGTGAAACTAACTGAGCGTCCCTGGTGTCTCTGGTGTGGGTCTGCAGGGTCCCTCTGAAGCTGCTGCTGGTGTTGGCTCAGGGCACATTTCTCACATAGTGCAGATGCTGACCTGTCTGTGCACTCAGTTCACACTCTGCTGGAGACACAGGGACACAGTCTGCTGCTGACACACTTCAAACACTGTAAATTCTCTTAACTTTTCAAATAAATGCCCAAGTGGATAAACACAAGCCTGAGATATGGCTTTGTAAATGTTAATTTATAAATATAGTGCTTATCCAAGTGAAGTATTTAGGAAATTCTTATTTTTGTTGCAGTTGGTCTTCTTCGTCAGGCACATTCTACCAACAGAAAGTCTTCAAAATGCTGGATAGAGTACAAAACACATTAAAAAAAATATTTTAAAAATATATATATATAAATATGAATATATATATATATATATATATATATATATATATATATATTATATATAATTATATTCTTATATTATCTAAAATAATAATATTTGATAAAAATTTGCATACCAGATTTTTTTTAAATATATATATATAAATGAGCATATGTAATACTGTTACACCCTTTTAGATCTGTGTAGAGCCAGAAAGTTGATTACTAGAGGCAAAATCAAGTATAGACCATGATACCTAACAAGAATATTGTTTTTCAATATGAAATGATAAAATGAAAATACTACTGGACTGTGGAGTCAACATTTCTGCACTTTATTGTTCAGTAAAACCTAAACATTTGGACTTTGCTGCATCAAAAAAACATGACGTGTCTATCATAATCTCCAACAAAATAAACAATAATGTAAAATTCCACAGTAAATGTCTTTAAACCAGGCTTTGATATCACTCACATGTAACTGAGCGGCTCTCATTTTTGTCATATTTTGTGAAATTCCAATTCATCTCAGTTTCTCCATTAAAATCCCATTATCTTCCGCTTTCGCCTCCAGCTGCCTCCATACTGGAATTTAGAATGTGTTGGTTTACAAACATTTAAAGCGACACTAACGCAATCACTCCAAAGATCACTCCTACTGTCAATATGAATACTTCTGTCCTTCTACTGTCTGCCCAGCCTGATCGCATCACTGGAAGGCTGTCAATATTAACCTTCCTCTGTAGTAACATTCCAACCATTCAGGCAGTTAGCTATTCAAATGTTAAATACAAAGTCAAATCTGTAAAACAATTGAATAACTAATATATATAAAATGCACAAAATATTCATGGACACAACACATTTTATTCCCCTCCAGACTAATTAGCTTCGCATTCAATCTCCTGCTGCTGTAATTACATAAAACCCATTTCCTTATTGCTGACAGTCCACACGGCTCTCTGTTCTCCCGTGGTTTCTCTTTACAGACTTGGGGTTGGCCTGGGGCTCCTTCACTCCTCCTTCCTCCTCCTCCTCCTCCTCCTCCTCCTCCTTTTTCCTCCTCCTCCTCCTCCTCCTCCTCTTCTTCGTCTTCCCCCTCCTCCATATCAGAAACAGGACAGGGATGAAAAAAAAATACAAATATAAAGCCATTTCTGAAGCAGGAGTGTATTTTGTATGTCTCCTTTGCATGTGTCGCTCGCCCACCTGGCTTCACGCTGGCAGTATTAAACGATAGCGGTCTCCTACGCGTTTGTGCGGCATGCAGATGGGGGATTGGAGATGGGGAGTCTCTTGGCAGCTTCCGTAGGTGGCCCTCCGGATCTCTTTCGGCACTGACACTAAGCCGAGCGTTTGAGATGTGTGAGAAACTGCAGCAAGCAAGAGCAAAAGTTGGTACAAGACAATTGAGTCTGGGATTAGTTATGTAAGCAATCCAGATCTGCTGCCTGGATTGTGTGTCGCTGACGGAGAAAAGCGAAAAAAGAGTGATTTTTCTATTTTTCAGTGGATTCACATTTTGGACATAAACACAGCATCAGTGTTAATAGGATTACACCAAATGGTTTGTTTTTGTGGCACTAGACATTCTGAAAAGTAACTAAAAATACTATATTTGCTCTAGTATCTTAATATTTTGGACTAAATTAAATCTGTAACTCGTTCCCCTAGCTCTTACAAACCCTTTCCGGACACATAGTTAATATTCATAAGCATTCATTTTCGGCTACAACTTTAAAAGAGCTTTTATTTTTTCAGCTGGCAAAGTGAAACTGAGTCGGACCACCTAAGTGCAGCCAATCAAAGTATTATTTTAAGATCTAACTTATGGGTTCTGGTTGCCAAGACGTACGATACTTAAATAGAAATTAAGACTTTATTGCATCTGTAAATGTGTAAATTACAATGAAAGGCCTAATTTCTGCAAGGAATACGTTTTAACCACTATGGCACCGCATAAATAACCTGTTTGAAGCTACAGATCTAACAATTTCTGAAAAAAAAAAAAAAGATTATTAAATCACTGATGATCATTTACCTGATATCAGGAATGATCTTATCAAAATCAGAAAGCTGTGAATCCAATGTGGCCTTGGAAATGTTGCTAACGGTAATGCATTCAATGTATATAGCACATTTTTAAACACACTTAAATTGCAGTGTAGTGGCACACACACACACACACACACACCAAATTCATACTGTAAGATGAGTGAAGTGTCATTCTTAAGGACACTTCTTATTTTCTGCTGCACAAGCCGTACTCATCTAAACCCCTGAATAGGGACTAAAACCTGATATGCTTTGAATTGTCAGTTGCTGTATACATTGGCCTTTCTCCAGACACTTGATATTGTTTGTTAACAGAAGGATGAGGAGAGCAGGGAGTGTTTTGTTGAGAGAGAGAGCGAGAGAGACAGGGATAAACCGCAAACCCCCCGGTGGGCCACACCTACACAGGAAGAGACGTAAGCAGCAGGGCGCCTCTCTGCACGTCTTTAACAAAAGACCAGGTAAATATCACTCAGTGCCAAAAACAAACTGATGTCACAGAACACGTATGAGGTTAAATGTGTTTTGAACTGCATAATGAGTGAGATGGAGAGACTTTTAGTTTGTCTGTAAGGGTGAAATCCACATAGCTCATGATCTGGAGATGTGTTCCCAGGCTTTGAAGGATAAATCAAATACACATTTTCCAAAGGGGACAATAAAGTGTACCTTAACCTTACAAACAGTGGAAGTAAAAAAGTTTGGGTCATTTTAGTCTATAGTCAGGCATTTCGTATTCATGTTCTTACTTGTTGCATGACTTCTCAAACAAAAAGAAACTAAAAAAAATATTCTAATCCTTCTAATCCAATTCTAATAATTGGATCAAATAATAATTAGATCAAATTTATTGTAATTCAAACACAGAATCAGAAATATTTTTCCATGGTAATGCTACTTTTGATTTGTGTCTTGGGTATAAAACAATTTGACAAACAGTTCATTTGCATGTTTTATAGAGACAGCAATTCTTTCCACTTCATAATTAGTTTTTGTTGTAACAGTATTGCTTTTCATCATTCAGATTCTGACCAGTGATCTTATTTGTAATTGTCATGGCTCAGTCCTACATTCTCAAAAACAAGGAGCATGCACGAACCTCGCACTTGAAAAGCAACAATCTAAAACTGCATTGTCTCTTATGTCTCACAATTAGATAGCGTTTTGTGCTGACAAGTTTACAAAAGCCACAGTTCAAGGTGTGAGCCCTATAGTCATCACTCACTTAAACTAACAAACTATAGCCCATAGATTATTGAACTAAATGGAAGCTCATTTGGAAAATATGACTAATTTATCCTGGGATTTGCCGTTTTCCCAGCTGTGCAAAACTCAATTAAGCATGATGAAGCAGTCATAATTTTACCAAGCCGCCTAAAACATATGAGGGGAGTGGATTTGTAAAAAACCTCTAATCCAAAATACAAATCGTTGCCTGATGATCTAAAAGGGCCATTTCTTGCATTCCAGCAGGGGAATCTCGTGGCTTATTTACTGAACCCCCGCTACTTACAGCTGCAAATTAGGCTGTGAAATCGACAGCTTGTGTGTGTTTCCATCAGGTTGCCATGACAGCGCGTCATTAGGCTTGGTGACAAACGTAGCTTTGGGCTTGTTTGTTCGCTCCTTTGGCTTTCTGCACAACAGTTGGCATTATGACAGGCAAGAAACAGACAGGTTTTCAAAAGTGGCCTGAGATCTGCGAGAGGGCGTTTTAGTGACTAGAAACGCAAACTCAGGGCAAAACAGCTAGCTGAATGTTGTGAAAAAGTAATGAAGAGTGGTTTCGTTTCTACCTTTTGGTTATTTTTGCTGGTACTTCTCTTTACAAAAGTTGTCTGCGGAAGCAAAGTGGGAAAAACTGTGAAGTACAATTTAAGCTGCGGCAAAAATAGTAACATGGTGATCAGTGGTGGGTGAAGTACTCAGTTTTGTTACTTTAGCTAGTACAGATACAGGAAGAAAAAGATTCTTAAGTAAAAGTATCACATAAGATTATAGTATTGAAGTAACCGTTTAAAAATGTACTTTCACAGAAAAAAGCGGGTCAAAAGTAGTAATCGTGATTAAAAATTCAGATGTTCAGTCGAGAGTGGCCTGAATCCATATCAAAACTCTCAGGCAAAGATGTCGTCATAAACACGCTTTAAAACAAGGAGAATACCTGATACTATTCAAACTAACTCAAAAATGTAGCGGAGTGGAAAATAGAGATACCTGTTCCCAAATGTGGCGAAGCAATGATGAGGTGCCACGATGTGGAATGTTAACGTTTATGGGTAAAAACTAAACTGAATAGAGCAAACAGCCTGATCAGAAGTCAGAAAAAGAAAATGGCAAGAAAAGTCATCTCAATAAGCTTATGGGTCTGAAGAGATGCTGGCAGAACTTCGTGATAAGAATAGAAATGACCCAGAATAAAACAATAAAACACAACAATTAGTTCAGCAGCTGCAGTAACAGTGACTCATGTAACATTAAAAAGGTGTGATCGAGGAAGCAGCTCGAGGGTACCATAGTTGTGTGTGTGTGTGTGTGTGTGTGTGTATGTTTGTAGCTACATAGTCTGCCTCAGGGTTCCAGAGTGAGCGTGTACAGTGTCTTTGAAAAATCCTCTATCCAGAAGATGCGGAGCAACAAAGTTGTTTTCCAGTATTAAACACTTTATCTAAGATTTTTTCATACTTTTAAACTGTCAGGTATGGAACAAAAACACTGGTCTGAAAAAACAATCTCTTAGAATTAGCAGGACAAAACGAGCAAAGGGAAACAGAACAAGAAAGAAATGGCATGGCGTCTCATCCCTTATGTGTCTGGAATGTCTGAAATACTTTAAAGGCTTTTAGACAGCACAGAATCCTGTTTTATTTTAAAACTGGAAAACACTTTAAGACAAAAACTGGTTCATCCTAAGCACAAGATGCCAACACAAAAACAGAGCAATGTAGTGTTTAAGGTTCAACTTACCTGTCGTAAGGCAGCGGTGAGGACAAGACTGCATACCACCTTAAAGGAAAGGACCGAGCTGACACCCTGAACCACATCTACAAACTTCTAAACATCTGTCTGAACACCACATGCCTTCAGTTTAGGGGACACTTCTACAGACAGATTCACGCTGTGCCATGGGCTCTCCCGTCTCTCCCATCGTGGCCAACTTGTACATGGAGCAGATGAGAAGAAGGCACTGACCTCCTTTTCAGGCAATGCTCCAAGTCTTTGGTATCGCTACGTGGATGACACATTTGTGACAATCAAGAAACAGGGCTGGAAGCCTTCTCAGAGCACATCAAATGTGGTGGAACCGAATATCTAGATTTACAAGGGAAGATGCTTTCTGATTGTTCCACGATCAGAGGAGAGGACGGGAAGCTCCAGATAGGATTATAGTATAGGAAACGCACTCACATGGATCAGTACCTGCTCTTTGACTCCAATCATCCACTACAGCACAAGCTGGGGGTGATCAGGACATTACAAGACAGAGCCAAAGGAGTGCCCACCAGCTCAGAGGGCAAGAAGAAGGAGGAAGAACACGTCCCGGAATGCTCTCCTCAGCCTGTGGTTACCCTGCTTGGCTCTTCACAACGTTAAAAGAGCCAAAAAGCAGGACAAAACGTACAAAGGGAAACAGAACCATTAAGGAATGGAGCCTCTATCCTAATGTGTCTGGATGTTCTGAAAAGCTACGAAGAATTCTGAGACAACACAAAGTTCCAACTCAAAAACAGAGCAATGTAGTGTATTCAATCCACTGCAGTGAGCAAACTTGTAAAGAGCGTTACAGGTGAGACTAAACAGCCACTGCACAAAAGACTGTATCGACACAGAAGGACGCGCAAATTCAGGACCACAGACTGTGTGTATCTTCATCTTAAAGCCACAAACCACTCCTTTGAGGACAGTGAAGCTTCTAAGCAGGAGAAAATATGGTTTGAAAGAGGAGTTAAATTTTTGAAGCCATTTTTGTTTTAAAGAGAGAATCCTTCTTAAAACAAGAATGGAGATTTAAGGTTCAACTTAATGGGCGCATACAATAGTGTTCTGAAGCCATGGGGCAGGAGAAGCCCTGGTCCTTCAGATGCAAATCAGGAGCTACTGTCAGCTTCCAATAGGAGCTCTCCAGTAGGAGAGTCAAAACGTCTTGCTTTTCAAAAACAGAGTCCAGATGACTACAACTGAACCTTTTCTACAATGGAACACTCCTGGACAGACATTTGAGTTTTGTGGTTCAGGACTAGACCCAGGACACGCTGGAGGGACTATGTCTCTCGGCTGGCCTGGGAACGCCTCGGGATCCCCCCGGAGGAGTTGGAGGAAGTGTCTGTGGATAAGGACGTCTGGGAGTCCCTGCTTAGACTGCTACCCCCGCGACCCGGCCCCGGATAAAGAGGAAGAAGATGGATGGATGGATGGTTCACTAAAATGTTACTCAAAGTCTTCTGTTGATAAGTTTTTGTGACTCCATAGTCACAAGTATTCTGATTCTGAATCAGAATACTTGATCCTCAAAGGCAATAATTAAGTCCCAGTATAAAAGGCACCATCACATGCCATAATTATTTAAACCTTAATTTTTTACTTGTAATAGACTATATTTTGAACATGAGCAAACTTATATACCCCACTTCAGCGGCACATTTACTGGCAGTCCCTGTAGTTAAAATACACTTTTTGTTTAGCAGTGTAAAACATTTAGTGAATCAGCATTCTACTTCTATTTTGCAAGTAAGCACAATCCACAATGACTATGTTTTTCTGCGCACTAATTCTTCCTTTAAGAGCTTAAGACATGATTGTTTTCACAATTCTTCAGGTCCTCTGGCTTAATTTGCACCTCCTCCAGACTGGGTCATACTGAGACTTTAATGCTCCAGTGATCAATGAAGAGATTAAGGGCAATTTGAGGCAGGCTTTGTTTGGTGCAGTCAATGGAAACTCCTTCATCTTCAAAAAGTGCTTGGCTGGCAGGGGGAAGGTTCCTCAAGCTATCCTCAAGTGTAAATGTTGTGATCATTAGCCTCTGTATTCAGAATGGGAGGTAGATTTTGGGGAAGGGATGGGTGATGGGAGTGTGACTCACCTCTGCGTTTTTAGTGGAGGATGGAACAAACAGGCAGGTGAGAGGGAGTGTGGTGGAACTCAGAGGCAAAGCAAGCACCCACTGAGAATTCAACACGGGAGAGTGCATGGAAAGCTGTTCTTGAAAATGTGTTCTTATTAAGAGCTGAGAAATGTCTTCCGGGTTGGATGGAATAGTACGTTTATAACGTAATAATAATATAATAATGCTCTGGAATTATATAAGAACCTCAAAGCACTTTACATCGACATCACAACATTCTATAGGACTATAATAATTAGAGCAGGTGAAATAACTATTATATGGAGATTTCTGTTGCAACAATTCAAATGCCTTCTCTTAAAGATAACATATTATGCTTTTTTAAATATATATTTAAAGAGCCTGTACCCAATATTTTGCATGCAATAACATTTGTTGTCCCACAGCACAGATATATTGTAAAAGCATCTATTCGGGTAAAAATGAGAGCACAGAGCTTTCTCTAAATATAAAGCATTATATTATCTGCGAAGCAGGAAGTGTGCCATTAGCATGCTAATGTTCTGTCTATTAAAGCCTACGGGCCAAAAAAATCCACTAGTTCTGTTTTTCATCTTGTTAACATGTAAAAATCAGGTACAGCTCCTGTAATATTGATCTAACGTAAGTAATTCATCATTTTACAGTTTGTTCATTGTTAACCACCGTATGGATTTCAATACGACTTTATCGTAGAAATGGGACAATTTTTTTGCAGACTGAGTTTCCTTTCACTGCAGAAAGCAGCAGATTTTCATCAATGTGTGTGTGTGTGTGTGTGTCTGAGCATCACACATTCTAAAATAAGAACCAGGTTAAAGGATTCCTTCCTTATTTGAAGGATCTGACATGGCAACTGCCTGCCGTAGACGTAGCAAAACCATAAATAAAATCAAAATATTAACTATTTTGCATGAGGAAAGGTCCTCAAAAAATGTCATCTCTCTAGGGCAGTGGTTCCCAAACTGTGGTGCATGTACACCAAACAACAAAGAGAGTTGAAAATAAACTCCTTGTATTGTTTTTATATCATTAAACTTGTATTTGTTGGGACCTCCCAAACAAGGGTTTTAAATGTGAAGCATGCAGGGCCTTTAATTAATGTATAAATCTATGCATCCACAGACAGTTTTTCTATAAATAAATGACAATGTAGAAGCTGGTCTATTAAAGTCTCGACGGGAACACGACTAGAAAAAGTTTTGGAAACATTGCTCTCCAGAATAACAGATACTCTTGGGTTGAAGAAAGAACAAATTCATCTTAAATGTCAGCATTACATTCCACGTCAAAACAACACTAAAACTTTAACCAAGCATAAATTTCATCAACTTTAATTTGAACTGTTTCTCCTCCCAGAAAGCGTACCTAATTTTCTGTCTTCTCCGCCCTCGCTCTCATGGTGAACATTTGGCAATCTATTCTTATTAGCAGCTTCCTGTCGACAGCATTGTGCCGGACGATGTGTTTCCTCATACACAAATGATGCCGCAGGATATTCCATAATGAAGCCCGCTGAGACCGAAACACCATCAAGTCGTCCCCCTTCTTCTTCTTCCGTCACTCCATACTATAAAGTAGCTCTGCAGCACAGCACATACAAGCGACAGGCAACATCAGGTGGCTCTAAAGAGGTCCTCAGAGAATCCGCAATTTCACACGTCAATTAATTGTTGACTTCCCCAGCAGACCTCCACAGCATCAGCTATTAAAAACAAGCAGCACACTTTGATAGCAGACCAGAGGAAGCCATTTTGGATTGTAGTTGCTGTCTTTAGTTTAAACTAACCCGAACGTCTTTTATTTAGGGTGACCATATTTTCCAAATTAAAAACTGGGACACACCCGGATTGAGATGGCGGTAATAATAAAATTGTAAAAAGTGTGGGTAATTATGTTCATTGTTATGCCCTCGGTCCAGTCATGGCTCATTCACAGTTATTTCACATCAAACTTGGGTGTCAGTTTATAATCTGAGAGCATTTTGTGCGTTCTGGTTATTATTCTAAAGCCAGATTTTCTCTTTTTTGGCAAAAGAAACGACAATATAGTTCCTTCTTTACTGTTTGTGGGTCTCAAAGTGGTCAAAAACCTGGGACAACTGAGACATGTCTTGTATAAAACTGGGACAAATCCGTGGATTTGGAAACACGTGCGGGGACATGGGACACGGGGCTCAAAACTGGGACTGTCCCGGGTAAATAGGGACGTCTGGTCACCCTACTTTTATTCTTTGTATTATTTTGATGCACCGCAAATGAAAGGCGCGGTAGTAAAAAGCAGAACACGACATATTTTTGTGGCGTGATATTTATACGAATAATACGAATGTTCTAATTGCAGGTCAACGTTTGTGTTTGGTGTTTCTCCAAGTGCGATCAAACCTGAGTACGAATGAGTATTGCAGCGTTTTGTTTGTTATCCGGGTGGGCTGTGGAAATGTCTGTTTGCTAACGCTTTTGATGTGCAAAGAATAAAATATGATTCCTCATTTGTGTACCAGCCCTCCATGAGGATTTGCAAGGCCCATCTGCAAACACACAGGATGCCCCAGCATGCAAATGAAGAGTTAACGTCTGGAACAATAAAAAATAGCATGCATTTTAATGATTGTTTGCTTTAACATATGTAGCGAATTCTACTGTAATGGAGTGGACATGCAAGAGATCTGTTAGGTTTGACCTCAGAATTTGCTCCAAAATACATACAACGCGGTACTAAGCATAAAAAAGCGGGGAAAAAAAGTTTGTTTTCTGACCCAAGTGGGATTTGAAATCTGATTTTATTCTGTGCAGAGCGTGTTACAACAAAACAGAGTCTCAGCTTCACAAAGAGCCAGACATTTGTTTACACTCCAAAGGGTTCAGAAACAGTGTCAGTTTTAATTGCCGCAACTTTACTTAGGCGTTTTGGAGAAAATCTGCCAGAATTATATGGTTAGAAATGTATAGTTTAGAAGTACAGAATATTTGTCAATTAGCATAATGCTATAAGGAGCTAGTGATGGTGGTTCAATTATCAATCAATTCAATAATCGGGCAAGTGAAGGGGACAAGTGTTAACGGTTTAATGAAGAAAAACTGGGGTAGAACTTAATGTACAAATGATTTTGTTCCTTTGAATACTGTAGCTGTAATTGGGAAAAAAAAGATCAGAGGCACAGTTCAGTTTATGTCAACTGAGACCTAGTCAGATTTAGATGGATTTCACTTCCAGATTAAGTGAATGATAAATCATTCAGCGACTAAAATCTAACACGAGGCGTGGTGGCTAATCGGTTATTTCCCTGGTTACCATTTGTGTTGTTCTCTTCTCCCAGGTGCAGACAGGAGCAGACGGGAGCAGACGGGAGCAGACGGGAGCAGACGGGAGCAGACGGGAGGCAGACGGGAGCAGAAACCCGGGTGGTGAGGACATTGGCAGCCGAACGCCCCTTTCCTGAGGCGATGGAGAGGACTTGAATGAAGATGAGGCGATGTGAGGTGCAGTAAAGTGGTGGACACAAGGTCATCCTCATCCTTTTCTCTATTTGGTCCTGATTTGAGACAGAAGAAGAAAAGGGCAAGCAGTGTCAACAATGATATCTTGTCCCACACACACCACACACACACACACACACACTACTATATAATATATATATATATATATATATATATATATATATATGTATGTATATGTATATATGTGTGTGTGTGTGTGTGTGTGTGGTGGGAAAGAGTGGACAGAGGGAAAATGTAATTTAGAGTACCAAAAGCTGGCAATTTGAATTGGTTGTGAAGTGGAGCTTTTGTGCTTCCTTCAGAAACAATGTTCAATATTTGACACTTTTACTTTGCAGTACACTGAAAGGTCTTCAACCATGGGTTCCAAAAACTGTTACAAATAATATTAAAAAAGTATGCTTTAGTGATAAAATTAAATACAATAAAATCTCTGCTTGTTTTAAACCATATTATTAAACTATGTTTCAACTTCTCCACAATGTCTTAAGGTCAGTTCATGTTAACAAAAGAATATTGTAGAAGATTGTATTCACCTTATACTGCCCCGCCCACTTTTGACTTTTTTTCCCCACTGATCCACAATTCCATTGTAATCGCACTTCCGGTCGAGCGGGAACTCCGTTCACTAAGTGAAGAATGAGGGAAACGTCTTGCTGTTAAAACATGCTATAAAGTAGATTGATTTGTATAAAATGTGACCAAGAAGTCAACAATGCACCGATTCCCTGGGCGGCCTGAAAACGACTTTTTAGTCTCGAAGGTTGGCAGCCCTATTTTACCTAATACAACCGGAAGGATTAAGTCGGATGGCGGCGCACATGACAACTTCCACAATTAGGTTTATAATTTTTTGATTTTTGGTAAAGTTGATATGTTTGTGTAAAAAGCATTATACTGATGAAATGTTTTATGACAAAAAAAGAAATATTAAATATATTCTCCCCATCTTGCAAAGGGCTGTAATATCTCGACTTCTCCCAACAAAAATACATTTCTAAACAAAAGTGCATTTTTTCCATGCACTTTGAATCACTTTTCCACCACCCACTTGTTAAATGCTTGACGATTTAAATTTTGTTTACACCAATGTGTCAGTGACGAAGCGAGAGTCCAGTGTTGAACGCACTTTTATTGTTTTCGGTGTCAAATGTAACAGTGTCGCCATCCAGAGAGAAAATAAATGGTCACATTAAAAAAATAGAAAATCAACAATGAATATGGTCACCCGGGAGACGAGTTGGTATCCAGGGGCAACATATACAGTCGACAGTGTCCAGATCCAAATTTCTGTGTTAGTTTTGCATTTTCCCTCAGCTCAGAATCATCTCAAACCACATAAGTCCGTTTGGAGTTTAGCCATGCAAACAGTCGACCATCAACGCAGTCCACCCAGTGTCTTCCACAGGAGCTGGCACTTTGCAGTACAAAATATTTACACGACTTTATATTCTTCTTAGATCAATGCTGTTGTCATTTCTTGTATTTGTTGCTAAAATACTCTGGGCACATAAAGGATGGCTATGGCAAGAGCTGCTCCATTCACAGGCACAAGTCGATAACGTTGAATGATTTCTTGCTGTTGAATAAATGTAATAATTATTTTGTCATTTTATTGTTCAAAAAGTTAAACGTTTCAAGCTTTTATTCAACCATTTTATGTATTAACTGAAATGTTGTATAGAAAGTTGGCATTACTATACTCGAGTTAATCTTGATCTATGTAGCTAAATTACTTTAAAATATGGGTTTACCTCATACACACGACCATAAAATTGAACTATTCCACAATCTGCTAATTTATTGACATGTGCCTGTGTTTTTATGGATTAAAAAATAATAATGATAATAAAAAATATGTAAATGTGTGAAAAATGTTGGCATCTTCACGTGTACAGTTTCCAATTCCTCAATAGGAACAGGGTAATGCTTGGTAAGAGATTCAAACATCGACGATGGATTGTACCATCTGAATGAAGTAGATTCTAGTCAACAATCTGCTGTCTGTCTTCCAAAACAAACGTTGCACGACATGCGCCAAAAACCATCACAAAACAAATTCCTTTTTTCTGGAGTTTGGACAGATAAGCGTAGAAAAATAAAAAAGGTGCTTTCAGGTCAAGCGCATGTTAATAAATCATATTATATTATAGTATTATGAAAAATATAATAAACAGATTCAATACAAACAGAGTGAACATTTCGTAAGCTCTTTCTTTCACTCTGTTATAATTAAATCAGCATTAATTTTAACGTATTTTACAGATTGTTCCTATGAAATACTGAAATTACATTTTTTCTATCATGTTCCAATTTATTAATGTGTCCCTGTACCTTCAACCTAAGTAAAACATCACAAGTTAAACTGTAGAAAAAAAGTTTATTTTAAAATTAAGGGAAGCTCATTAAACTTGTTTTTTTTTGGCTTAAGATTCTACAAATGAATGCCTGACGTGAGGGACGAGGTACTTTGGAAAACCCCATTAGCCATTGCAGAGTGAAGAAGACACAGAATGGTAATGGTGAGTGTGTTGATGACTGCTAAAAATCCCCCCCCCCTGAAAATGGCAACAAACAGAACAACATAAGGCAGGGCATGTTCCTATAGACTCAACTTCTTTTGTGGCATTTCTCATTCAAAATGTGTCCGCAGCTCACGCCATTAATCATTGTGTCACTTCGGATTTTATGCTCCGTAGACCTAAAATCCATTGCGTTCAACCGTGAATTCCTCCTCCTTGTAATTGGCATCTGTGTGTGCATGTCTAATTGCAAATATATTCCTCTACTGCTGCTGCAAGTCCCAGTCAGTTCCTTTTTGCAGCCCACTGTCCAAAAGCCCAGAGGCTATTGTATATTACAGGAGGAGCAGCAGGGGTCATCCTTGTCCGGCTGCGCAGCGTAGTCCATTTGCCGGACGATTTCGGCGAATAGTTCATCGACCATGGTTTTGCTTTTGGCTGAGGTTTCCATGAACGGGCAGCCCCACTCCTCAGCGAGCGCCTGGCCCTCGCTCGAAGACACCTCGCGCTCACTCTCCAGGTCCACCTTGTTCCCCACAAGGATCACAGGGACTTTCTCATACCTACGAACACACACACAAGACATTTTTAGGTGCAAAATAATGTACATATTGTTTTTTGGTGACAATGGCTCGGTGGTAACAGATGAATTCTTGTTATATTTGTGAGTTCCCACTGTTGGGTTTTGAGCCGCTACTGGAGGCGGACCAATCACAGCGCGCGGCATTTCGGGTTTGAGTGGAAATCAAAGGAACAGAGCGACGTCTTTTCCTGACAGTTTTCGGTCACTTTCCAGATTGATAAATGTGTAGAATGCAATTCAATGGTTAGCTCAGTGGTAGGGGTGGGTGATATTGACCAAAATGTATCTCGCAATGCTTTTACTTGTATCTCAATAACAAGGCTAAAGGATTGTGCTAAAATGTGCCTGTATCTTTGTTGAGGTTGAAATATCACACAAAACATGCATGGACCATAATACCTTTTGTTTGGGACATTACATTAGACGTTTCTGTCTTTTTTAGGGTTTTTTTAATGGTTATGCAAAATTAGTGTAGAATCCAAAGGATAATGATAATATAATAAAGTATATCTCTAAAACAACAACTGCTAAATTATACATTTTTCAATATACTTTTCCCAGCTCTACTCAATGGTTGGAGTATTCACCCGACAACCCTTAGGTCAGTGGTTCAATTCCAACTCTGATCAGTGCATAGTGTCATTATGTCCTTGGGCCACACACTTTATTCACCTTGCCTATGCATGAGAGATTAGTGATGGCCAGATATGACACAGATTGGTAGTGTCACATTGTCAGTCTTACCCTCCAGGCAGCTGAGGTGTAACTGAGTATGGAGTGAATGAATAAAGACCAAAGTGTAGCACTTTGAGGCTTGTCAAGCTGATCAAGCACAATACAAATGCAAGTCATTGTGAGGTAAGTGAGTCCCACTTGTCAAGCTGGAAATCCCCCGCTTTTGGAAACAACTAGGGACTGCTGTTTGCATTTGTTGTTTTGTATCATTTATGTGAAAGTCAAAGACATTTATACAATTTAAAATAAGCCTTTCATGTAAACAGAGTAAAAGTAAAAGACAGCAAGTGGTTGGTAAACAGTAAACTGTAGTTATACAACCTTTTTGCGACAATTTAATACAGCATAATTGGATCATTGTCTTTACATACAATCTACGCCATGAATATTTGATTTGTTACTACTCTACTTAGGATGTTGGGTGAAAAGTTACTAAAGCTAAGCATGCAATTACCCTTGAAATCCCTCCAAGAACATTTTGCAGTATGACATTTTTTCTTTGAAAAAGGTAAGTGCAAATAAGCGTGGCCATTTATAACCCATTGAGGAGGGCAATTTCAGAAACATCTACTTCGAAGGTTGAAAATTGCAGACTGCTTGCTGTGGGTAGAGACAGAATGGGGAAAAAAAATATGTATCCACGTGACAATGTGGAGGAGGGTAAAATACATCCGGTACTCAGAGGGAGCAGGGGATCTGAGGACTTCACACTGTGTGGCCGTGAGACAAAGAGTCACTGATGTGTTTACTGTCATCAGTTAATCTCTTTAATATCTTTGTGTAAAGCCAGTTTTCGCTTCACTTAACTACTCATTCTATCATGTTCTATACTATTAACATCAACAGGATTTTTCAACTCAGCCCTTGCTCTATAAAAAAATAGATGGTCATACATTATTTAGAACAAAAATTTGTCCAAATTACCATGGTAACAGGTGAAGGAGGGGTGACTATGTCCTGGGGTCAGGACTAGTATTAAATGACCTTTACGTCACTGAGACAACTTTGATCTGCTCATGAATATATAATGCAAAGTCAACTTTAATATTAGCTAGCCAAGATTGGATCAGCCCCTGGAAGTGGCTACCAGGATGATCTCAAATTTCACCATGAGAGGGTTACTACATTTTAAAGCTAATCTTATGCTTATCATAAAACATTTTCATGGCGATAATGTTAATTGGCATAATGCTTGGCACGACAAAGCTCCTGCATCAGCATTTATTCTAGTTGCAACAAAGACGTGAAGAAAAACAATCTGACAAAGAAGAGCGCATGCAACAAACCCCCAACTAAGGGCTCAAGATCTGGAGATGGGTCACTGCACTGTGGTGTCCACTGGCACTATGCCTGACTGAGATGGGTCAAATGCAGAGGATGAATTACCCACAAGATTCCAAACATATTGTTGATTACTTTAATCAGAACTGACAGTACGTAAACAAACTTATGTAGCCCAGTGTGCCAGTGTCAGTCAAGATGGGGTGCCTCTGATACAGAGAAACTGCATCGGGCTAGTCAGGCTACAGTAAAGATCTTGAATTAAAACCTTAAAATTATTTTCAACCTTTACTGGAAAAACACAGTTATAGAGTAGTCAAGAAAATAGCACTGTATGTCTTTTAAAAGAAGCCACAATATTCATTTAGGGGCCAATGGTGCCATTTTTGGAGAGTGCTTTTAATGCAGGCGGTAGTTGTGGTCTCCTGTCAAGTCACATGGAGGGATGTGGTAACATAAAATGTGTAACTTATGCTTGAGTGCTTTTAAAGATGCTCAATATAGTACTTCTACTTCTGAGATGACCTTCACTCTTCACCTCTTCTTCTTTGGTGGTGTTTTATGGCGGTTAGTATCCATAGTGTTACATTACCGCCAGTCTTTAGGCCTTTATTCTTTAGACTTTATTCTTTAGACTTTATTCTTTAGACTTTATTCTTTATTCTTTAGGCTTTATTCTTTAGACTTTATTCTTTATTCTTTAGACTTTAGACTTTATTCTTTAGACTTTATTCTTTAGACTTTATTATTTAGACTTTATTCTTTAGACTTTATTCTTTAGACTTTATTCTTTATTCTTTAGACTTTATTCTTTACAGGGTACCCATGAAAAAGAGAAAGTTTCTTCTTCTTCTTCTTTGGTGGCGTTTTATGGCATTTGGTATCCATAGTGTTACATTACCGCCATTATTTAAACTTTATTCTTTAGTCTTTATCCTGTAGACTAACATTGGGTTTTCCCTGTATAAATAGGGATCTTTTTTTTTAGATCTTCAGACTTCGTTCTTTAGATTTAAGTCTTCAGACTTCGTTCTTCAGGCTGTGCCAGAGCTGCGCTCACCGCCAGCTCAGCCCCAGCCCAGAGCTGCGCTCTCTCTTTCTTTTCCCACTCTTCGACTCAAATGGATTACCTACAAGAACTTTTTGGACAGTGCATAATCAACATTAAAACAAGGCAATATTTTGAAGGTTGCTGTTTTTGTTTTGATTTGTTTGGTTATACTCTATTTGTTTTGGATTTTATTTAACATTATTATTTATTTCGGTTTGCAGTGAAACTGTATAACTTGCTAAAAAACAATAAAATGTGAATTTAAAAAAAGAATAAAAAATGAGGTATAATCGCTATGATCAACTGAGGTGCACATGGCATATCTTCCTTGCAGCGTATCTGTGGGAAGTTTATCCATGTGGGTGGGTTTCCTCTGGGCACTCATGTTTCCCCACTCAAAACATGCACATTTCCCTACGGCCACAGTAAACTGTACATTAACCTTAAAACTAAACATGTAAAGACTAATGAGGGGCACTTCCGAGAGGTAAGAGATTAACCAAACAGATTAGAAAAATATCCGATGCAAGTGAGCAATGCTGTACAAGTCAGAAACACAAAAGACGCATGATATCAGATGCATTCGAGTCCATGAGAGCGGTGGTACTGAAGCACTGCACATCCATCCCAGCTCTCCCAGACACACTTATATATAATGCATGGCAACTCCGCTTATAGGCCTGTGACACAAGACAGCCGTTTAAAAGATCTGCCCGTAGCATCGTCAATGTTGAAAAAAACAACACATCCTTTCAATAAATGCAAGGATAGCGCAAGTAAAAAGAGAAAAAAAAGGAGGAAAAAAGTTCAAACTACTATACTGTTAAGTGTATGACCAGCAACATATTATAGACATGGGGGCAAACACTGGTTGTAAGGTCTGAGTCAACCGAATATCTTCGAGTGCAACAACTTGAAGACATTGGTTTCCACTGCGTTATACAGTACATTGCAAGTTGGTTGCTTTCTCTGTTTTTCATTAAGACCGGGCTTATCACATTGAGCCATTTGGTTTTAGGCATGCAATTACGTTCTCACATCTCAGTCTGTACTAGGAAGGCCAGTAGTTATTTTTAAATCGGAAAAACAAAATATTTACACATTCTCTATGTCATTTTGATGTAATTATATAATTCTGACTGACTCATAAAACACTTGGGAGTTTCTGAGTATTATAGTCGAGATAATGATTATTCAATGAGTTTGTTTCAGCCCTATTATCTTGAGTGTTGTGTTTATTCAAAACAAATACGATAATGGCAGTACAACTAAAACATGCAGTAACTTAATGTTGAGTGCAGCATAATAGAGACTTTATATTCTGCAACATCAACGACTTCTATATAAAAACCATAGAAAATATCCATTAAAGGTAATTACGGAGTGACCCTAAAGAGTTGTGCAATAATAATAATAATATGTAAGAAATTATATCTTGCCTGAGTTTAATACACTTGAAAAATGCATATTCACTGTGTTTTGAAGAAAGTGCCCTGAAAGCACAACTGCCTATCATTGAGAAACATCCGGGCTCCCTGGAGATACACATTTTCCTTCAGAGGCAGTCTGATGGGGCTGTCGGCTAAAGCAAGAACCAGCAGCACAGCACACAGAGGTAAGAGACTTAACTGGGTACACTGAGATTCAGAGGTCCTTTATGGCCAAAGCTAGTGAATATATAGAATGTGGCCAAGATTCAACTGAGTGCATGAATAATTGGATTCTGAAAGTTGAAGGTTTTATTTTCGAAGATAAGCTAAAGAAAACCTGCATTTTATTATATACTGTAACTATTCAGGGAACGAGTAGTAGTAAGTCTATAGTACAGGAAGTATATTTAGTGTGTTCAAAATTCCTACAAACCTAGACCAGACCAAGTCTACATTTGGACTAAACGGGGCTCAAACCAGAACCAAACCAGGTGTGAACGTGTGTCTTTCTTTATTTGTCCCTCTTTGCTTTGAGTTTCTTAAGCCCATTTTTGCCATGTACAATAAATGATTTCTGTTTTAGCCTTCTAATACAGTGTCAAGTGTTGAAGGCATTACACATGTTTGATAAATACGTGATTCATATCACACTTAAATGTAAATAAATGTAATACCTGCAACTCCGTGCCTATAACGCCTTAGAATCCTCTTGTACATTTCACCTTAATACTTAATACTGCCCTTTAGCCATAAAACACAGTATGATGTCAGCAGTTACCAGCAGATCTGTTAAAACAAGTGGGTTATGAGGTCCCCAATGGACAAGAGTGGACATGGGGGCAATCATGCATCAGAAGTCTGCCTCTGCCACTCACTGCACTTTGTGATGGAGAGTGACAGGGTTTAGAGAGAGCAGCAGCCTTTTTGACCCAACAACAAGGAATTGCTCATGAAAGGGCAATACTGAATACTGAATATATATCATGAAACTATGCCTTGACAACATTGCAATCACCTCTGAAACATGGTACTAGCATTCACAGCAAGAAGCTCCCAGGCCTTTGGAGTGGAGTTCCCTCTCCATTGTCTGGGTGGGTTTCCTCCAGTGTCACCAATCACCCTAAAACATGCATAACAGGCAAAGCGCACCTGAACAATGAACGGTTGTGCGTTTGCTGGGTGGTGGTGGTGGGCAAAAAGAGCCTAGAATGGTACTAGCCATATCTCTGTGAGTCTGCCCTGGGGCAGCTGTTGTGTTGCTACCCAAACATATCCTGAAAGGCAAGAATCTAGTTCAGAATTTAGATAAACTAACATGGTATAATTTAGCCTTTTATCAAATGCACAAATCAAATGTGAACCTAAGTGTTTTTTATTCTAAACTTTAAGAGAGTGCCATATTGATATAGACCTCTGTGATAAAGCCTAATCGACATCGCCATAAATGAGTCACACTTGACTTGACAGTTTGAAATACAGTTCGTCAGTGAAGTATTTCAAGGGCAGCACACACAAAACGTGAAATGTAAGTACTTGTGTCCTGTGGCTGGTAGTCATACAGTTACATTCTTTCCTACTTGGATTCTGTAATGTTTTACTTATTCGTACCATTTATGAATAGTATTATACATATATAAAGTTACCACAGAAAAAAATTTCACACGCTCCAATACTCCCTTTCGGACCTTCTTTAGCTTTGACTACGGCATAGATTTGCTGTGGCATTGTTTCAAGAAGCTTCTGTTATAATAAAATATTTATTTCCATCCAGTGTTGCATTATTTTTCACCAGTTGATCTTGTATTGATGATGTGAGAGAGTGACCGCTGCACAAAGCCTTCTCCAGCTCGTCCCAAACACTCTCACTGGGGTTCAGATCTGTAGTAGATTAGTTTCTTCTTGTCCTTAGATGTTTTCTCTGCTTGATGCCAATGATTTGACCCTTCTCAGACACACTGACATCTTTTCCATGACCAGGGGATTTGTCTTTCTACATGGCTGTTTCAGAAAGGAAAAGTCACTCACTGCATCAGTTGGGTTTAAATACTGTGTTGCAGCTGAAAGATCATCACCCAAGCAGCAGTTATCCTGTAGGAGGTTTGTTACCCGTTTTCTTAGTTGAAGCCAGGTGGCAACTTTTTGGGGGGACAGGCAGAGTATTTTAGAAAGGAGGAGAATAACAGAGAGATAGTTATTTAGATTGCATCGGTGATACCAAACAATAGCATTATCCAAATGGAGTGTGAAGTCTGCTGTGAGAGCCATGAGGATTTTACATATAGGCCCATATAACCAGGCTCTCAGCTCAGGTGGGGAAACATGTTGATGTTGACCCCATTCTTTCACACACACATTTACAGAAATGATCACAATGTGACTTTACTAAAAATAGTGATGTATGTTGTTGTGGTCGAATAAATCTTTTTATTAATATAGTCACTTGAATTATACCTAAGTTTTGTGCCATTGTGTAAAAAATAAAACTTTAATTCTGTGCCGTTTAAGTGCTCAGTTGATTGGCCGACAGCAAAGGCACACCAGAAACATAACCTCTGCCATGTATCAATCCAATCAAGTGACCTTATGTGTATGGCTAACTGCAGACAGACTCATCTCATGCATCCACTGGACTGTACCAGTGTGTTAATTAAAACATGGCCTCTCTTATGCAGAGGCTGGTCTCACGCTCGTGTGCTCCCCCTCAGTGATGCACTGATGCACTGAGCTATGCCTCTGCAGAGCACTCGAGCACTGGCCCTGGGTATCCCCAGACTGTTTCATGCTGATTGCAGCATTCACCAGGACAGAAGGACAACTTGTCAGACAGCAGATGTTAGGTGGCTGTACATTCATGGGATGTGGATGGTGGGCGATGTGGTACACTTTTTGAGATGTCCCACATTGGTCTGTGTGAGGTTTGCATGTGCCACTGCAGTGACATTGAAAAGAACAGCATGATACAGTCACAATAAGTGCACTGCAAGACTAAAGGACACTGTAGACTACAACTGAATGGTACTCTGCACTAAAGATACACAGTCTCTCCACTAAGAGTTGGATCAGACCAAGGCTGGCCCTCAGACTGCAGGGCCCCAGAGGACAGCCTGTGTGTGGAAATCTGTTGTCTGAATGAATGGCTGTATGTTGAACTAACCTTTTGACTCTTATGATCTGGTCCCGCATGGGCTTTATGTCCTGAAAGCTCTGCTGGTTGACCAGGCTGTAGACCAGTATGAAGCCCTGTCCGTTTTTGATGTACAGGTCCCGCATGGAGGCGAACTGCTCGGTACCGGCGGTGTCCAGGATCTCCAGAACCGAGGGGGACGAGTCCACCTCGATCTCCTTGCGGTAAAAATCCTCTATAGTGGGGTCGTACTTCTCAATGAACGTCCCGGTAACAAACTGCACAGTGAGGGCGGATTTTCCGACCCCACCACTGCCCAGGACCACCACTTTATACTCGCGCATTGTGGATCAAATAAACGTCGTGCGGTTTCATCAATCTCCACGCGTCATTGAAAGAAACCCCAAATGCTCGTTTTGCATTCACCACTGGCATCCCATTTTCAACAGCGTGTGAATAACAGTGTTGCCCGCCGCTGCTCAGCAATGGCAGAGCACAAAGAATCGCTGCCCCAAGATGGATTTCATTGTAGAAATTCCCCCATGCAGGCCACACACTGACAGCTACACGACAGCAGGACCGTCCCAAACGTGCACGGCGAGCTGTTCAAATACGGCTCGCTGTGGAGGACCGCGCAGGCTTTCATCTGCTTAGCTCAGCCTTCTGCGTCTATGTGCACAAGGGGAAAAAAAACAAACTTGCTCCATCGAGGGCAAACGCTGGGATCGCCGCTGGAACAGGCTACGAGCGCGACGTGGAGCTGAAGGCCGCCGCGTACAAACAGCTCCAAAGCAAACTAGAGGCACGCTTGACCGGGGAAGTTGCGTCTCTTTGTTTCGCCATCACCACCTCCGCCGTGCCTCTGCTTCTGCCCCGCTCTCCGGTACAATCCAAGTCGCCATAGTCTCGGGTGGAGACACACGACTGATACTGCGAAACCAGCCGGTCCCCACTCGGCTCCCGTACCTCCAAAACGCGGATCCTCCTTTCGTCCGATCGATGTGCGAGCGGCCCAATAGCCGCTTCCGCCCTCGTCCAAACCTCGCCTGAGCTTGAATGGAAGGCGCTCTCCAGCAGCCAGTCAAATTCACCGTTTCCGCTCATGTGTTAAAAATCCCATCATTTGGTTGCCCCAGTGACACCCAAAGAGCTGTCGTCCAATCACAGCCATCCCTCGCTCTGTGTTGAGCACGAATATGCGCCGGATGCTGTTGCTATGGTAACGTTGCCAATTCGGTTGGCAAAATCTTGGGTATTTGTAAGTTTACTGACAACTTACAGTTAGTTTAATCCGTTGTTTTATTCTATTCTTCTTGATGCAACTTTTGTTTCTCTAAATAAAACACACTGCGCTAAATAGCACCATTTAGAAGCCCAAAGGTTTGATGTTCTTCTCACACATTATCATAATCTAGGGATGTGACAAGATCTCATACCGCAAAATATCACAAAATAAAATGACCCCAAAGCTGTTCAATCTGTTGTGGAGAATGATCCAGTGAGATTTCCATGTGTTTACATTTGGCAATAGCAAAAATGGGTTATATGAGGGCTCATACAATTTACACACGTGATTCTTATACATGACTCCGGTATCTGTCCAAATTAGTCCAAAGTCTTTCGAATTTGTCCATTTTCAAATTGAGTCTGAATGTAATTTTGTCCATTTTGTCTATTATTTCAGTCAGTTCTTAATCGTCAGTACATTTTGTGTCATCCTTTTTTTGTGAGGGCCTTCTTCCCTGCAGCCTGATTGTGTCCATGGTAGGAGTTTAGAGGCCCAAATACCCAGTTCTGAAATCGAGTGGGATGGTGATGTCAACTGTCTGCAGCGCTTTATTGATCTCAGTCCAATCTTTCTGAGCAGCAGGACAGTCCCAAAACACATGGTAATGATGAGCCTCCTGGCGACAACAATCTATACAAAATAAATCTAAATAAAAAACATGTGGCATAAAATGAGAATTAAACAACACCAATTAGGCTATTTATTATTATTATAATTATTATTGTAGAAAAAGATTCCGTCATCTTAGAAAAAAATGATACGTTTCGACTCTCATCCAAGAGTCATTCTCAATCTGTGAAACAAGTCTGAGAACTCCTGTTTATATCCTACTCTGTGAAAGGAAGGTTCACAGAGTCCAGATGACTACAACTGAATCTTTTTCTACAATGGAACACTCCTGGACGAATGAGGGATTACACCGATATAATAATTATTATTTATTTTTATGTCGAAATCTCGAATGAATTGTTTCTTGTCCCATCCAAGAACAAGTCATAATAAAGAGTCAAAAGACTTTGTGAAATGAATTTATTTTTTTCAGACATTCAAAATAATTGAAAAATGCAAATATAGCAACAGGTGGGAAATGTAAGGCAAACATCACAAAAGCATTCTTTAGAAAGTGCTTAAGAGAAATGCTTCCATCAATCAGGCAAAATCCAACATTCTTTCTCCTAGCCCTCTTCATCAACATCTCCAGTAACCTTTGTGTGCAAGAGAATCCAATGCTTTTGGAATGGACTGGTACAACCTCAAATCAACATTTGATATTCAGTTGCTGTAGCATTCACAAGAGTCGATTTTGACCATAACATTATAAAAGTGAAATATCAATTTTGACCTTATTTCATTCACAATTATTGTTGTTGAAACGAGTGCTTTGCCCTGCTACTGCACAAGAGAGAGGAAATGTTTTGGGAATCATACCATACCACAAAACATGAACTTTAGGCTAGTATTTGAACATTGACAAAGTGAATAATCTAACCTAAAACAACTATAAGCTAACAGTTTAACTGATCAACAAAACTGCAGAAGCAAAGACACCAATAAAATAGACTTGTTTTCTGTCAGTAACAGTAACAAAACCCTTTTTTTTTTTCTCAATCATCTGTCTTTTAAGTCACTCCACATGGCAAAGAAAGCTTTTTGAATGAATTACACGTCACAAGAACCTTTGAGGCTCTTTAAGCAGACCTAACCTTAATAAATTACATTCAACATATAGTATTTAGTGTTGAAAGTTCAGGTAGGCAAGGTAGTCAAGTGTTACATCAAGATTTAACTTGAACAAGCACAAACTCTCTGTGGATTGTCTCGGTTAATGTACATAGATTCCGTTAATATATCTAATAAAACTGTGTAACCTATATATATGTATGTATTTTACCAAATGAGTATAATCTTTAAAGATAATTTGACTTCTAATGAACATGTTAACATGAAAAAATGTCCATTCTCTCAATGACAAAGTATAAATCCAGTTTTACACATATATAAAATTGACACTGACTAAGAGCAAGGGTTGACTGTATGCTGAACATTACACAGTACACACATAAATAAAAACCTGCCATAATAAAATGAACTAAAACAAACAGTGAACTATCTCTATTCACAAGTACTGATGCAATGACATGGCACTGCACATCACGTCTCTCAAAGTACAGTTGGATTAATAGTATGCCACATATGCACAGTTCTTAGGCACTTGTACTACTCAGACAATAATGCTGCTGGCCAGTGTTTGCTCCACTAAGACGTGCACACTGTGGTTATCGCCAGCAGTAACGCCACACTCCTTTACAATCACATTGCTTGTGTCTGATAACGATGTGAGTATTCTGTGCACAAAAATAAAAAGATGTATCGACTACTGCCGACTTGCTGCAGCTCATCACCCAAACATCTATTTACTTTCTCTGTATCTGCAGTACAAAGGCACGCCAAAAGAGGGAGCTCTGTTCCTTTGCTAACATTTTAAGGACTTGGTGTTCAGACAAAGTATACTCTCGCGTTGTTTAGTTTAAAGAAGTGCTTGGTTAAAACTAAATTATGAATCAACTTTGTGAAAATGTTACAGACACAAAATGTTACTTTACAACTTACATTCAACAACACATTTGTTTGTTCTATCTATTTGAATCTATTGGTTTTAAGCTTATCTTGGTTTGACTTAAACTTTACTTTTAATAACTTGATAGACATCTTTATAATATTGTTGTATAAGGGGGTTGGTTTCTTTACGACAGTCATGTTAACCTAAACTAACAATAAGAATCTTGAAGATAAAGTGTCATGCTGCTTGCGGTCAACTGTGTGGAAATGATGCTGTATTTACATTACATCCATTGCTGCAACACGGCACTCATATCCATTTCGGAGAGTTACTTGAGGATGATCTGTTCAGGGGAAAACAAAACTTAGTGACCACAAAAAATGACTTATATCTTATATCTTAACTTAATTTTGAAATCCATGTTTTAAAAGTGTTGCTGACATTTTGCTTTAAAAGAAGATTTGTTGATTTGCACGAGCCACACACAAAGCAAAGCATGCCACGAGAACCAGAATATGTGCAACGATTAAATGCAGACTTTAAAAAGTGCTAAACATCGACATCAAATACAAAGCCTATTGACAAAGACAGGCAGGAAATGCTGAGCTGACAGAGCAACTCCCCTGAATCTAGAGACAAAGCATTTCTTCTATGAGTCTATAAGAGAAAGCTATAAAAAGAGCAAACCTGATTGGCGGGTGCTGTTGCTGCGTATGGGACACTGGTTGCGGGAGTAGTTGCTGCAGAGACAGTAGCAGGCGCAGTACTGTACATCATGGGGACTAGTTCAGGAAAGGAATCATGAAAGCAATGAAAAGGTATAGGTGGAGGGTTATGGTAACCAAAGCCATGTTTTTGCCTTGTTCTGGCCAGGCAAATACAAAACAACACTAGCAGCCAACCATCATTGGGTTAGACCAGCAGATGGCATGGGATCACACAGCAAAGCGAGACAGCAGGAAAGCACACAGAGGGCTGCAACTATGTAACATTAGAAATGTGTTTAGCATTTGAGGCTCCAAGAATTCTCTAAACAAAACAATCTGAAATACAACAAGGCAACAAGGAGATTTAAGGAAGTCAGAAGACTGTAACAACGAAGCTACTATCTTTGCTAATTTATACTTTAATCAACTCAAGTTAAAAAGATAGTTGGTTTAGTGAAAACACTGCTTACCAATGTTTGTGGCAGGAGACATGCAAAAGAATGAACCTGAGAGAGGAAAACGGGAAGTAAATTGTATGCATCAGTGCATTAGAGACTGCAGGCAACTTTGAAAGCCTTTTAGTTTACCTGTGGGATAGAAAGAAGCAGATGGCTGCTGCAGTTGTGCATTGGTCAGCGCCTGCTGGTAATGCAAAAGACTGGGGTTGAAGAGGGAATTGGCCCAACTGCTCTTTTCCAGAGCTTGTCTCTTTGTCATGGGCTGCAGGGTGCTGTTAGGAAACCCCTAGAAAAGCAACAACAAATGTCATGAAAAGCACTTCACTGCACTCCTTCTGCTGCCATGTACCAGGATTGTGTGATAAAGCAGCCTAGACAATAACAGTATGTAGGACATACGTATATTGGAAATTACTACCACTATTAATCATCATAAGCAATAATTTCCCATTCCAAAATATTTTAAAATCAAGCGGTTTAAAACTGAGGTATTAGCTTGATGAAGCTGTAAATCACAATGACAAAACTTGTTATAGAACAATAATAGAGTACATGCAAAGCAAAAGGTCAATATACCAGGTCTAATGTTGCTTCGAGGGGTCGCTTCAGTGCTTTGGCAGTCGACTGAGTCTTTTAATAGCAGGCAGAGAGCACAAGATGACGGTGGGCCAATGGGATTGAAGCATGTAACATACAGGTAACAGCAAGCAGAGGTGCATCATGGGAGACAGCATGTGGACAGGTGAGGGGAAAAACAGAACTAAATAATATACCACGTAAAACACAACAAGCATGCAATATAACACAATAAGCCCACACTGACTACCATCTACTGTTAGTACATTAGTTTGTATATTCACTCTTTAAGGTATTACTACACTATTATTGTGCATTTAAAGCCATTTTCTCAGCTAATTAGTACTGGAGCAGATTATAGTCATGGTAATGACCACTGGCTTAAATATGGTAAAAATGTATCAGAATGTATACTTTAAAAATGGTAATTGTAAAGAATCACACAAACATACACATCTGTAAGACAAAGCACAATATTATCCACAAAAATGGAACTGAATGTTAACTAATTATGGCACCCATATATTTATTCGTATTTAATAAAAAATATTTTAAAGATAAGAAGCTGGAAAACGTAAGAAGCTGGAAAACATTACCATAGCTGCAGCAGCAGTCTGTGCTGCAATGGCAGTTTGAGTGACTTGTTGGTTGGACTTGATTTTAGCGAGCAAATGTGCGGGCGGGTGAAAATATTTGCACTTCTCTCTGGAGCAGCGGCTCTTGACGTAGTCCATGCAAACAGTTACTGTGTTATCATTGGTGTCAATCACTGGACTGTCGCTGGGGTGAGCAAATCGGCAATCTGTCTCTCCTCTTGCACAGTTCCCTCGCTGGAACTCACGGCACACCTGAATAACATGTTTACATAACAGAGACTCACCAAAATGCATGTGTCAAAAGGATTGATCCAAATAATTAGTGATAGGCAAACCTCTAGTTTGTCTGTGCGCTGCAGCTTCTGTGAGGAAGAAGAGGAGGAGGAGGAGTTGGGTGCAGGGGAACTCCCTGGAATACAAACAGAGTTGCTCGGCAGCATGTCTGTATGAAGCAGGTTCATGCTGTGGGCCAGGGGGCTCATGTAAGAGCCATATCCAAGACCAGCATTTGAGGCTAGTCCCTGCGAGACAAGCATGCACAGAAACACATTAGTGCCATTGGAATGCATCAGAAATAAAGTTGCATGTGGAGAAGAGGTGAGGCGCTCACCAGTGGCTGCAGACCAGAGCTGGGGATCATGAGCTGCATCTGATGTGAGAGCATGGCCGCCGCTGTCTTCTGCTGGATCAGATTGTTGCGCCCGTTAATCTCGAGCTGAGTCTTTAGGTGAGAGGGCGGATGAAGGTACTTGCAGTTTTCCCTTGAACACCGACCCTGCACCCAGAAAATACAGAAGTTAGCCTTTGTAATGTACCTCTACTCTATTTTTGTAAGGGTACACGTGTGAATATTGTTGTGTAGTGAGCCAAAAGTTGGGCGATATTGACAATAGCAAAATGTACTTCATTCTCAATATATTTAATTTAGTATCAGAAATGTGTCTGTTACGTTTAAGTTGGAAAAATCAAAACATGAACTGCCAATTAAGATACTGGGCAATGGGAAGTCCAAAACAGTCCAAAACAGTCCAAACTTTACAAACGACTTTCTGTAAAGGTAACAAAAAAGAAAAGGAAAACGTATAACGGAATCAATTTCCTGACTACAAAAGTTATCAAAGTAATCTCAATCAAAATGTTCAGCAATAGCAAAATGTTTTGAAGATATGCAAAAGTAAAATATCAAGTTTGCTGTCTTTAATAATTCTATAATCATTTTTCAAGTGCAGACCACTTTTTTAATGTCTGCACATTGGTGTGTCCACTTCCTTTATGACCAATACTTGAACTTCAATCAAGGCCTTTAAAGACATTCACTTTAGCTTGTGATGGATTTAAAAAAAAAAAAGAAAGAAAGAAAAAAAAGAAAGTGATGTGAAGTGAAGGACTGAGTTTTGTAAATATTGCCCATTCCCAGTACAGACTAAATACGGTCTTTTGAGTGCTTTAAATGTCTTTTTGGTTTTTCAAATGGTATGTCTTATAAATAGTAATACATAGCATAGAATGGAAAATGTTTTTGTGAAAGTCCTCTTTTTAGGATAGCTCTGTCAAACTGTCTATGTAGAGAAGCTAAGACGATGACTCAACACAGGCGTAATCCTGGGGGCAAAGCTGCATTGTGTTGCACCGTTGAATGTGTGAGTGGATTAAGACTACTAAAGCCTCACACAGAGCTACTGAGCAAATAGAGGAGGCTGTAATCCAATTGGATGTCAGATTTCTTTTAGTGTCATTCGATAAATGCCAATAGTGAACTTAACTACACACTTAGTTCTTTATGTTTACATGTTTCACTGTGCACCATTCATATTAAGCCCCTGCAAATAATTCAAAGGCCAAATGGTACGGCAATCATCAGCAAAAGAAGGTTTTTACAATCACAATGTCAAACAGGAGTAGGCAATTTGTTACCTTAAGTGAGTCAAAGCAGGCAATTACTCTCCCATTCTCGACCTGGCAGCTTTTCGGTGGGTGAGCAAATTTGCATTCCTCATCACTACGTGAACAATTTCCTCGCTGAAACTGCCGACACACTTCCAGAGTCAGCCATTTTGTGTCTCTTATTGAAGAAATGCTCAATGCCATATTCAGAAGCTTTGAATTTAGTGTATTAAATCAACAGGCAATTGAGAGCTACAGCGCTTCACTATGTCTTTTGAAACCCAAATCTGCTTATGCACAAAGATCTGTGTTGAAATGACTTGATGAGTCTTCCATTGGCAGAGAAAACTGTTGTCAAACAACCTTTTAGGTTAATAATCCACAAAAGATATGGTCCACACTTTTAGTTATTTAAAAAGAAAAAAGCCAATCCTGTTTTGGCATTAAACTTTGGTTCTCAATATACAATGAGTATGGAGCTTGGGTTTGTATTTTGTGAAGTTATCGCTTCAAGTTAGGGTTATCCTCTTCTCAAAGGCACTTGATGATCTGAAAATGGAAAAATAACACATTATTTTGATGGTATACAAATCATTTATACTACAAATAGCACTTAACTTTAAATAATTGTAAAACATTTATTAAACTACTATTATGTGTGTCAAAAATGTGTATAAAGTACTTGTAACAAATGTATTAAACTATTATAATGTGTGTCAAAAATGAGTACAAAGTACTTGTAACAAACGCATTAAACTATTATAATGTGTGTCAAAAATTAGTACAAAGTAAAAAGAGCCAAAGCAAAATCTGAAAGGCTTCTCTTTACAAACCAAAAATAAATGAAAAGAGGAAGTGTTATTTGGAGTCAGGCAGACCGTACGAAACACTCAGGAAGTTGCTGATTAGGCAGAAAAGATGGTTGGCTTGTAAGCTAAACACATCTGCATGTTACAAAGCTCTGTCGAGTGGGAGAAGCAATGTATAGGTTCTATACAAACAGTGGCTCAGATGACACAGATTTCAATAAACCACAGCCGGTAACACAGATCCCTATTGTAGCGCACTTACAACGTGGTTTCCCACAACATTCTGGAGCAAATTCCTTCAGGCACAAGTCAGGAAGCGGAGGAGAAAAACCTACCTCTCTTACTTTGTGTTGAACTAAAGAACTTCTGAAACAAAACTAAACTTAGGATTCTACATTGAAAGTATAAAACAGCTTTTAGGCTTAGACATAGTAAGTACTAAGTAACTACTACAGTACTATCTGTGCTTAGATCTGGTCATCAAAGATTCTTCTAAAAACAACAGTCAGGCTGTGCCTCCCCCTTCCTGCCTGGTGCCGGCCTCTGGGAAGTCCCACCCAGTCTGGAGAGAGCCAATAGAAAATAAGGAAGTCATGTTCTGTGCAAAACGGTCTGTTCAGTTATAGGAAGAAGAGTGAGAAGATTCATGGTTTATGTGGGGTTAAGTATGGGCAAGTCTTAGTTCCTGTTTTAGTTAGGCAACATATCAGATGTAGGCCTAGCTTTAGTCTTGATCTGTTTTACATTACTATTTTGTGGTTTGTTAATTGTTGATTTAGTTTACATTTAGTGGTGCCCATAGTCGACTTTAAGTCAAAATACTCCATAGGTAACAATATCTGCAGGGCTTAGCTCATTGACTGTGTCATTAAGAGCACTTCATGCTAAAGATCAATGCCATGTTATATACAAGGTTATATGCATGTAATCAGCACCCCAACAACACTTACCCATTATTAAATACCAGTGCCACGCATTAGCCACCTGAATTTACGTTCTAGCCTTTTTGACCAATTGCCAAGTCTAAAAAAAAGTCAACGTAGTCGCAAGCTAACGCTAACAGCGCATTTCCGTCTACACGCGACTATGGCGACTTTAACACATACATATTGCTATAGCTGGTCCACTTTAGGTCAGGAGCCATAGCCTGAGGAATAACGGTGTATGTCAAAAGCGACATACCGTAGATTAGCTGCATTAGCACCGTGTTAGCAAGTACACCTGCTTACCTCATCATCACGGATATACGGCCGCAGAGGACTCAACAATCACGATTCACCAAGTTTACGTCAGCCTGGACGAGACACTGCAGACTTCAGGAAATATCTCTATGAACATAAAACTATAAAGATTTCATGAAGCCTACTTCCTCATCTTCCTCATCGTCACTTTTATGCACAACACCGATTTCAGCAACAAGCTTTTGACAGCTTACAGTACTGTAGTGAGTTTAATGTCACGCAGGGGTCTCCCAAAACTCCTTGTGCTCCTACCTCTCAGAATAAATACAATATCTGAAAATAAAGTTGTGTTGTAGGCTTTAATACACAAACATGAATAATACAAATGGAGAGGCAGACACAGTCTGGTACCAGTAGACCTCTGTCTGAGGACTCTTCCACGCGTCCCCCCTTGGTCACACAGTGGTACAGGCCACATGAGCCAGGAGCAGGCGAAAAGGGCAAAGGGTTGCTGTTACCAAGGGAACAGCACAGACACCACCAGATTTTACAAATGGCTGCTGGCTAACAGTCAATCTATTATTTCTTTCTTTGGCTAATCATTGGCTAACTATTCAAATTTTTTTAATATATATATATATATGTGTGTGTGTGTGTGTGTGTGTATATATGTGTGTGTGTGTGTGTGTGTGTGTGGGTGCGTGCGTGTGTGTATATATATATATATATATATATATACACACACACACACACACACACACACACACACATATTATATTGACTATACATATTAATATGATGTGTGTGTGGTTGTGATATATATATATATATATATATATATATATATATATATATATATATATATATATATACACACACACACATATATATATATTTATATTTATTTTATTATTTATTTATTTTCCATTAGAATTGTTCATTTGCCTAGGATTATTTCATAGCCAACATGACCAGAGTAGATCACCAAATGATTACCCACGACCTACTGAGTCATATGCAGTTTCCCTCAGCCTTATTTGTGGTGGATACTGGTGCGAATTGATCTAGAATCTGAAAAACAGCAGAATTGTTTTTGATTACATTTAGATCTACCAACATTTTAATGTTTTAAATTGTAATAAATTGTTTATTATGTTACCAATAGTGTATTTAGGTTATGAACTTCAATATTATTTTGAGTTTGTACACAATCATGTTGGCAATGTGTTATTAAGGCTATCTCCCAAAAGCAGCACATAAGTTCTAATAGGTTACTTATCACTTTGAAACGCACAAGATTCTTTAATTTAAGGTCATACCTATTATCCCTCAAGGGATTAGGCCTTGGAAATTGTTTGCATATCACAATCAGAATTACTTTTATTCATTCCAGAGGTGGAATTCTTTTAAAAAGCAAAATGCAATAAATTTTGGTTTAGGTATACAATTGTTCTGGCTTGTAAAAATAGTAAGCATTAATTATAGCCACAATTGCCCAATGTTAGTTTCCCTATGTCTGTTTAAACATATGCGTCTTGGGCTGTGACTAATTCACCAATCCATTTTGTACCTGGGGCCTCTAATCTGTCTGCTCTTAAATAAACAGGCGCTGTTGCAACATCCAGTGACACACAGAAAGGTCACCATATTGTTCCCTTTGGTGGGACCATTGTGGGACATGTCACTGTCACTGCACATCACTTCTGAGAACACAGCACAACACCGCACCATGCTTTGACCTTGGTTCATGCTGCCACCGCATAGGCTGATTTTACTTTACAGTTTCATTCTTGATTGTGTTAGACTTATTTGTTAAACTTCCAAAATTGGAGCTTATACATTCATTGAGAATTGTTTAGACATTTTTATACATTAGTCTACGGTGTGCATCAAAGCAAAGATGAAAAAATGTACAGCCTGTGGGCACATTTTTTGAATGCCTGCCCAAATCAAGTTGTATTTGTCATGTCATAGCCAAACTAGTTACTTAAAAAGACGATTATTTGCCCAGACATTTAATATATTTAATGTTGAATGTAAATAAACAAAAACACTCTAGTCAACTTAGTTGTTTGGTGATGGTTTAGAAATAAAGTGTAAATACGCAATATGGCCAGTAGATGTCAGTCTTGTATTATTTCGGCTCACTTCACTTCGATCTGAACCGACAGGAGAACACTGCATGGCAATCAATGTACAAATAGATTACTAAGATTTGTTATCAATATCCTTAAAAAATTATATGAATGTATTTTTATTATATAGTATTATTTACGTAAACTAAAGGTAGATTCAGTGTAAACTTTCAGTAACATATTTTTATTATTTAAGACTGCCATCATAGGGTTAGAGAGGAGAGCGGCCTGACTTTATGCTGACTATAAAAGCCCATAAAGTTGCACATTTTCTGTGGTTAAACATGATGTAGGATAGGACCATCTGGATGCGAAAGACAAAGTGCTGAGGTAGCCAGCGGTGTCCCGTAAAGGCAAATAATCCTCACAGAAACAGGTTTAGGATGAGATTTAACACTGTATGATGTCAATGGGAAAGTACATGGAGATAAGAAGAAGAAGGTCAATGTACGCATGTGAATCTAAATAAGATGAATTTGTTGTCATTATATAGAAATAGAAGTAATAGATGCACAAATAAGATGTGTTGCAGACCATTGCGTTTATTTAGCCACTATAAACTCTTAGTAATACTCCCACATGTCATACATTTAAAACTACTTAAATTATACAATTGATCACTATTATTAAGCCTAACCTAACCTTTACTGATTAAGTTGTTTGAAACTAGTATGTTACGTTCTCACTGGCATGCCATTCTCAATAATCAAATCTCTAAAACCAATTAGTGGTCTCTGTGATAAATGATGTAATTTTTGAAGAATGTATTAATGTTATGGATATATACATATTATGATTACTTGAAAATACTATTGAAAAAATTGTTTGAAACAACATTGATTTGAGCAAAGATAATTTATTTTCATAAATATAAAAGCAGCAAGCATAGTAAGTCCTGGCCAATCAAAGCATTTCTGTTACCTTAAGAAGAATGGACTCCACTGGGTCGTGTAAAACTTCTAATTAAACATTACACAACCATGTGGCATTAAATTTGATCACAAGACTCTGAAACATGTACATAGAGAAATAACTACACCTGTCTTCTTTAGTGCACAAAATGAAAACATAAAAGTAAGCAAAGAGGTTTTCATTAGCGTGGGAGCACTTCATTAAGACCCTGGGAAAAATGTGTGTGAACAAATATGAGTCCTCACTTATTTACAGTGTTGTAATTTTCTGTGTGGATCAACACAGGTAAAACAGTGAAGTTAAAATGCAGACAAAATGGACAAATAATCTATGTCACTGGTTCAATCTAACTATTCCATGCCAGTTGAGAGATGGTTAATCCCTGGGGCCTTTGCCCGGTGGGACGTTCTCTCCAGGAAGGGTCCAGCTGATCCACTCTTGCAACTCTACTGCAAGCTTCCTCTATCTTGTAGTAATTTAAATTGGTAAATGAAATAGATTGAAAAAGACGATTAGGTTTGTCTTGGTGGCCCTACAAGAAGGTTCCGAGCTCTCCTGTCAACCTAAAACTTGCACAAGGTAAAATCCTTCAGCTCTGGTCCTGAACATGACTAGCACAAGATCTGGATATGGGCACCGGGCGCTACACTGCGAGACTCACTACTCCTGACAGTTTGCCTTAGGGGCATCGAAAGATGGATCAAATGCTGAGGACAAATATCCCATTGGGTACAAAAAAGATACTTCAACCTTTCTGCACCACAAAAAAGCAGTGTACATCCTCATCTGAGGCCATGTTTTTTTTAGGACTGAGTTGAGAATGACTGATAGGAAAAGAATAAAGATTTATTGAAGAATCAGTCTCCAATTCTTAACTATATTGACATTACTTTGTCTGTGCCTGGTTAAATGAAGAGGGTTGCATAAAGAACAGCATCTGACAATGCACCTTTATATCAAACAAATTCACTCATTTTCATGAGATGTGATGATAACATATTGTACATGAATTAGAAAATATACTATTGTTAAACTGACCCACTGTTTCCACATGTACTGTAAGCAGCAGTTTTGTATTCTCTACATACATACATGTGCTTTTGCGGTGATATATTATTATGCATGTTCTTGGATGATGCTTAATTAACATACACACTGAGCATGGTCTCATAGTGTGCTCGTCCATCTGTCACCAGAACAGAGGAGTCCTACAGCTCAGCTCACATGTTTATCTTTTGGCAGTTTGTGATCAGAGGTTTTGAGAGAGGACCAAATGTGGGCTCAGCACTTATTAAAACAAAGCTATCTGCAAAGGCCAGTTTTTAATTTTGTAATAAACAGCGTATAGCCCGATGTTCTGGATGGTGAACAATCCTATAATTGTCAAATATGCTGCATGATGCCATTTCATTGTGGAAGCAAAAATGTGCTTTTAAAATGTTTTCACACAAATTCTGATCTTTGGAAAATGAAATTATGTCATTATAATATTTTAAAATGCTTTACATATTTTAGCACAGTTCCATTTTACTAGCTGTGAGCTCACAGAGAATACACAATTAACCACACTTATATGTGAATGACACATACCACACTGTTGATCACTATCAAATAAAGTTGCATAACATAACCCCTTGACACATGTTGATTCAACTGAAACAAAACAATTGCATTGTCATACCCCTCTCCCATTCTATTGTTCATTTGTTCATTTCTGATTCAGCTCAGAGCACTTCCACATGAATCCTTCACAACCGCTCCTCTATGGACTGCTCTGAACAAGTGGCAATTGGACAATTTGGATATAATTTCACATAAATGTTAACCCACAGCAAACAGCCGCACTCATATTTAGTGGAAAGTGTCACATAGGGATTTCCGCTGATTGTGAGGTAACAGAAAGTGCCACTAAAGCCTGTTGAAGCAGACTCATCACTGACACACGCTGTGGTGAGAGCGGGAACAAAGCAGACGCAGGCAGTTACTGTGTCTAGTGCCTCTCTATGTCCTTCATTAACATATACACAGTGTATGAGCCTGTTCCCAGCAGTTACACACACACACGGCTATTTAAGAACTTTTTATTTGTGCCCAAATGTTTTTGTCTTGAAATCACAATTTAAATCAAGGTCAGCGTAAGACATATGGGGAATCAGGACTGCAAATATTTTCATGAAAAAAGTCCATGCATTCATTCTCATCAAGAGTAACACTGGCATCTCTCTTCTCATTGGCTTACATTATACAAACTCTTGAGATATTAAAATTGTGGACATGTGACATGCAATTGTCTGCTCTACATTATTTTCTCAGTGAAACATGAATTTGACCAGGAATAGGGACAGTCGATGACATTCAGCACATCTGCAGTGATAGATTCAACATTATGTTCAAGCAGTCTTGATGTGTTTTCATCTTCATTTGAACGCACAATAATGAAGGGACAAAAACTGCATTTCCACTAGGCCTATTTAAGACACTGAGGGGCAGTCCAAAGCAGCGCTGCTGTGAGCCTCAGACAGTTGGCAGTTTCACAAGCAGAGAAGCAGCTCCAAAGCTGACAAACTGAGAGATGCTGGGGCGGCTTTATGATCACAGACACATGTGAGGCTGTCTGAGGACATGTTCAATGGTTTGCACTCAATACGACATGTCTGCTCACCAGCGGGCCACCTGGCTTGTGTAGTCCTCAGTGGTGGCACTAAAGTCCACTTCCTTGTTCAGATGTTTACTCCCGCCCCCTCGACGTCTGAGAGGCCATGGTCTGCCCTGCTCCCTCTGCTCCCGGAGTAGGCGCCTCTCCTCGCGCCTCTTTAGGCGGCTCTCTTGGTGCTCCTTCTGCCGGGTGAACTGGAATCGCTGGAGGAACAGGTCTTTGGCATACTCGTAGAGCTGTACGTCCAGGTAGTTGAGCTCCTCAATGCGCCTGCGCACGGCCTCGCTCAGGGCCACATTAGCAGCTCGTGTGCTGTTGATCTGAGTGAAGGCGGAGATGAAGCGCAGGCTGAACGTCCGCTCAAACAGATACTGGGTCTTGCGTTGGAACTCGGTCAGGCCGTAGAAAGCCATGTTCTTGAGGTTGCTCATGGCGCTGCTGAGGAGGATGTGTCCGCGCTGGCTCTCGTTCATGGAGGACAGGTTGTAGCAGCCCACCAGGCTGAGGTCGGCCAGCATGCGCACCTGCCTGTTGTTGGCCAGATTGGAGGGGCAGTTCATGAAGTCGCTGAGGGTGACTCCGGACCAGTCGTCTCCATTGTAGCAGTTGGGCAGCTCGTCCTGGGTGGGGGAGCGGCCGTCGCACATGTGCAGGGCGGTCTTCCAGGTGGCTCCTCTCTGGACGTGCTTCCACTCGCTCAGGTAGCGGGAGACAGGGTCACGCAGCATGGTGATGTAATAGAAGTTCCTGCAGCCAAAACAAACACAGTTAGAGAGCTGTGACTGCATCATGGTCACACAGAGACGCCCTGCATTGTGCCGACAGATGGTGACAGTGACTCGATGGTCTGTGCAGGAGACTCAAGGTTAAATTATGCTAATTGGCAAACACACAGTATTTCTAATGAAATGTTTATAGTGTTTGTGTATGTTGCTCTGGAATATTGAACAATTGACACAGATAATTAGTTATTTTTTTCTCTTTTTGCATGTGGAGCCTGGCATGTGTACTGTGCCTTAACGTTTCAACCACCGGGCACCACCAGAGAATTACTTTTCACCATCACTTTTTACAATCCATACCTCTCCTTCAACTGCCAGCAGTGGGAATAATTGGCAATAGAGTCATAATGATAATATCTTGGACATCGAGACAGTAAGCGAATGTGACCTCTTTAAATCTGTAATGTGTCACTATTTACAAAATAATGAGGGCTGGGTGTCAGTGCCAACTACCTCCTCTAACTTTAAATGGGCATCCCAGACATCGTTTGTCACCCAATCATAGACAAACAGCTGACATTGGCCTGCAGAAGGTCTGGAAATGAGATTTTAAACACAGCACTGTCTTTACCCAGACAGTGAAGACATCCTCTGCCTCTCATGAAGGACAGTCATCCAATATGGAAGACAAATGCTTAACTTTGATTAATCAGTTTCTACTTTGTCAACAAGAGGAAACCCAGACCAGGGAAGATCTGTCATTAAGAAAGGGTGCACATCTGTTCTCTAAAATGGTAGAAAGTTATTGTGGAAAATTAAAAACAATGAATATTTTTGGTCAAATGTAATTACTGTATGAAGAGTAGTGGAGAGCCATATGTGTGAGTCAAGAACATTGCATTTTTATGTCTTCATTGAGCAGTTGAGGAAATATTAATATCTGCTCAAAACAACTCAAAAACAACATTATTTAAACATGATTTCATTTATCAACTAATACACAGAAACATAAAACCATGAGGGCAGAAGATTCCAAAGGTCCATGCATAATAAGACTACAATTACTACATTTTCTCTAAATATCTGTTAACTTCTTCTGTTTATGATCTTAGTTGGATTAACAAATACGAAGGGTAAGCAATATAAAGTATTTATCTTAAAAGACACTCAAAGTACTTCAGGTTTAGACGGGCAGCCTCAGAGGAGATCCACTCAAGTGCCCCGAGGTTTGGTTCAAATGCATCCTGATGGAAAACAAGTATTGGACAGGTGTAGGCCAGGTAAACCTCTGCAAAGGTAATGTCATATGAATAATGAATGTCACAGCACCCGCGGGTGCAGTCTGGGCTGATAAAACACAGCGTATGAGACTGAGGCTTCCCACACAGCAGCAGATGTGTGTGCCAGGGCTCTGTGGGGATTCAAGGAGGATGACAACAGACACAGGCCAAGCGCTCGCTCGGCTTTCTACCAATCCAATTGTTTGAAAACAGTGTGTATCCAATACCATATTTAATGCAAATACGGTCTGTCTGGATTTTACTTTTCTTTCTTTAATATGGATGGTAAAATAGAGTGTGAGATAGAAGCACAAGTACATGATGTAGTATTAGAATTCCACTGAAAGCCAGATAAGATTGAAATATAATTTCAGTACTTTGTACTCAATTACATTAACCCACATATTTTTTTTAATCTTTTATAATTTGCTACAGATGTTTGTACTCTTCACTGGGGGTGGGCGATATGTAAAAAAATTTATATCACATTTTTTTGGAGTCAGATCACAATTTCGATTTGATCACAATTCATGGAAACGCAATATCATAATTAGTGTATTTGTATTGCCTTGAAGAGGTAATTAAAGTAATCTGCATTGCCTGACTAAAACGGTCGAGTGGACAGGAAAATATGTCTTTGTTAGAGCATAGGGTTACATTCAAAAGAATAAAATAACATATCGTCACAGGAATAAGATCACTTCATTTCCTATCACCATTTCCCTTTCCCCAGCCCTATACTTTTCACCTCTACAAACATTATACAGTGAATAGAAAAGGGCAGTTTTCACCCAATTCCCAATGAAAAGCAAACATCTAGTTTCATTGGGGCTGCCACCAAAGACAATGCTCAGTACAGTAGCCACAGTGGCATCAAAGAATCCACAGGTCGCTATAAATACATTGTGTTTTTCCTCTGAGACTGACAGGAGACGGTGGTGTTGACAGTGTCACCAGTGTTATCCAGGCCAGGAGCAGGGATTAGAGGCCCAGCTGCAGCCTGGCACTGGTACAGGGAGCGGGCAGGAGATGGGAGAAAGAGAGGGCAGGAGACGGGAGAAAGAGGGGGCTGGGGATGGGAGAAAGAGAGGGCAAGAGACGGGAGAAAGAGAGGGCAAGAGACGGGAGAAAGAGGGGGCAGGAGACGGGAGAAAGAGGGGAGAGGAGACGGGAGAAAGAGGAGGCAGGAGACGGGAGAAAGAGAGGGCAAGAGACGGGAGAAAGAGGGGGCAGGAGACAGGAGAAAGCGAGGGCAGGAGACGGGAGAAAGAGGAAAGAGGGGAGAGGAGACAGGAGAAAGAAGGAGGGCGAGACGGGAGACGGGAGAAAGAGGGGGCAAGAGACGGGAGAAAGAGGGGGCAAGAGACAGGAGAAAGAGAGGACAAGAGATGGGAGAAAGAGGGGACAGGAGACTGGGAAAAGGAGGGTGTAGGAGAAGACAGAGAGGAGCCGCCTGTGTCTCCATCGTCATTAGACTTTGGGTGGGACCTAAAGACCCGCGACAGGTCCTGTATGAGAGCTCTCCAGGATCTGAGGTCAGGCCTGAGCACCATCAGTGTCAGACAGCATCAGTATCAGCAGGTCACAGTGCTGTCTGCATATGTGTATGAGGCACACGAGGGGGGCGGGCCGTGCTGACAGGGCTCTGCAGACCTGGGATTTCAGCTTGTATAACATGCAGTTGGACATTGGACAAGAGGGACACAGAGGAGCAGAACAAGACAAGGGTGTTACCAAGAATAGCCAAGTGCTATGGTTTTGATAGCTGTTGTGGGGCACCTGCAATAGTTACATCATGCCTCTTCAAAAATCAAAATATAACATAAAAATAATCAAAAACACTTTATATATTGCTACCATATGTCATAGAATGAGACTATACTGTATGACTAATGAGAAAGGATGTCGATTATCATGTTTATTCAGGTCACACTATTCAATCCAACTTTATTTGAATTGCACATTTTATAAACAAAAAAGTATCCAAAGTGCTGCGCATAATAGGAATAAACAATAAACATTTAGCTCTAAAAGTCAGCAACACAAAACAAGTTTAATTTCAAGAATAAAAAAAATAAAAGCAATACAAAAGATAAGTAGAATGAAATAAAAACAGTACAATAAATAACTGAAATCAAATGAATAAAAGAAAACATAGGACCGCACCACTCACGCAGAGTTAAGAGCCAGTATAATATAAAAAGCCAAAAAGTTAACTAAAAAAACTGTGACCATGCTTTTAAGAAGGAAAATTAAGTTAGTTAAATTCAATTGACTCATTAATATTTGGCAGTTTATGTCACTTTAATTCATCATTCAGAAAGTCTAAAGTCATAAAGCTGACTACAGTGTTAGAGATGAAGGGATTCAATACAATTTAAAAGAGAGAAAAATTTATTTTGTTTTTCTGTTATTTGGTGCTGGTGTCTATAATCATGAATAATTATGATGTTTCTTCTCGCAATAACTGTAACACAAACATTTGATCTTGTTACATTCCTATTAAGACATGTTTTGTCATTTCACACACAATATTTCAGTAGGCCTATGAGTTGTATATATTGTAAGTAAGTGAATAATTTAAACATTGTAAAGCCTAAGGTAGAGCAACATTTTAAATAGATTCCTAGAAAATATACAAAAAAGGTTATGTATTTTATGTAATATGCAAAGATAGTCAAGATTGTTGTGAGAAGAAAAATAATTTTACAATTCATCGCGACTATTGGCATTATGACCCATTGGAAACCTTAATTTACTTTCTTCCACAAGTTAGATTTTTTTGCAGGATGGACTGAACTAAAATGACTCAATCTTGAATGTGTTAAATGCCTTTCCCATGCAAGCATTTATTTTGTGTGTGTCTAGTAATATATTTTTTTGTCTTTATACAAAAAGTTGTCCTTTTGAAATTGTTTATGCTTCATGACCTGGAAAGAACTAATCTAAAGATACAACCTTAACAAAGTTGTATGTACAATCTTAAAATGGCTTTGATCAAATTTTCACAATTAACAGCACAGATCTGAGATTTAAAGTCTGGATAACAAACAAGGTTTTCTACCAGATTGTAAAAGACAATCATATGAAAAGCTTTAATATGTTGAAAGAATCCTTTGACTTGGAGAAACAGGACTTGTATAAGTGTTTACAAAGAAAGAGTTATTATAACCTGGAAATTAAACTAAGCAATGATCATCATAACCCTCTGACTGAAATTTTCAATAAGGCATACAAATCGGAACGTTCAAGGGGAACAATATCTAAATTATATAAATGCATTAATCATTTGAACAGTCTTTCAACTATAAATATCAAAAATAAAGGGGAAAAAGAAGGTAACTTTGTTTTGACAGACAAGGAATGGGAAAGTCTGTGCACATCTCACTAGAGAACAACAAAATCTCATGATTGGAATGCATTTTGTTTTAAAAAGGTAACACGTTTGTCCATAACACCATGTCAAACTGCACACTGTTCACAAGGCATTTCCAACTGTTGGAGAAACTGTGGGTGCCAGGAGGCTCACCATTATCACATTTTTTGGGACTGTCCTCTTGCTCAGAATATTGGACTGAGATCAATCAAGCACTACACACTTTGACACCACCATCCCACTGGATTTCAGAACGATGTCTTTAGGCCTCAAGACCCCAGCCATGGAGATGATAAATGGATACCTTTAGCGCATACTACTGGCTGTAGGACAGATGGCCATCACAAAAAAAAAGGATGACTCAAACAGCAGCAACAATCAAGTACTGGACACAAATTATAACTGACAAAAAATATTTTTATTGTGCACTCTGTGTCGGGTTCTCTGTCTTGTGCTCTATGTGTTTAAATTTTGAAAAATCAGCTGAAAAAAAAAATGGGGGGAAAAAATGCAGTCCTTCAAAAATTGTCATTTCAATGAAAAAAGTGGAAGAAATTATTAAAAGTGGAAGAATCAAGTGAATTCAACTTAAGCCAAAATGAACTGAAATTAAATCGTGGTTCCAGTCAAAATTCCAGTCTAATTCCACCATCTTGTCTCTTTTTGAGTCATGGAGTTCACAGCAAATTGTGTTGCGATACATCAACAAAGTCACAATTTATAAGTTCAGTTTTTCTTACTGTCTCTTGTCATCCTGAGCATGTCTAGAAGCGATGCTGAACCCATGTTAGTCATAGATCAATAATGGATAGGAGACCCGGCACATACTCATCCCAAACACACAGATTCACCGGAGCACAGACCAAATAGAAACCATTAAAGAAGATGGAGGAGAAATTGAAAAGTGTGAATAAAAATGGAAAGTTAAGTATGGGGAAACGATGAGCGGAATAGAGGAGGCAGCACCAACAACAACACATGCGCTTAGTTCAATTTGGCAGCCAGTCGCTAATGGAGAGGCAGAAATATTGACACATGCAGCGTGCATAAAAGCATGATATATCCACAAGAGGGAGGATAAATCTCTAACAAGGAAAAACAAGCAGGGCAAATAGGAAATGTATTCATTCAGAACCAAATATTGAACTGTTGTGAGAACAGGCAAGCAGGCAGTGAGGGAAAAAGTACGCCCACTCATGTATATTAGGTATAAAATAAAGAAGATTATATTAGAAATTAAAAATTCAATTACAGATTACATCAACTACTATTACAATTACTATAACTACAGGCAGCACTCTCGCCTCACAGCAAGAAGGTTCTGTCATTGACAATTTGGTTGTGTTCACGTTCTAGAATATGTCATAATCTCAGATGGAGGGCAGCTCATATTGACTCTCCACACTTGTGGTGATAAATTACTGCAGTCACAGCTGCCCTGGGGAAATTTGCAACAACGGCTCCAACAGTTCACTCATCAACACATTAACACACCCTTGGCCGATGGAAAAAAATAAATAATTATCCCTTAAACTTTAAGGGGTGAATTTTTTTTTTAAAGGACACATTTTATGCTTTCCCCCTATTGAACTATAACATAATTAGATCCTTATTTAACATTTTGTTAATTGCAAACTGAAATACAAATCTTAACCGGCATTGACTTCCTGTTGCAAAACTGATAAGCCCCAGCTCTTCATGGTGACATTTGACCCTAACAAGCAGCGGATTGTCATTGACATTCATTTTTGAAAATTAACTTCAGAACTCTACATGTGTCACTCGGAGTCTGACTTTTTAAAATGATTGCAATTAAGTACAGGGATGTGGGTGGAGATAGAAGGAAACAGGAATTTTCTGAGCCCTCGAGTTGCAGGACTATACAGAATTACTCAAGCATGCAGGACTCAATCATAGTAAAACTTAGAGTAAGATAATGACCAGGAAACACTGTTTTGCAAGTACATTTTCTGGACCCTCAACAGACAAATAAAACACAGTTCACCATTTTATCCTGTTGGCAAAGTGTACTGCCTTCAACGAGAGAGTAATTGTCTGTAATTATCTTCACTGACACTCTTTGGCCGGGCACATGTGTTTGATTGCAGGCTGCTGAAGGCTCTGGATCCAGTGCAGAAGAAGAGGCACAAGTGCGTGGGAGAAGCATGTAGTTGGATGCCGCGGGGTGGGCTACACTACAGGGACACGGAAACACAATCAAGACAGGCCGAGATGGGCAGAGAGCTGTTCTAACACCAGTAAATAAGTAAAGCCAAACAGGTCCCATAACAACAGGGGCAGCGGCGCAGGGGTGTGTTGAAGCGTGTGTGAGAATCAGATGGATTCAGGTGTTTTCTTTGCAGTTGGGAACTATTTTTACTACTATCCAAGGCTTCAACGGCTTGACATTAATGATACTGATTTCTAGAGAAAACCTATATGCTGTTTGTGCGATATGGTGATTTGTTGAGGTGTGCACTTGCTACTTTATTGGAACAGAAAAGATATACAGTGCAGCTCAAATATAAAGTAAGAACAACATTGTTTTGGATCATTTCGTTTTCTGTTCATGGATAGAAAATAAGATTTGGTACAAAATCATCAGAGACACAAAAGGAAATTCTAGGGAAGAGCCAAACATTCTGTGCACTCATTATGTACTTGTTTATGTTTGCCGACATTTTGAGAACATAAACCACAAACAGAGCCCATACAGGGTTATGTCACCATGCCATCTAGGTTAAAGAAACAGTGACCAAAACATTAAATAAATCCATCCTGTTAATAATTATTTACTTATCAAGAAAGCTTAGACACATGTTTCTGAAAGTCCCTTTACATCAGCCGTAGCCTACAGACAAATCAAACCTAAAGACATTTTAATTACAGGCCACAAGACCTGTTTGCTCTTGGGCGCACTACCAACATATTTACTAAGTATGGAGGATATTAGCTTCAACTGTCGCTGATCTGTCGCAAAGCTGTCAGGCTTTTACAACACAGTGAGAAGTCAAAGATAATTTAATTACTTGAACAAAAGAAACTTTGTCGCCACACTGACAGTACACATCAGCACTGTGTTATTTAAAACAGTAGCTTAGAATAAACATCACAAGAGCTGCTTAATTACAAGACACAGCTTGATTATGCAGCAGAGGAGACTGCTCCCTGTCCCGTGTGAGAGACAGGGACGCCTCACTTGACACTTGGCCTTTTCTCCACTCCTCTGTCCGCCTTGTCCCACAGACATTAGTGTTCCCGCCGGATCCATAACCTTTTCTTAAAGGTTGTCACATTAATCACACCGCTGATTCCACTACTCTGCAGCATAGAGTATGTTCTGTTCTTCTACTCGGTGACCTCCACTCTGACAGATACTTCTGCTTCACTCCAGACGCCAAAGCTCTTCATTTTACCGACACATACTAAATCACAGTGTTGCAGATTCTACAGTTCGTAAGACGATTTAGATTATTTCGGGCACACAAAGCTATGCATGATAAAAAGAGGATCAATAATGAGTAAGCAGTCGTATTTTGACAAAAACACTTTATTAGCTTGAAAAGGAGTGGAATGAAATATAACTGATTAACTCCCCGCCCTTTTCAACACTTCCTTTAAAACTAAATTATATTAGTTTCTTTGTTGTGTTCAATCATGCGTTTAATTTTAAAACAGCCGATCAGAGTTGCTTAAAAGCCGAAAGTAAATTGTTTTCTGTTTATACATTTAGTTAGATTCACTCCCTGAAGAGAAATACATTTCCGTTTACTGCAACATAATTTCAATCATTATTCCTCCCATTCCCCAACACAATACATTTTGTGATAAATTGTTTCTATCAAACCATTAGTTTTCATTGTTTAAAAAAAAAAAAAAAAAAAAAAATCAATTCTGTATTTATTTCCTGATTGTTCAACACAATTCCAATTTCTTTTTGAATATAACACACCTGTTAACCAGATTCTGCACAAAAGTTGTAACAAAATGTACAATGAGTCTCATAAGTCCTATGAAATCCCCTTTTTACATATAGTTGTAAGACTTTGGGTAAACTTTTTCACAAATGTAAAGATAAGAGAACCTTTATTTGTCTCACAATGTGGAAATTCCCCTGTTAAAGGGTGTTTTAGAACAGTAGAATAGAGACATGCAATAAGATAAATAACTTTTAAAATAGACTTACAGTGCATCCGGAAAGTATTTACTTTTTCCACATTTTGCTATGTAACAGCCTTATTCCAAAAATTATTGAATTAATTATTTGCCTGAAGGTTGTTTGAATTCTTTGCAAATGTATTCAATGTAAAAAACAAAAAAAGCACTTGTACATAAGTATTCACAGTCTTTGCTCAATACTTTGTTGAAGCACCTTTGGCACTAATTACAGCCTCAAGCATGTATAATGCTACAAGCTTGGCACACCTATTTATGGTCAGTTTCTCGCATTCTTCTTTGCAGAACCTCTCAAGTTCCATCAGGTTGGATGGTGAGTGTCGGTTCACAGCCATTTTCAGATCTTTCCAGAGATGTTCAATAGGGTTCAAGTCTGGGCTCTGGTTGGGCCACTCAAGGACATTCACAGAGTTGTCCTGTTGCCACTCCTTTGTTATCCTTTTCTCAGTCTGAGGTCCAGTATGCTCTGGAGCTGATTTTCATCAAGGATGTCTCTGCACATTGCGTTCATCTCTCTATTGATCCTGACTAGACTCCCAGTTCCTGCCGCTGAAAAACATCCCGACAGCATGAGGCTGCCACCACCATGTTTCACTGTAGGGATGGTAATGGTCAGGTGATGAGCTATACATGGTTTCAGACATGAAGCTTGCTAGTCAAGCCAAGGAATTTGATCTTTGTTTCACCAAACCAGAGATTTCTGTTTTCATGATCTGAGAGTCCTTCAGGTGCAAACTCCAGGGGGGCTGTCTTTTACTAAGGAGTGGCTTCCGTCTGGTCGCTCTACCATGCAGGCCTGATTGGTGGAGTGCTGCAGGGATGGTTGTTCTTCTGGAAGATTCTCCTCTTTCCACAGAGACACCCTGGAGATCTGTCAGTGACCAAAAGGTTTGGGTCACCTCCCTGACTAAGGCCCTTCCCTCCTGATTGTTCAGTTTGGCCGGGCCCAGGAAGAGTCTTGGTGGTTCCAAACGTTTTCCATTTATGGATGATGGAGGCTACTGTGCACATAGGAACCTTCAATGCTGCAGAAATGTTTCTGTACCCTACCCCAGATCTGTGTCATGATACAATCCTGTCTCGGAGGTCTACAGACAATTCCCTGGACTTCATGGCTTGGTCTGTGCTCTGACACTGTTGACTGTGCGACCTTATGTAGACTGGTGTGTGCTTTTCATGTCCAATCAACTGAATTTACCGCAGGTGGACTCCAATCAAGTTGTAGAAGCATCTCAAGGATGATCAATGGAAAAACAATGTACCTGAAGCTCAATTTTGAGTGTCATGGCAAACACTGTGAATACTTATGTACATGTGTTTTTTTGTTTTTTTATTTTTTATAAATTAGCAAAGAATTCAATCAACTTTCTTTCATGTTGTAATTATGGGGTATTATGTAACATATCAAAATGTGGAAAAAGGGAAGCCTAACACACTGTGCGGGTAGAGCAAAAAACAAATAAACTCTTATTAGAGTAGTGGCTATGACCATGGTTGTTTTCAGTGCAGCATATGGACAGAATAAATAGCAAGGTAAATAGCAGGTAAAGTACTACTTAAGGGTATTATATTATTAATATACATTTAGTGGATATTGCTGTGGTACAGTCAATATTTTTCCTACTCAACGTTTTTTTGTTTATCTTTTATATTTTTCACATAACGTGAAAGTGTGAAAGACGAAGCTAAACAATTTGAACAAGTCTTAAATTCCTTTCATTTCAGGTTAATACTCTGTACTTATTGTTCTTTATCTGTTAAAGTAAAAAAGAAAGATAGCTGTAGTGCAGTAATATGTTTACTGTTCAAAAGTAAAACTTTTGATTTGTACGGCCAAGGACAAAACCTATAAGGCTTTACACAAACGACTTCAGGCTAAAATCTTCTGCAGCATATTCATACTCACACTGAAATGATTGCAATGGCATTTTTTTTTCTCTCTGCATTTGAAGAAAAAGCAGAAAGAAAAGTACATTTTGTTTACTATAGAAAATGCTTTTGAATGTTCTAGACTTACTGTGAGGAAAGTAAGTATTTGAACCCCCTGCGATTTTGCAAGTTCTCCCATTTAATTATGGAGAGGTCTGATATTTTCATCGTACAGTAGGTGCATATCCACTGTGAGAGACAGAATTGAAAAAAAAAAAAAAAGATAATCCGGAAATCACATTGTATGATTTTTAAATAATTTATTTGTATGTTATTGCTGCAAATAAGTATTTCAACATCTGAGAAAATCAGTGTTAATATTGAGAAAATGAGAGTACAGAAGCCTTTGATTACAATCAAAGGGGTCAAACGTTTCCTGTAGTTCTTGACCAGGTTTGCACACACACTGCAGCAGGGATTTTAGGTTAACTCCTCCACGCAAATAATCTCTGAAATGTCACACTGTCAGGTTGTTCAGGGCTGCAGTTAATGATCCCACCACAAGTTTTGGCTGTTCTCTTGGATTTAGGCCTGAGAGAGACTGGCTCTAGGCCACTCCAGAACCTTGAATATGCTTCTTACAGAGCCACTTGTGTTAGCGATTGGCTGTAGGTTCTATTCAGGTCATTTGTCATGATGGAAGAGTCCATGATATCAAGCTTGAGGAGGAGTGGGTCACTCCACACTAAAGTGGTACAAAAGTGTTACATAAGGGTCCAAATTTAAAATAAGGATTTTTTTAAATTCCAACTCATATCAGAAAGTACCGCCACTAGGCATCATAAAAATACCATGAAGTAGATAAATTGATAAATTATCCATTTATGCAATGAACACGCAGCAAACTTACCTTGGACGTAACATTGTTAACTTCGGTGGATACAAAACTTTCAAAACAGATATCTCTCTCGCTGACCGTCTGTCAGACTGCTGAGCGTTCCACGCATGTGCGAGAGGCCAATTGCGTCGAGCAGTGCTGCAAAACGCGGAAGTAAGATGTTGGTTTTCCCTATGCAGTAAACATCGTTGTGTCTGCATAAACAACTCGTAAAAGGACTCAAAAAGAGATCAAAATTATGACGCATAGGCTCCCTTGAGTAGACACAACCAAAACAGTTCTACCGTAGAGTACAGTAATAAAGCGTCGCATTTTGATGACGTAGCATGGCGATTAGAATGACGCTTTCAAACGTAAACTGGTACTGCCGCGGGCGTAACTAATACCTGACACTAACTGGTTACGTCCAAAACACTTCTTTTGAGGGAAATTTCGAAAATACGAGTGGAAACATTTTGAAAAACATTTGGAGCATGAATCTAGAATTTTTCTTTTACAAGTCGTTGAAGTTGAGAGTATCATCATGTAACAAAACATGATCAAAATTCAATTCCTATCCGGGGTGGACATAATTTTTTGGGGATGTTTAATCTGCTCTCATTTTTATGTTATGTTATCTTATATATATATATATATATATATATATATATATATATATATATATATATATATATATATATATATAATATATATATTATATATATATCTATATATATATATATTATAAAATTATATATAATATATATATATATATAAGATTAGATAGATAGATAAAGAATAAGATTGAGAGCAGATTAAACATCCCCAAAAAATTATGTCCACCCCGGATAGGAATTGAATTTTGATCATGTTTTGTTACATGATGATACTCTATATATTACTCTATATATCTCTATATATATATATATATATATATATATATATATATATATATATATATATGTATGTATATGTATATATATATATATATATATATATATATATATATATGTATGTATGTATGTATGTATGTATATATATATGTGTGTGTATAATATACAAGGCTTAAAAAATAACAAAGACCTTGTCATATTTGATTTGGGATTTTTTTTTTAATGATGCCCTAGTTAAAGACAATGGCAATTGTACACTTTAGTGTGGAGTGACCCAGTTACCCAAAATCTCTCAATACATGGCCCCATTCATTCCCTCCTTAATACAGTGCAGTCATCCTCTCCCCTGTGCAGAAAACCCCCAACATGATGTTTCCACACCCATGCTTCACAATAGGGATGGTGTTCTTGGGATGGTACTCACCCTTCTTCTTCCTCCAAACACGGCGAGTGGAATTCATAACAAAATGCTCTAATTTGGTCTAATCTGACCACATGACTTTCTCCAATGACTCATCTGGTTCATCTGGATGGTCATTGGCAAGCTTCAGACTGACCTGGACATGTGCTGACTTAAGCAGGGGAACCTTCTGAGTGATACATGATTTTAAACCATATGTAGTGTATTACCGATAGTAACTTTTGAAATTGTGGCCCCAGCTCTCTTCAGGTCATTGACCAGCTCCTCCCGTAGTTCTGGGCTGATTCCTCACCTTTCTTATCATCATTGACCCAGCAAGGTGAGATCTTGCATGGAGCTCCAGTTCGAGGGGGATTGACAGTCATCTTTAGCCTCTTCCATGTTCTAACAATTGCTCCAACAATTGATCTTTTTTCACCAAGCTGCTTGCCAATTGCCCCGTAGCACTTTCCAGCCTTATGGAGGTCTACAATTTTGTCTCTGGAGTCTCTTGACAGCTCTTCGGCCTTGCCCATGGTAGTAGTTGTAGTCTGACTGATTGTGGGGAGAACAGGTGTCTTTATGCAGCTAACGAGCTCAAGCGGGTGCTACTAATTTAGATTAATAAGTGGAGTAGAGATGGACTTTTTAAAGGCAGACTGACATGTCTTTGAGAGCCAGAATTATTGCTGATTGGCAGGTGTTCAAATACAAATTTGCAGCAATAACATACAAGTATATTATTTAAAAATCATACAATGTGGTTTCCCTTTTTTGTTTTTAGATTCTGTCTCTCACAGTGGAACTGCACCTATGATGAAAATTTCAGACCCCTCCATAATTTCTTAGCGGGAGAACTGTCAATATTGCAGGGTGTTCAAATACATACAAAGTAAATTGAATGTATGATATATGATGATATAAGAATGTTTTGTCATCAAATTATGACATGCACAGTTTTATGCACAGTGTGTAGAGATGATTTGATTCACACCAAAAATTATTATAGGATACTTAGGAAAAAACACAAGATATTCCTGATTAAAAAACAGAGCGTGAGAATATCAGAGTTCACTCACTGTTTCGAAAAACCACTTAGCCACTGTCAACTAAGAATCATTGCAAAACACTTGTATCAAAGTATTTAACACCATTTATCTGCTGAATTGCCTCCCGAACATACTCTTGTATTCCCACTCATTGGAACTGTAATGAAAGCATAGACCAGGGCCTTTCCCTCTTGTGCTTGTCACAATCAGAGAACATGATCTCCAAACTCTAAAGGCTCGCTCTTACGCCGCGTGCTGCCATTAAGTTCTAAAACACTGATGTCTTTTTAATGAGAAAGCTAAATTGGCTTCATGCGCACAGATTTTTGTGAAAATGAAAGCTCGGCTGACTATGAATGTCAAGTGGAAGACAAAATGTTGTCAGGCACATTGCAGGCCACGGGTTATAGTCAAACTCAAGCCAAGCAGTACTTTTTGATGATGAAAAAATTATGACAGACTGCTGCGCCGATGCCACTGCCACAACAAGATTACTACAGAATGTGTCCCCACAGACAGCTATGCACCAATCAGACGCAAATACTTTTTTAATATCAGTAAAGTCTCAAATGCACAAATGTTTTCCGGTGCGTTTAAACTTGTCAGCTTAACTTTGCTCAAATTAACCTGCTGCCACTTCCACCTTGAACTGTTGACTTAAAAGTTTGAAAAATGTTGCACAAGCCAAAGAGCGGAGCAAGCGGGCCGATCTTGTTGACTTTCCAGAAGAGAAGAAAATTACATGGAAATGGATGGTGGTGTCATACATCCAAAACCAAATTAACGATGTTTTGTTGTTGAGGAAGGGTATGAAAAATATACTAGCATTGTAGCCTATGGCAGATCTATTCAGATGCAGTTACCAGAACGGTCTAATAAGAAAAATTGGATTCCAAGTGAACAGAGAGAGCAAAAAGTGTGAACAAAGACAAGATCTCAAATGCAATAGACTTTTCGTTAAGTAGATATTACGATTTTTTTTATGAAGCTCAGTGTTCATTAGAACCCCTGTTCCTCCTCACTGTCAAAACCAACCAGCTAATGTGGCACAAGCATCTGTTTCAAAAGCCTGAAAATGCATACCAACAAGGTCACGAAGAGTCTGCTCTTACCAAGACAACCCCACAGGAGCCACTGGGTGAGGAGCCACCACATATACTCTGTAGAAGCGAGCGAGGTACAGGAGGAAGCCCACGTAGCTGCAGCTCAGATATCATTCAGTGGGACACCCTTCAGCGCAGCCCAGATGGTGGACACTCCTCTGGTAAGGTGGTAAGTAACTTTGGGAGGCTGAAGGGCCCTAGATCGATACGTCTGAAGGATGGCGTCCAAAACCCAATGTGAGAGCCTCTGTTTGGAGATAGCAGAGCCTTTTTTTGTGACCCCCGAAACAAACAAACAGGGTATCCGTCTTGCGAAGCCCAACAGTCACATTGATGTAATACCTCAGCATACGGACAGGACACAAAGGACTGACATCAGAGTCCCCAAGTTCAGACTCTGGAGCATAAACAGCCAGCGAAAGTGACTGATTAATATGAAAAGCAGAGACTCCTTTTGGTAAAAAAAAGACGAGTTAGGCCACAAGGTAACACCAGACCCATCAGAATTCCAGCGAATGCAATCCAGAGACTGACAAAGCATGGAGCTCCCCAATACGCTTTGCCTTCACTGACACTTAGCTCACCTGAGCCTTGTCCAATGGTTCAAACGGTGGATAACACAATCCTTCTAGGACTTCTAGGGACTGAACGACCATCAACCAAGGAGTGGTGGGCTGAAATGGCAGCAACATAAACCTTAATAGTTGAAACAGACATGCCCTTTCTCAAGTAATGCCTGTTGATAGTTCAGTAGTACTGGGACAGAGCAGTGCACTGGATCCACACTATGGGTCCCACACCAACTAACAAACAGTTCCGATCTGTTTTCAAACAGCGCTCTTGTAGAGGCGGCATGAGCATTCAGGATTGTTTGGACCACTGCCTAGTCACAAGAGGTTAACACAGAGCCCGGCTCTTCAGTGGCCACAGGTACAGGTGAAGGCGCTCTGGGTGAGGATACCGTATGATCCCTCCCAGCTGTGACAAGAGTTCCTTCCTCTGAGGGAGAGGCCACGGTTTCCCATTGAGAAGTTGCAAAAGCATGGGAAACCATATTTTCCCTGGCCAATACGGAGTGTGTGTAGCGTTAGCAACGGAAGTGGAAAAGGAGGGAATGCATACAGGAGGCACTCTGGCCAAGGGTGTGCCAGTGCATCTTGCCCCAGTGGACTGTCTGGTTCTGAGAGGGAAAACCCCAGTCGACAATGAGTTGTTGCCCTTGAGGCAAATAGATCTACCTCCGCCATGCTGTACTTTCTTCAGATTTTGTGTACCACCACCTGGTTCAACCTCCACTCTCCCGATTGTGGTTTCTGCCTCGAGAGAAACTCTGCAGTGCAATTCTGCACACCTGGTAGATCAGGGGGGCCCATTGCGTCGATCGCGATCTCCCAGTCGATCTTGAAGGCAGTGGCAGTCGATCTCGGAGGCATTGGCAGTCGACACCAAAGCAAAGTTTATTGGCTGGTGCTACGATACAGTATATACACACGCTGAGCGAGTGTATCACATTGTGCACACATGGAGGTCCCCAAAAGCGCTTTCTCAGTGAGTTTCGGCAGGAGCATACCGCGGCGTGAGCCGACAACACAAGACAACAGCGGAAACGAAGAACGTTCACATGAGGGAGGCGAGAGAGGAGAGGGAGTCAAGCCGAGGAGCAGGAGGAGGAGACAGGTAGGATTAGAGCGTAATCCTGTTCAGACAGAAACTGTCTGTGGTGTGGCGCCACAGGTACATGAAAATAAGAATCCTTTAAATCGACACTTGTGAACTAATCCCTTTCCATGACCGACAGCAGCACCTTGACATAATGATTTAGGCGCCTGAGATCTTCCTTTTTTGGAACTAGAAAATAGTTTGAATAGACCCCCTGCTAATAAACTGCTCTGAACTCTGAACAACTTCTACGGCACCTTTCCGCAGAAGTTCCTGAACCTCTTGTCTGAGGGTCATGGACCTCACTTGGTCGAAAACAATGGTTCTTTTCACCCTCGAAATTTTGGGGGACGCCGTCTGAACTGAATTTTGTAACCCTCGATCAGTGTAGAAATCAGCCATGGATCTGTAACTAAGGCCTCCAACTGCCGCGGTGGCTTTGGAAAAAACTGCTGGGGGCCAGATGTTGAGCGCCAGACTCGACTGTTGTGACCTCCTTGAGTGTACCCCTGCAAGACTCTGACAAGGGGGACTGGCCTAGCCACACCTGACGTCTGGCAATGGTCAGGGTGGATATCAGCCTTCCAAGCTCTTTGGACATGTAAGCAAATGCCTGAAGTGAAGCATCACTCTGGTTCTGCATAGCATTGTGAATTTAGCAAGGGCTAAGTGAGAGAGGGAGTTACCCAGGCGAACGATCGGCAAGCTCCAATATGTGAGGCTCCAAGTGAGAACGGCAAAAAAAATCCGAAGCAATAATCCAAAGAAGGAACTTTGACCTACCGCTGATGCAAGAAAGAAAGAGCGTTGAGTGCTTCGGGTATATATGTGGTAACGTCCACGACATGGTATTTAATCTCAACCAATGTGCTACGAACACATAGATTTGCCTTTTCTAACAATCATTTTTTGAGTTCATATCCACTCTCAAAGTATGACTGCTTTTTCCGCAGAGACGAGGTGACTGAGGCGGCCGATCCAGACTCTATCCTCTTACTAAGCTCTCCTTCAGCATATACTGTACAATCACGCCAAAGCTAACAAATGTGATATGTGCTCCATCCCTTCTGTGGGTTTGCTTTAGTTTTCGTAAAACTGTTAAACAACCTCAAAGATGAAATTATACTGCCCACGCCGCTTGCTATGTCTCCTGTGAGAAGAGGACCATGGTCTATACGAGTAATATGAATAAAAGTAAAGTTGAGAGACTTGAATGAAGGAGGGCCGGAATGATATTTTGATTACACTTAAACTGATTTATTTTCCAGATTTTCTGGCCCAGAACAGGACAGCTGCAGTGTGAAATGGGAAGAGAGAAGGAAGAAGCATTTGGGAAACGGTCCAGGCTGGAAAGGCAAACCCACGACGCAGAGACACTTGTAGCAACCACGCGTGTGCAACTTGTTAAACCACTGCACCACTCAGTAGGCCTACTTTGCACGCGCATCACCAGTTGTTGTGTTTTTAATGGCACGTTTTCACGATTTTTTTCTGTTTTCCCAGATGTACCACGGTCTCCACTGCACATCTCCGCAATGCCTTCTGAAATGAGACTTAGAACCACATGCATTATTTGTAACAGATCCTTAATGCTAGCGTGCCGCCGCTCCTGCTTCCCCCCTTGACAGCCCGTAATGGACCGTTTTTGAGGTTCTCGGCATCTCGCTCGTCTGACGGAATGGGGACAGCCGCCGTCACCTGGGGAAGACACAACAAGAAGGATGGGACCTTTCATTTTCTTGTCACCGTGACGTCGGAGGAGGCACTTGACACAACGTGGCGCACGGAGGCAGTGTGTACCGGGAGTGGCAGAGACAACAGGAGGAGAAATTGCCCTTCAAACTAAAGAAACATCGCAATCATTCTTGGCTTTGTGAGTGAGTAATGCGGCCGCTTTGAGGTAAATGGCTGTGTTGGTCACGCTGTGTAAAATAACTTAGCAAGGTAACAGCTTAATACTCAGGTAGCGGGCACTTTTATTAAGTCTATATTTAAAGTTAGTTTGATATGTATAAAAGTTGTCTTGGATCTTCTTCGGCTCAGTTGTTCCTTTAAGTGGACTGGCATTTTTTGAACTATGATAATATCCTCCACAAACTAAATATCTTGTCTTATCCTGCATAAAAATGGCTAATTATGTCATTTAGATATGCACAAACACACATGTGATTGTTGTACTAGTTTGTCCGTTTATATAGGCCTATTCCAGTCTCTTGGTCAGTTCTCCTGGACATTTTTATAATGTGAACTTTGAAACAGAATCCTTTTATTAAAACATAAATCAAAAATCAGAAAAATAACTAATTAGATATTTTTTTTCCCAAATTGTTACATTAAATGGTAAATTACAGAATTGAATTAAAATTAAATGGCTGCACTATGTTCTGAAATTCCTCAACCTTCATCAATATAAGCCCTTGCTCATTAAGCTAAGGCATTTAGCATAAATGCAAATTCAGCCACAAAGCAAGTTAAATCTGTCTGCTAAAACTAATTATTTGTTAATTTACAGGCTCCTTGCGGCTGGAATTTGGCAATCGGACAATAGAATAAAAAGTTAGCAAGAAGTTGCTTCATTTTGCCCATTTCAAATATCGGCCTGCAAAGAATATCTAAACTTCATTCTTTGAACAATATTATTTACTCTGTAGCTTTTTCAAACCCTACAAGTGCTTCAATTATGCTTTTTGACTTTATTATTGCTGCTTATTCACAGTGGAGAGGAACAATACTCACACACAACTGTCGCCTGCAGGTGAAACACGGAAAACCACTTCTCCACACTGTGAGTAAACCCATGTACCCCTGCTCTACTCTGAGTGCGTGCTGATGTCTGTGCAGTACCATTGCTTTGACACAATAAGCCCCATAGACCTCAGCACATCCACATCTACAGTTAAAACGGGGTCATCTCAGGCCACGTTAAAGCCTTCTGTGATTTTTCAAATACTCTGCAGTTGTAACCCTATCTGTAACCTTGAAGCAGAGAGATAGGATAAAAATCTTTAGGGTATAATTATAAGCCATATATTTGCCAAATGGATCTGGAGAGCCGCAGCATCTTGCAGATCTGAATGAGCGCGTATCTTAAATGGAATCTGTCATCTAATTTCAGCATGAGACAACAACGGCTTGACCTCCCCGCTGCACGCAGAGAAGCAAAACAAAGATTCAAACAGGAGATATGAGGTGGTGGCGCCGTGTGGGTTTAAGGAAGTGTGCGGCAGATGAAGTAAAGCTGATTTAATACACCTTTCCCATGTGTGAGCAAGAGTAATCTGCAATTTACTGCTTTACAAGCGTCTCCAAGGAGAACCAACAAGGAAAATTACTTTATGAGCGTCACAGTGATGTGCCAACACTGGGATAGCAGAGATTGGACTTAACAGGTTGGGGCAATACACTGAAAAGGCAGTTCTCATGGGGTAAAAAAAAAGAAAAAAGAAAAAAAGAAATAGAAAACTTCTCTAAATCAAAATGTTGAGTCACTATATTACTTACTGTTAGACTTGCATTGCAGTTTGGGTGTGATTAAGAACAAGTGACTAATATTAGTTAAAGAAAACAACAGTTAGTTAATGACAATTAAACAGTTTGTAACTTTCTGAAGGTGGCATGTCACCTGCATGATTCCATGGAAATAGAAAGTGAAAAACCATACTTTTGAACATTCTCTATGGAGATAAACATTTATGCCATACTGTAGAATAATATAGCTAAAGGAACATTTCCATGTAAATAAGCAGAAGGCGGATCCTCCCCCAGAACAAGTACGAGTCAGGTTTGTGGAGATGCAAAATCTGCTCATGTTTTATGTTTTTTTTTTTATGTTTTCAGTGCAATAAAAACAACCTAAAAGAAAAAACATGCTCATTTTTGTCTATATTTTGTCTAAACGGTTACAAACTGGTTGCTTTACATTTGTGATTTAAAATTGCTTTTAGTAGCAGTTAATGCTGTACAAACAGAGGCAGTACTGTCAGTATTACTTGTTTTTATAGAGAAGAGAATTAACATGGATAGTCGCAGTATAGTCCAGCACGTTTAGAGTTGAAACTTGTTTTGAAGTGCTAGTAGTAAAAATAATAATAGCATAAAATAGTGCTGATAGTGGCAGTAGAAGAATGTGCACTAAAAATACTTTTATTTATGCCAGTAAACAATGCTGCAACTGGTGACCAAATGTCCCTTTCTCCTCTACTTGCGGCCCCTGCTGTTCTAACCTGTTTTCTGCGATCGGAGACCAATTAGACAGTGTTATATGACAGGACTGCTTCAATTACCTCTACGGGCCGGATCCTCCTGTCTAATTATGCTCCGTTTTAATCTGCCCCCTTCTCTCAGATCCAGTAACAGGCAGACAGCGGGGGAGGAGGAGGGGCGTGGTGGTGATGCTGGTACTCCCTGAATTAATCATATCCCAGGAGGGAAGACACAAGCACACAGGCTGGCAGAGGAGACCACACTGCATGTCACATCACATAACACGGCACTCAAGATGCTGAGAGCTTTGCATGAAAGAGACGAGAGCTCAAGTCTCCATAGCATATTAACCCACCAACTCTACTTTTGGTGCATCAAAGCTCCGTAGCTTTAATAGTAGTGATTTACAAAATACATGAATGGTTATGTCATAATACTACACAGTGTTTTTGAAGGAAAAAAAGATTTCAAAAATAATGTGCACTTAATTATTTTTCTGCTGCTTGCGCTGTCACCTGGAGATGCTGTTTTACCTGAAATGCTCCACAGTATGACATTAAACACAACTACATCCATGGAAACACAACCAGGCCAAACTATAGGTCAGATCTGTGGAGAGGCAACCCCACACACTGTAAGATTGTATGTATTTCAAGGTATTTTTGAGCAATGTCAAAAATAACAGATAAGAGTATTGTAATACTGGGGAACAATCCAAGCAAAGCACAAACATCTCCATGGAGACAAGCAGGTAGCAGACCCTCCATTAAAAGTTACATAGTGCACTTTTATCTATTCAGGCATTTTTTATCAACTCGATTGCATTGGTATTTCATGTTGTAAAGATTTACATTTTGTAAACGTGTGAATTAAATCTATGAGCGTTTAAAAGGTCACAAAGAAGTAAAGTAGTTAAAGGGGACAAAAACAATGTGGCTGATTGTTGAGGGAGAATCAGAAGTGTTTTATTGCCATTCTCAGTGAACAGAATTCACAAACTAGAAACTTGCTTTGGCTGTAAGATGCAATATAAAACAATGAATAACAATATATATAACAATATATAAATATAGTCTATGCTAAAATGAAGGCATGCAAAATAAAATATGTGTAAGAGTGGCTTAAATACAATATAAGTAGGGTAAGGTGTTAGGGTTCGAATTCAAAGAGGAGAAACTAAGTGTTTTGAAATATGTAAAGGAGAGATGGACCAATTATGAAACAAAAAAGGGTAAATGTAAGAGCATTGTAGGAATTCTTCCTGGTTTCACAAAACAAGAGCGCTACATCTATTTCCTTTCACACGGCGGAGGAGACGTAAACAGGCTGGGTAAACTTCAATACATCCGACCATGTTATGAGCACACACTGTTTACATTTGTTGAAATAGATTTTATGGCTATAGCAAAAGTATGTCTACAAAAGCATGTGGTGCAGGAACTTTCTAGACTCATAGATTCATTGCAGGGCATTTAGTCAATACTTTTAGTCACACACCACTCATATAATTATATAATAAGGTACATCCTCTGCCATTTATTCCTGCTTTTATAATTTAACAAATTTTAAAATAAAATAGAATCAAATTGAACATTTATTACAACGCCACATGGTCATCTCTTATTCTTGAAATGTGCAGACCTAACATGCATGGCCTCCTGATAATGCGATGCAATAAGTTCCCAAGTCTTAAGCGCTTTTCCTGTTCCAGTTTATTGAGCCAGATTACATTCTAATGAACACATTTAATCAAGAACAATGGAGCTGGTATTGATTTTACCACAGTATGAATTTAGCCTAAAGTGAGCGCTGGGCTTTATTTCTAATGCAGGGCTAAGAACTTATGACCTCTGGGAGAAGGGAACTGCAGTTGTGAATAAACATGTGAGAAGGTGCATAATACAACTATCTGTTCATAACATATGTATAATAATGAGGGCTTTCTGGAATATTCATGTCAAAAAGAAAAAATGCTGTGCCCTTTCTGCAGCCATAGAATTAATCTTGATTAAAAGGTTTTCTTGCACGTTGTACTGAATGTTTTTCATCTAAATCAACGATACATTTTGGTGATTACCCAACATATTTGTGAATTTGCAATTTTAGTTGTAGTGATTTCAATTAGTTGAACTATAGAAAAAAAGAGTGTTGCCCGGTGGTCGAGTGGTAGAGAAAGAGCAGTGGGTGTGTATGGAGGGTGGGGGAAACGTCAATTTTCGGAGCAATGGCATCTTGAATGGAGTAAATTAAACAGCACTCAAACATGCATGAATTGCTGAATTGTTCTAAATAAATACAACTCTGAGTTTGTAAAGGAAAACCAGGTCTTAAAAGATTTTGATTTTGCAAATACTTAACCATAAAGCCCCTTCAGGTACTTCCCATTCAGTATTACTGCATGAAAGTAATCCATTCAGATGCAGTTTTAATATTTTCTGCCAAGTCTAGTTGTTGGGAAATTGCATGAAAATGAATATGGAAGCATTTCCCAACATTACTTTTTTTTTTTTTTTTTACTGCTATGGCTGGCATTGATCCGTCTCTGCATAATATGAAAATGGACACTTGCATATTAAGGCAGCTTCCACTTCTGGTCACTGTTTGCACTTTACAAATTAAGTTATTTCTCTACACTGTACTGCACAGACTGGACTTAATGCTTTATCCTAATGAAGTGAATGCATCCAGAATACTGAAGCCATAAATAGTGGCGAATGCTTGGCACCGCGGATCAAGCCAGTCACTCTGGAAAGGGTTTAACCAAGGCTATAATCCCTGCCCTGCTGAGAACTTTGAGAAAACCGTGTGTGTTCAAACCAGAGCTGGAAGTACAAGGACTGCAGAAATAAGGTGTTAACAAACGTTTTATCTACAACACAGGCACATTATCCAGTTTCTTGCATTGATGTATGTATACAGATGTGTTTGTTTTGTCTTTACTTTAATGTCAGATGCGCTTTCTCCCATAATCCTCTACATTTCTGTTGACTTGTGACTGATACAGAAAAAAACAGCTTGGATGGATGGACAAGTTTAAAAAAACAAAACTATATATCAATATAACATAAAATTATCAATTAACTTAATTAATAACAGATGAATGACACTGGGAGAATCTATTATAGTCAATTATAGTGAATAATAATCATCAATACTTTTGACTGTTTATTGTACAACTTCAGTGAACAAAGTAAGTAAAATGTGGATAGTGCTAAATCCATAAACCATCCTCAAACACTATATGTGCAAGTTTTTAAATAACAAATTAGTCGTTAATCTGCTAAAATAGGCCAAAGTACGTCACGTTTGTTTAGGTTCGTTCCTTTAACTTCCGCCCAAATCGAAATACTGCGCTGTGATTGGTCCACCAGAAGTGGCAACTCAAAATCAACAGTGAGGATGGGCCAGATGGATTCTCAATTCACAAATAATTGAGAATAATATGGATAATATGGATTCACAAATATGGCAAAAATTCATCTGGCTGAACAGGTTAGAGCGAAATATGTTGATGATAAAATGAGAAACTTAACTTGTTATAATGTGTAAATGTTCCCGTTTTAACTTAAAACTATTTTGTTTAAACAAAAAAACCTGAAAATAATGTTCTGACAATTCCACATTTCTGTACATTTTTGTGTTTCCTTGTTAACAATTATAAAAATACTACAAATATATTTTGCCATTGTTTAGAAGATACAGAATAACCTGTGTGACTTACAAGACCGTTAATGTGGTTTATGTGAGGACAAGTTTCACTATCACAAATATGATAACTGAACTCTAAAATATTCATAAGCAATCAGAGCACTCATTTTTAAGAAACCCCAGCAGAACTGAATCTGATCAGCCCGACTGAGGATGATCAAAGGAGTGTAGGCAGACACATTTATGCCATAGCATGCACTGTCACCTCAAAACCAAAATGTTACTATAACTTCAATAATAAGAAAACAACAACTCAATAAGAGTGAATGTGTGTTCCCACCTCAACCCAACCAGTCCAAAAGTGTTCCTGTACCCACCTACTACTTGAGTCAATGGATACAATTAATCTAAAACTCCAAAAGGATACTTCAAACTGTTAGGATTTTTAAGACAATATAATACTGAAAAAAGTACACAAATAGGGCAAAGTTGAACCTTTTCTGAATAGTTCAAATGGTCTCAATCAGAACTATTGCAATACTATTCTACAACTATTCCATAGTATTAAAAAAGTAGTGTATTGTAATTTTGATATCAAATCTGTTTTGAGTATCAAGCCTTTTCCTTAGTGTCGTGATAAAGCTATTGTCACCGTACTGAAACTGAAAAGCAAAACATTTATTACACACAGGGAGCAAAGAGAACCTGGCCAAATTCGACCTTAAGTTTTAGCCTGTATTTGTAACCTCTGTTGCTCCTTGTGGATTTCCGCTGCTATAGGTGCAAAGCAGTGAATCATAAAGCTTGTACTTATGAAGGTCACTGCGACACAGATGTGCATCTAAAGAGGCTAAGCTCTTTACCATTCTTACCACGACAACATCTCTAACCACTTACATAACATAACACAGATGATTAATCGCTATTATTGTCTTGCATTACGTGACGTGCTCTGAACATTTAGCAGCTTGTTATGCTAATGAGCAATGTGGCTCAGGAAAACAGATGAGTTTGAGTCTCTGCTGTTTTACAAGAATGAAAAGGGGGGATCTAAAACATGTCAAGTTCACACAGTCTAGCCAACAGGGAAAACCTCTGTGCGTGTTTGCTTATGAAATATTCAACAGGTTTGCTCCACTGATGTCCAGCCTTAGGAAGAGTCTCCTGCATGGAAATCATCACCGTATCAATATTATTCACCAGAACAAGAAAGGTGTTGACCTGCAATGGAGTCTTTTATTCATTATACTTATTCCTGCTCGAGGGAATGTAGACGTTCATGGACAATGTGTTCACCAGGAGAGCAAACTATACAGGCAAAAGAACTTTTTTAAAACTCTACATTAGTTTGTCTTTTTGGACTTCAAAAACACAAATGAGCATAATGGAGTACAAAGTTCTGAGGAAGGCATTTTCAGCTCTGGAGAAGGAGAAGACTGTTTGTGAATGGAACAAAACACAACTCCATGTGTATACGCCTATAACAGGGTGAAAATCTCAAAGAGGTCAAAGTAACACATATTTATTGACATATGGACACTCGGGTTGCAATGGTTAATCGGAATAGCTGACTACAGGCGACATTTAAAACAATCATATTTTAATCATCTATATCTATACAGGCTCTAAAATATATGCCTAAAGAACTTGTTATAAAAAAAAAGACAGTGGCATTATTAGATCAACGTGGCAAAAAGAAATACATTATTTGTGATTTTCATCAATAATAAACTTTATTCTTAAATATCCTCTTTCTAGAAGCTTTCAGTCAACTTATTTCAAAATTTCTTTGATTAAAAATTTTAAAAATCTCAATGTACAATAGAAATAGCTCTTTGACTGGTCTAACTAATCGAAAACATTGTAATTATTGTGGGAAGAACGATCAAGATGATTATTGACCCTATCCCCAAACAACAGTGAAATTCTATATGTTCTTTTACTCTGCGACCGTTTACATACGGTCTGGGCTTCTGTCTTTAGTCCTAAAGAGTGATTGACAAACGGATTAACCAATCAGAGAAATTGTCCATATTAAAAGGAAAAACATTAAATTATTCCATCTTCGATATGTTGTGTCAAGCAAATTCAAAACCCCTGCTTTTACTCTATCAGCAAAAAAAAAGCAATCTTAAGTGGACCGTAACTTCACACAAGCCTGCAGCCCACCTCCTTCTAAAGAACACATGAAATATATCACTATTCTATTTTATCTTCATCAATCACAAAGTCATGCGCCCGTACACAGAAGCCCTCCTTTGAGCCGATAGATACATTTTAGATACAAGAGTGCAGATTTTCCAACCAACTAAACACTGTCACTGTGCAAAAAGTCAAGAAATACAGTGTTCTTTCCATTGTTCCCCATCGTTCTCGTAATAGTTGGTTTTTACTCGTCTAAAATCTTGGCAAAGCCTCCAGACATTTGTGCATATTTAATGACTCCTGTCCCCTGCAGTGGCGCTTGTCTGATTTATGAAGAGAGGAGAGTATCATTAGATATGAAAAGGAGCGTTTCAGACTGTTAGAATTACTCTTAAATAAATAAATGCTAACACTGGTGCGTGGCTGTAACTACATTTTAACATTTGCAATGGCTCTACAATGTATTATGTGGCTAATTGTGCTTGGAAATCCATGTCTTTCTTTGTCATTGCTATATGTGAATGCGTGCAAGTATCAAATGACCATTATGTCCAATAAGCTGGTCTTTAAAAGCAAAATACTATCGGTAAGTTAGTAGATTTTTAGAAATGTCACAAATAGCTGCTGAGGTGGTGGTTAATAAAAGGTACAGTGGGATATGGTGATGATAAAATGTGATATCAAAGCTCGTCAGTCCAATCCAACCGCAAAGAAATATTGAAACTGTCAGGGTAGATTTAGCGCATTCAATTTGCAGCTGCTTTTACACGTAAACGGTGGACGTATGTCTGATGATGACCACATTTTGAGTGTTAATAAAGTATTTGAAAATCTCATGCCACAAGATCCGAATGCACCTAGATAAGTTTCCCTCTGAAGAAAGATCTTATATTTTATTTTATTATAAAGAGCAATATATAGAAAAAGTATGAACACAAACTCGTGTCTTATAGACCCAATATCGTGTCGTCTTGTGGAGCTTTTGATTCATCACATCCCTGGAGTTGCCTGGTCATGGTTTCATCTCCGCGAGTTCAGGTGGGTGTGATTGACAGGTGGATTCGCCAATCAGCTAGCAAGCATGGTCCATCCGTATGAAAACAAATATGGCTGCTTATGAGGAAAAAATAATGGTAAACATATCACAGGGACTGGATAAAATCGTACATTTCTGCAGAAATAATGAGCGAAGAACAAAACCATGAGCTCCTCTGTTTCATATGCCTCATGTAAATAAACTAATCTGATTGCACAGTTCTGTTTGAGTTTAGCTCGAGGTGGGACGGAGGGAGCGGTGACTCACTCTTATTGTGGAATCAAGTTGAATTCATAACATTTGTGCAGGAGAAATGTCCTTGAATTTGTAAAATGTACAAGAGTGGTGCAAAAGCAAAACCATGACCTAAATAAGATTCACCTTCACAACACTGTTAAAGTTGTCTTTAGAAATACAGTTGGGAGAAAGTGCTCTCCTAATCTTCAATATTCACTGCATTGGCCTGGTACCTGGTGAAGTGTATATATCTACTGTTTTGACTGAATTTACAGAACAACAAATGAGGACAATGAATCAGAAGTTATACTCGATACAAATACACGGCTGCACGACACTGGACAAAATTGCAATATGTGATACAGCTGTTAAGTACTGCAATATTTCAACATACTTTTTTACACAATAATTTAAGTTATATTAAAACTTTAAATGGAGAATTACAAGGGTCTCCCAAGAAGTCAATTATTCCAACTAAGAAGGGTTTGTCAAACCGCTGAAGGCTTCATAGAAAAGTCTAAAGAAATGAAACGGAAAGTCACACAGTGGGGATATTCGTCACAGTGGATAGAAGAGGCGTATGATGCAGCGCTGTCCAAACCCAGAAGTGAACTTCTATCAAAAACACACAAGAGATACAATTTTCTATATTCTTTAATACAGTTTATTTCCCTAAAAGTTAGAAAATAGAAAATGATTTTTCTGAAAAATTGGCATATAATAAATATTGATACCAAATTACCTGAAATATTTAAAAATCCTAAGAATTTAGAGTATTTTAGAACTATGAAATGTGATGACTATTGCTAAATTTAATGTTATTTTTTTCATTGAGATTGAGAATGTGTTTGCCGTGATTGGTTGGGATTTCAGAATGTACTTTATCCTCATTGGTCGGGTCTTGATGGGGGCAGTACCCAAGCTTATCAACAGAGCAAAAGGGGCTGTCCTCTATACCTGATGAAGATCTACTGACCGAAACGTTGTACACAATAAAATGGATCAAGGGTGAGAAAGTGTGCAGGAGTTTTTCCTTTCTTGAAGCTAAGCTATATTAAAACTAAAATATATTTAATTTACTACGCAAACTATGTCAAAATGAAAATGTAATAGAGACAAAGCCCAAACTACTCAAGGCTAATTTAGGCTTTAACATGGAAAGAACATAAATAAAGTCAATTTTTTTTGCTTTTTCCTTTAGATTTTTTTTTTTTTGCTGTGATATTGATTATTGTGATATTACTACTTTTGCAATAAATATTGGGCAGCCCTATTTCAATTAAATACATTTCTCCTTTTGGTAAAAAGTGGTTGGAACGTTCCATTTCACTGCTGTATCAAAGACACTTGTTTTTGCAGAAAAAAAATCAATATCAATCAATAAAACACGCCATGGAAGCATGGCCAGACTTCAATGAATACTACCACAATGTTTTGAGTGTTTAGTCTGTACTGATGGAATAAGATATTCCGAGGGTCACTTAAGGGCAACTTTATTAATGTCCGCAACGATACTTTTATTTTGTTGTACTGTCAGTATTTTTTAAGTAACCCTGCATGCCACCATGTACTGGTCTGGTATTTTCATGATCAAATTAACAGAGCCTTCTTTCCACTGTTTTGTAGATGGACTTTTATTGATTGTGTGAAATTGTAGCCTGAGGCCTAAATGGGTTCTGTGTCTGTTCCACTGCCTCACAGCTTCTTCAACACTCGGCAATTGTGAAATGAAGACTCTGGAATCAATACATGCCAAAGTCAATTTTTACTCATTATCATCTAGAACACAGGTGTTATTAGGAGTCGATAAAGCAGGAAAATGCCTCCATCAAAAAATACACGAATAGCAGAAACAGAGACGCTGGCTTTCTCTAAATATCATTATTAATATGTGGAATATGAGTGCCTGTGGTGAGGGCCAAATGAGGAGAATTAATCACGTCAGACAGCACAATTTACATACAATTACCACTGCATTTCCTCTTGGTAATGTGAGACTTCCACTTCAATACATCGATTAATCTAAATATGATTGTATTGTTTTTTGTTTCAGAAGGCTCAGGAAAGAGTCTGCAAAATAATTTCACGGGGAAAACGGTCATTAAAACAAAAAAGTCTAAAGTAGATTTGCTCATGTGTTCACAAAGCTGGGGATGGCGGTGGTAATACATTCTGTCATTCGACAAGAAAATTGTTTTTAGTTTCAAATGTGATCCGTCAGAAGTCTGAGTAGCATAAAATTGTATTCTTAGATTGGTCAATTCAAAATGAAGTTCTGCTGTGCAAAATGAAGAAATAAACGTTATATATTTAATACATTTGTACGGTCTTTATACTTCATGGACAGTATGCCATATCATAACACACAACATGACACTACACTCCAGTGCAAACAAACAAAGCATTAACAAATTGTTTATTACTGATGATTCAGACTTAGTAACTAAAGGGTAAGTGGGGAGTTACTAAGTTCATTAATTAAGTAGTTACTAAGCCTGAATCATTCTAAATAATTAGTACATTATGAAATAAGTCTTTTTTCATGCATTATTAAAGCCTAGTACGCTACTTTTTAGACCAAAACATTTCTAAAATGAAAACTTTAAAAAAAATATATGATGTTTTTATTGCACTTAAAATGTTACTTTGCACGAGCAGGTAAATTTCCTCTTGAAAGTTACATGTTACTTTAAAGGTATTAAAAGTGTAGTTAGTGTTAAATGTTGTTTAAAAAACACATGATGTAAATTACTGCACTGTTGATTACTAACACAAATACTCTTCCGAGTATAATCATTGAATGATCAAAATTGAAAGAAAAAATAAAAGCCTTTACATTTATACACCCATATATTCAGCCACATGTTTCCTATATATTATTGTGTTGAAGCTTGTGGTTTGGCACAATGTTAAATGTTGTTCAAGGTTTTTCTGCCTCTGCACTGAAAAGAAAAGGAGTCTTGTAATTTCTTCTTTGGAAACTTTCAAAAATATATTATACAGTCTTAGAACAGGTAAAAATGACAGGACAACCTTGGTGCGATTTCCCATTACATTTCAATGTGACTGTTAATGGGAATTCGAATAGAGGTTTCTGTGTGTATCACTGGTGCTGGAAATAAAGTCATTTCACAAGACTAGGACTGTCGATCAGCGCACATTTCCATCCGTTGAATAGAGAAAAGTGGAGGCCAGACGGATACAAGATTAAAATGTGAAAGGGAAATTGAGATTGTTATATGTTAACATGGAGCTACTGAATAGATGTCTAGGCTGCAGAATGTTTCAGTTCTTTAAGGTTAGAGGCTTCACATAAAATGCTGGATTTTCACAATGTGAGGGATCAACATTAACCTTTCTAAAAGCTGCACTGTGGAACATTTCGGTGGTGGGTCTGCCACCTGCTTTGTTTCTAAGGAGGTGTTATTGCTTTGTCTAAAAGGATCCATTGTATGGCATTAAACATATCTTTTCCCATGGAGCAGTGAAGTCAGGTCAGATCTGTGGAGAGGCGTGTCCACTCACAGTACGAGTATAGGTTTTTAGCAATAGGGAGAGAGAGAGAGGGAACTGAGCAGCAGGATATTCTTTAGTGTTACATTCTGCTGTCTTCTTGGGGCAGATATTGACCTAAACTAATATGTTGATCTCGAGGGCACTTAAGGCAAAGGAGCAGGTGCTTGAGCATCACCTATATCTGAGCACGTGACTATCCCAGCTGAGATCTACTGGTGTTACAGACGGCTGGTTAGTCACCAATTTGAACTCTGGAATTCAACTTGAGATTACTCAAAATTAAACTGAACCAACACTCACATCACTCTTGTTCTGGGTTCTTTACATTATATTTTACCTGTGAGACAATACCGGAGCTTTTTGTAAAAATGAGCACCATTGATTATTAAATCATTGTAATTTGTATATCGAGTATCATGTATGTATGTATGCATTTTTTAGTATTCGTTTATTAAAACTTTTCATTCAGCGCCCGCGGCCTTCTGTTGGAGTACTTCATCCACCTCTTCATTTCAGTTATAAAACTTCAATACACAAAAAAATATCCTTGAGACTGAAATTTTATACCAAAACACAAAAGAGGAAGTAAGGTGGGCAGGGTATTTGGGGTGAAGGATGGAACAAGTGTCTGTCAGTACTCTATACCAGGAGAACAGATCCGAGATCCGGAACTTTTATATTATAATATACCCTGATTGGGGTTACAATGTGTGTGTGGCTCGTGTGTGTTTGGAGGGAGAGAGAGAGAGCGGGGATGCGAAGGAAAGACACAAACTCCAGATTGATTTGAAGCAATTTCTTAAAGCCCGCTCATCTTTAACAAGCGGAGTCTGCACTGCTCGTTCTCCACGAATGAGGGGCTTATGCTGTTCGTTCCGGATCTGGACCGATGTTCGCCTATTAGTGACCTCTGCTCGAAACCTTTCTGCCACAGTGATTAAACTGAAATATGCTGAGAAATCACATCAACAGATACAAGTGGTGAGGTCAGTGTCACGGGCGCGTTAGCAACAATGTGTCTCCATCTTAAATTGGACAGTAAAAAATGTAGCACCAAAACTGAATCTCACTGGCCCCCGCACAAGTGTTATTATATTTTCATTTTAAGAGCTGTCTCTAATTATTATTTTAGTTAACAACTGGTCAAACAATTATTTACTTTTTAAATGTATATTGAGACTTTTAATCAAATAATCTGTCTTTGTCTTCAAAGGTATTTTAGTGTGTGTTTTAGTAGAGTCTGTTTAGTCCAGATATTAATTATGATTATCGGAATACGTCTGATTTTTCTTTATAAATAGTTGACTAGTCAAGATTAATCGTTGCAGCTAATCTAATTTACACCCATAAAAGCTGTTAACAATGGATTTCAATTAATCCCTCTAATAATTTCCGCACAAATATACATTGAAGTGTCTATTCTGTGACCTGGACATCATCATTGAAGTCCTGTAAGTCATCTGATCAAAGTTTCAGAGACCAACAGTGCTTTATTGATACAAATGCCAGCCTTTTCAGAATGACAGCTTTCTATGTTCACATTTCAGCTAATTCTCGCTGCTTCCCTTTTGACAAATTCTGTTTTCCAGCTTTGAGTCGCACCACTATTCAATCTACAAATGTCTTTCCGTATATGCTTGTTTTTATGTCACATTCCCCCGTTGGGATGTACGTCATTTGAATGCTTTGAATGTCTGTAAAAATAGTATTGGGGTTGGGGTTATGTGAAGGGTGGAGCGAGGCGCCGTATAAATCAGGATAAATATAAAAAAAAAAAAATACTCTAAGGATTTGGACAAAGGGCATCTTCTCCATCTCTGCGAGGCGAGGCGAGCGAGGGGAGTATCAGAGAGTGTTTCAGTCTAACGCAGCGTCCTTGACAGGGGCCAGGTTACAATGGGGCCCCTGGAGTCAAAGATGGCTGCCATTTATTATCCAAGGGAAGCTCCAAAAAAAAAAAGAAAAAGGGCACAATATTTACTACATGTGCTGGTCGCCCATAGCAATGACATGTTCACCACCTTCTGCGCAAAAGTCAGTGGTGAAACGAGTACGGAGTATTTGTACTCAAGTAAAAGTACAGTTACAGGGCTAAAAATTTACTCAATTACAAGAACTACTGCCAAATAAGTAAAAGTAAAAAGTACCCAAGAAAAAAACACTAGTCACAAGTTACTTTTTAACATGGTTTTAGTATAATTTTGATCAGTCTTTTATAGAAAACTTTGATTACAACAGTTTAAAGCTTAATTAAATTGTTTTAAACAGGGTTAGGGTTAGGGTAAGGGTTAGGTTTTTTTTTGTAGCTCTGGCCAATCAGAGCAGGCGCTGCAGAGATGTTTTTTGGTGTGAGACAGAGGTGAGACAGCTATACATTTGGGCGATTGTGACTTAAGCTGTACTCACTACTCATAGCAATTTTAAATATAACTAATTACAATTACGTGGGAAAAATCATACTCAACTACAAGTGTATTAAAAATCTACACAAAAGAGTACAATTACTCCAAATATCTACTCAATTCATTTGTTACTTTCCACCCCTGGCAAAAGCACTTTTTAAAGTTTTAGAATTCCTGTGTATTTAAATACTCATCGAAATAAATTGCATCGCGAGACATTAAGTGAAATCAATTGTGCATTTTGCAGTGGGAAATTTGACAACAAAAAATTAACATTGACATGATTATTAACATGACAACACACAACATATTCATTTTTATAATTTTTTTTCTATATTGATATCCAATTTTCCCGACATTTGTCTTGCTTTTGTAGACGCCAACCAATATTTGCCAAACGTTGAACGCAAGATCCACACACTGAAGTTAAGTTCCTTTTGTAAAAATTAGAACAAAAGTTATTTTCTGGCATATAATGTGTTGTGTACAGCTTCAATGCTTTTCTTCTACCGCTATTATAAAAAGAAAATATGTCGGATTATTATTATTTATTGTCACCAATTGTCACTGGTACAAATATTGTCACCGATATATTACCCGTTCACCCACTAATTATGAAACACTAAGCAGGATTAATGAATGCAATTTAGCACAATTAGGGCTTTAGGATTTTAGTAGTTTAGTCATCGATTAATCAGATGATGGCGCCATAGTCAACCAACATTTTTATTCTTTGCGTAGCTCTTTCCAGGTAGTAAAGCTCAATGGAAACATTATGATTGTAAATGTGGTGTCAGAAATCCTGCTACAAGCTTTACAGAGAAGATTATCATAGCGATCATAGAGATATAAAACAGCACATGTCACGCCTACGTGTCTAAGTCAACCGGGAATTTCTTTAGTCGACTATTGCCGTAAATTCAAGATATGTTTCAGATGAAGACATTCAAACAGGGCTATAAACTCTAAAAGCCAGTTCAGATAGTGTTCCAAGAGATCAAACTCAAAAATGAGACTGTATCAGGACAAGCAAGCATGCAAAGTTAAATGCAGTAAAAGTACTCTGTTACTCCGTACTGCATCACATAATCCCCAGTTTGAGTGACACAGCGGGCTTGAATATCCTCAGTCCACTTTGCCTTTATATTCGAGCCTGCTCCCCTTCAGAGCCCACTTTGGTCAGAAATAAGCCCAAATGCCACTGTTCTGTGCGTTCATCTGTTCGCCATGGATGTCCTGTCCCAGCTTTGATGTCATTGTGATGTCCCTCTGTGGAAGATCCCAGATAAAACATTACGGAGGGCTTTAGCTTTTAAGCCTGTTATTTCTGGGGATTATTCGAGGCCCGCAGATGAATTAACATTTTTTATTCTTTTCTTTTTTTGGTGGCCACAAACTGGATTATGTGACTTCTGCAGAGGAGATATCTAATGCCCATCGCTGATACTGCCATGAATCTCCCTTTATGCAGGAAAGGAGACAAGCCGGTGTTGATTGGGCCTAGACTCCAGAGAGAGTAGGGGATTTTGCAGTACAAGCTTACAGTGTGTTGGAATCAGAGCGAGAACGTTAAACAGAATGCACTGCTTTAATAAGTAAAAGTCTATTTCAACCCAACTTGTGGGCCATTGATGATAGGGCTGCAAGATCAAATTTAAATTTCAAATGTTACGCAAATCACAAACATTGCAAATATTGAAGTAACATTTCTACGGCATGCAACAACAAGGCCTGTCTCATAATGTATAAAACCTGCTGATTCTGTGTAGTTTGTATTTCAGTTTTCCCTCAAATGTTCATGTTCCTGGAAAAAAATCAAACTTTTCCATTGATATGTCTGAAAACGTTTGATAGTTTCCAGTACTAGAAATTGTGAAAATCATAGTCTGTTTTTGGACGAACAAGAGCGCTGGTTGGTACAAGGCAAGGTGTTGCAGAGGAAAATGTGATGTTGGCTGTGGTTCAGTGGTCCGTCTACAGAGACTGGGGCAGTGTACTGTGCACAAACACAAGGGCACAGCACACAAAGCAGCAATAGAGAGCAAACAAAAGGCAGATTAATGGGCAGGATAATCTGAGAGAGATTTGATTTTTTGTCCAAATCCGCAGCATGGCAACAACATCCAGAAAACTAGAATATTATGGAAAAACTCAGAAGTTGAATTTGAAAAGCGAAATGCTGAAATTCAGAATGCGAAGGTCTGTTTACTTCAAAATACATGCAGATTCCTTATTAGGCTCTGACCTTTTTGAAAAACGTGCAGAGGGAAGCGCTTTGTGCATTTGGGGACAGAAAAAATGTCTGTATTTTTCTCTTGTTTGATTTCACGGCTTGCTCCACTGTTATGACGCGTCACCTAATAAACTTAACGTTTTTGTCTGAACATTCTGCTATTCTTGATTCTTGATTTTAACAAGTGCAGTCTGGCTACTGACAGGTTAGAATTCTTGGGTTTTCAAGACATAAACAATGTCAATCCACAACATGACATCTGACATTCAAAAATATGTTAAAGATAACCTACAGCTGCAGTATTATTAGATGACATTCAGCTCTTGTGGTAAATGCATTCCATTGAAAGACAGTAACCACATCACAGAAAAATTGACCCATTGGAGGGTCATCTTTTGTTCTGTTGGACTGATGTGAGTGTCAGGATTTATGTCTTTTTCTAAATACACCAAAGAAATATGAAAGCAAAAAGGAAAATATGTTAATCGTTTATCTCTACCATAAGACGGCACAATAATTTGTCTATCTCGCAGTATTATAAATTCTAAAGCCAGATGCCCTCCCCTTCCTAACGCCACCACTTTTTCTTCATTATACAACGAGAATTTCACAAAAACTCATTTTGAATTGTAAGAGGCTGTTTTAACTTTGTTTACTAAGATCTTGTTTACTATTGATGCAATTAGGACAGCGTGCATGTATGAGGGGAGGCACTTTAGTCACAAAAACATGTTATGAAAGTGATGTGAATATAATATGATAGTTTAATGATTTCTCTGTAGATTTGTGAGGCGGGATCAGCTGTCAAACTAATCACCAAGCAAAGAGCCAACATTTGCCTTCATATGTTTGTTAGTTTGACTTTACGACACTCTGAGCCTATAAATGGTGCACATTTTCTTTAAAAGTACTGTACTCAAGCTCTGTACTTGACTTAACAGTGGATTTTTACTTTTACTTCTACCTTCACCTTTCCACTCCTCTACATTCCTTAACTGGACTGAATAGTAGAAAGTACTTTTCAGATGGTTTGAGGAGTTATATGTTGCATGTTCCTGGTGACATTCTGTGTAAAGAACAATATGGAAACTTAGACTTAAGTAGATATTTTTATGTGATATTTGAGTTTTTGTACTTTTACGTAGGTAACCAAACTACTTTCTTCCCCAATGCAAAGTACGTAGCGATAAGAATAGTATATAGTATATAATAGATAATGTGCACACAGAACTTTTAAAGACAAGTATGTTTAAGTCTTCTCAAATATACTCTTTAATGTTTATATTAAAGCTGTACGGTACCATTAATATCAAGGTTTGTAAAAAGCATTATTAGTAATAAAAGTCTTCTACTCAAGGGTGCAGTAATAAGCATATCAATTAGGCTTGTGAGCCCATTTGATTGAGTAAATTACATCAGTGTTTCTCAAACTGCGGCACGTGTACAACTGGTGGGACACGGACACCTCTTCAGTTCTAGTGTTTAGTTAATTTCTAGTGTACATTTTGTTCACATTTTTGCTATTTCTTGAGCAGTTTCTTAAAATTACAGTGGCAATGACGTATTCCTACTTAGATCTGGAATAGTCCTGTTATAGACCTGGATTGGATCTGGAATAGTCCTGTTATAGACCGGGATTAGATCTGGAATAGTCCTGTTATAGACCTGGTTTAGATCTCCAGCCAAATCCTTTTTTTGGTGGTACTTGGTGTAAACAGTTTGAGAACCACATTTCTAAATCATATAGTCGTTTTGAAGTCACTGGGCTTCAAAAGCACATCAAGAGTTTCAGTTTAATATTCAATATATAGTTGTTACTCCTAAAAAGTACTAGTACTTTGTGTTTTGTCTGTGTCCTCTAATTGACTATAACATCTATAAATACCTCAGACTGGGGGGAGCAAAAATCTCCAGAGCACCGCTTTACTTTAGTTTGAGTTCACTTTGAAGTAAAATACACTCAAACACGGCCTGCTACGTTTCTTTAGTCACATCTATGCAAATTAGAGCTGGGGCAAAATGAGTAAGAGCTTAATAAAGAGCACAAAAGAGAGGAGGAAATGGAGGAGAAAGAGGGAAATGGAAAAACACTGGTGAATCACTAAAATCATTTCCTATAATAATAATTTCCCCAGAGCCTGTGGTTCTACAGCAGAGAAAAGACTGCTCCAAATAACAAGGTCAGCTTTGTTATTGAGGCGTCACGTCTCTCGACAAATACATTGGACTCATCAATGGATTTACATGTGTTCTTTTCTTGAGAAACGTATATTGTATCAAAACAAACGGTGACAAAAAATTATTGTGCGCTTTGGCCTGAGACGCAGCCAGAGGATTTACCAGGCAACTAAAAATGTATTAAATTCAGCCCCCGAACCATCAACAGTGAACTGAAAGTGCCAACCATTTGACTCTAAAAGGATATTATATACGTTTTCTGCAGCAAAAGGAAGCGCGGGACTAAATGATTTATCCCTGTAAAGAGGTAACTTTATTATAATGGTTTTTGTGATCACATGAATCAGAACTTGACGTTTTTGAGTTACTAAATTGGCCAAACGCAAAAGCTTTTAGTAACCGAATGTCAGTCTTGAGAAGTACTTTTGTCAGGCTCCAAAGACAAGAACAGGAATTGATCAGACACAGACACAAACGGAGCAAAGTTGATGAATTGACATTATTATTCTTGAGAGAACAGCCATTAAAAAATGCAAATGACGAACAACTTGATCATAGTCACTTTTTAAAATACGTACTTGTTTGGTTTGCTTTTTGTTTTATTGATCATTAAGTATTTTCTGGCAGTTCTTTTACTTTGAATTTAGGCTTAAATGTTTCAAACAGAACAGAAACGTAATAAATAGGTTGCAAAAAAGGCCAAATTGTTTTTAAATCACTCCACCGTCTACCTGTGAGTCTTTGGTCATGTTTTCAAACTTTTCAACTAAAACACCAATCCTGTGGACGCTGTGATCTGCTAATTGCTTGTGTTGTTGTATGGCCCGGTGCGCGTCATTTCAAACTGCTGCCCTTGGACTCAGATACACTTTCATTACAGCACATTCTCGCTGTGGGAAGACGGCGCTCCAGCTCTGCTCTGCGTGAAACGCTTTCAGTAAAAATATGAGCCTGTCGCAGTGACCTTTCCAGATATCACCGGGAATAATTGGCAACTGTAGCAGCGTTGCTTATTCCATAACACAATTTTCCGGTTGAACATGAAATTTAATAAGAGTACACGCTTTTATTGATCACGGTCATGTCTCGTAGATGAAAATCAGCCATACGACTTGATTTCGCCCTTTTTACTTTGAAATGATACAGGATCGATGTTTACAGAGGAAAGTAAATAGTGCTTCATGGATAGAATCAATCTGATCATCATGCACACTATGAGGAAGGTCATACCTCACAAAAATGGTGCTTCTCTTCAGCGCTACAATCAATAATGACATTTAATACACACAAATGGAGTCGAGACTTGTAGGACAGTGACCACATAGTCGCACAAATAGCTTGGTAATGTCAAGGTCTTTGGTTGAAATGACTTAAGTGTACTTCAGTGTGCAATTCTCTGTAAAGATGCATTTAGTGGACTGGTAGCTGTGCTTGGAGTGGCGAACTATTGGTGTCCTGAGGCAGACTGACAAAAAAGGCTACCTGTCGAACACTCATGAAAAGACAAAATACCACAGCATCGACAGTAACAGCAAAACATAAATGGTAGTATTTTGTAAATATTAGTGTGTTGTGAAAGGTCTTGACTCTCGACACTGCAACTGGTAAAAAAAAAGGACTGAGAAAAAATGAGCAAACGCATGGTTTAAGAATATTATGCTTTTTACAGGTTTTTAATGTTAAACTATAACATATATAGATCATTATTTAACATTGTGTTCATTGTAAACCACAATACAATTGATGTAATACGGCTAAATAATAGAAGCAGGTTCACTGACTTCCTGTTCAAAACTGTAGAACTGAGCGGTCCTGCCTTTTCATATTGTCCTTACACCATGGCAGGAGCATATCACAGTTTACATTTACATTTTTAACCCTGCATGATTGGTAAGTGCACAGAAGTGGGCGGGGATAGGGTTTGGGGGAAACAGATTTTCTGAGCACTCAAGCCTCAAATACAGGATTACTCAAACATGCATGAATCAATCAAAATACAACCTTGAGTAAGATAATGTTAAAAGCTAATTACACTTTACATAATAGGTCTCCTTTAAAGTTTAATGTGTCATTCATAATTTAGTTGTTTCAAAATGTGATGGTTTTTCTGATGGTATTCCATTGCCTGCATCTTGATGATACATTTTTTGCAGCAGTTTTGTGTTTTCAAATGCTCTGAAATGTCTCACATCCGTCATAAATTTGCCGTATATTTAATGAAATTCGGCATGTTTTTACCATTCAATGTGCGCCGTTCTTGTATGTCCTCATTAGTTCTCTCTTCTCTCTCTCTGAGCCCAGATGGACACACAGATGGACCTTCTATTAGTCCAGTCTGCAGCCAGCGCGTCATGCTTCAGTCTATACCCCCCTGCTCCAAAATTACATGTTTTCCCTTTTTTTTTTATTCTACTGCAAATCACAGAATCATTGCACATAACAATAAAGCGGAGTTCAACAGATGGCTAGCACCTCCACCGCAGCCACAAATGAATGCCGTTTTGTTTTTGGAATCTGCAGCATGCCTGTTAGCGTGCCCTGACAAGATTTCCTCCCTTTGCACTTAGCTCTCGACCGACCCATGTCAGAAGTTGAAAGTCTGACCATCATTATCAGACAAATGTAGCCGCCATGCAGTGTAGCGTTGCTGGATTTGATAGCTGTCTTGGCCCCCATGCACTGAGGCTTTTAGAGTTATCAGCCTGGGGCATCGGAGCACGAACCAAGAGCCAAAATGGAGGGCTATGGAGTGATCGGGCGTCTTCACCTGATAACATCCTGGTGATTTATCTGCTTTCTGTCATGCAGCGGTAATACAGTCCAATACAGGAGGCCAGGCCTGAAGGGATGATAGCCCCACAGCTTCCATGGTTTTTGTTACCAACCGGATCAGCTCAGATTAGGAGATGAGGATCCGGGAACTCAAACGCAACACAAAGAGAATAGGATGTGAGACGCTTTGATTGAAAATGACTAAATTGACAAAATGTCTCGTCAACTAAGCTGGTAGTTTGTATCGCAGTAGAAGTGTTAAATGTCATTCAATAAATGGAATTCCAGTTTGAGCGCTCTGGACAACAAATATAGTCGCTTTTCAACTGATGGTCAATCGAAGTGTTGGCTCAAGGAAAACAATTTTAGTGCAATAAGTAGAAGTACATTTCCACTGTGTGTGGAGTGAAAGCACAAATTATCAAATGTTTCCACGGCTGACTAAACAATGGCTTCTAGCCAAACAAACCTGTACACACTGAACTGTTTTGTATGAAGGCAGCGCCATGAATTGTATATATGTAAATAGTGTATGGATTGTCTGTCCAGCCAAGACCACACGCTTTGAAAATACTTTACAAAGTTATATATTTTGTTCTGAATGTTACGAGAGAAGTCTTCCGCATTTGAGAGACACCTGCTACAGACTAGCAGCTGTGGTTGGACCCAAGTTTTGAGTATTTTGAAACCCTTTATGGTCTGGCTGATTCCAGACCTTCTGCATTGGAACAGGTCTGGCAAGTGCATAGATGTGTGTGACTGATAGTATTTTGGAATAGGACTGGATGACTGATTTTAATAAAACTTTAATACTTGAAATGTGTACATATATTGTATTTCATTGGCATTGTATGCCTATTTTATTTATGATTGTTGTACATCAACCTGACCAGGGACTGCAGGTGCAAATGAGCAACTTTGCTATACCCAGGCATAAGCGTCTTTCCTCTTTTGTGTAGGTCAATGGTTTTATGAACATTGTCTCTGATAAACTAAGCTAAACTAATGAATAATGAGTGTCCAAAAAGCGTACATTACTATTAAATGTTTGTATCTTTACTATTTCTGAATATGGGAAAAAAGCATAAACAAGCTCTTCTTGATAGAAAACCACGACAATATAATCAATGCAAAGTACTTGGCGAACATAAAATGTTATGAATACATATACAGCAAAATCATTAACAATACGGCTCCTCCCCCACTGAAAAGGTTTGTCAGTTTCCTGTCTGAACAGATGAGCAGATCAACAAGGTCAACATCCAGTGGCCAATGCAGCAAACCTAAAAGAAAAACTGCACTTGGCCAATCAGCTTTATCTTTCAAATATGTCACAGATATGACAATTATTTTTAACAAAACAGAATTGCCAACATTAGCGAATTTGTAGCATTTAGAAAATAATTTTACTTAACTCTACATGGTTAAGAACACAGAGAGGAGAAGGGTTGGAAGGGGATAGAGATATATATATTTATTGTTATAGTAGTTATAGTAGTTAGTCCAATTACAAGCTCTAATTGTGAATGCAAAATAATTTAACAGTAGCATCTCATGTCACACCCTTTCTTTGACTTATTTGCCTGCATTGTTTCTCAACACCACAACCGCCCCCGGATCCATCACAGCAATTTAATCTGTACTCCTTAATATCCGGAACCACATTAAATCAATATGAGTTTAATATCCAAAACCCCTGTTTGCATCCTAGCGAAATTATCCCATAACTCTGTCTCCGTCTGGTTCAATTACAGTTCAAGTCCAAGCGCTAAAATTGTTCCATTTCCGACCCAAACTGTCAGATTTAGTTGAACAGCTGAAGACGTTTGCGCCGAGTGATCACATGGAGGAGAGTAACTGTTGCAGGCACTTGAGTGGGACTCTCGAGTACTTCAGCGGCAGGCGTAGTTTCATTGAAGACGAAGACGAGCGCAGCAGCGACTTGTGCTTGGTGAACAAAGGCATGACACGATCACAGAACACTGACAGCACCGAGTCAGCGAGAGGAGGTGATGAGACGTCTGTGGGTTTTAGAGGTGGAACACTGATCTTTCTGTAGGGTTTTCTTCATCAAGGGACTTTAGTTGGGGGGGATTACATTAACTATAGTGATTAGAAATGGCATCTTATGAACAACAAGATTTTAAGACAACTAAACAAAGAATATATAAACAGGAATAAACAGGAAATATTTACTTTAGTTGGCATGAAATCGGTCATTATCAAACAGCAGCGGAACAGAAACAAGTTCAGAAAGTAAAAATGTATAAAACTTAACTGTACTTTAATAGTAAAATTATTGTACACAGAATTTCAGAACTGTTGATGTGTTGAATGTTTTGAAAAAGAATTGTGCTGATTCTTGGTCAACTGTTGTCATTTTAATCAATTCCCTTTTTTTCTTGTAAATTGAACTGAAAACCTTCAGGCAGATATCACCATGAACATGAAAGAATTCCTCAAAGGACATACTACTACTTTTCTTTTTCTTGCCCGTAGGCTTTAATGATAAGAAAGTGGTGTGAAATGGGGGATGACATGCAGTAAATGTCTGACACGGGAATCGAACACACGACGCTGAGGGCCGCTGCACTTGGAGTATAAAGTACAGATATTTGCTCTCAAATGTACTGAAGTAAAAGTAAAAAGTATCCAAAATTACAGATGGCTAAAGATTTAGTAGATTTACTTTTGCATTTTGTTACTGTCCACCATTGGTTGAATGAAATATAAAAAGCCTCATAGTCTCAAATGAATTGTGCGGTAATTTGAGAACAAGTGTGATCGAAAGAAGACTGGAAAAGGTGTAAGGACTTTAAAAATATATCGACTCTTTATGAACTACAATATGCACACATACATATGCCAGCAAGCACTATACACATTTTATGATCACTTTCTTTTCTTTTTTTCCCTTTTGTTTATTGCTCATGCCGTTAAATTCAGTTTGCACCATTTTCAAAAAAAGAAATAATAATAATAATAATAATAATAATAATAATAATAATAATAATAATAATAATAATAATAATAATAATAATAATACAAGTTCAAACTAATTTTTTTTATTATTATTATTATTATTGACATGAACAAAAGGAACAGGAAGAATGTAAAGCTTACAAACCCTGCTTTAAATATCTATATTAATCTTTCCCATCCACCAACTAACCGTTTACAATATTCTCTTACGGTTTACATTTATTTGACTTCATTGCTGTCCATATTTACATAGCCTGTTATTGTGTTGTTTTTTAGGTTCTGAAGAGGGGGAGAAAAAGTAAGAAAATCATGAAACACAACTTTAGGTATGTTCACCGTGAGGACACAACATTGTGATCTTAGACAGCTCACAAAACAGTTTTGCATTACAAGCTTAAGATAAAAGGTGGAAATTAGGCTAGGTAGAGGTAAAGCATTTAACATAAGAGTAAATGTTGCATAAATAGTAGTAGGATTTAGGTAGGAAAATCGGTCTGTGTTACTGAAGTGGGCATCAGTGACTCATTCGGTAGAGTGACAAAAATGTTTCTCTCGTCAGAATATCGAAGAGTTTCCTATAGCGAGACAGATTTATGAAGGTGTGAAAGCAAAAAACAAATCTTTACAGGCTAAAACCGGCTGTGTGGACTTTAATTGACATGCCCTTTCCCAACCAAATAAATAATACTGTAAAAAATATAAATACATAGGTAGAAGTAAGTAAACTGCTCCTTGATTTAAAAACAGATCATAACCTAAGCATAATTTGCAACATGGCTGCTGAACCATTGAACATGGCAATACTATATTTTGGTCAACATCTTCACAGTCCAGTAAAGAAAGCATGAAATTCACTTCTTCCCAAATTGACTAAATGGTTGAGTAAATCTGCTACACGTGTAAGTCATATCCTTTCCACATTGTTTACCACCCAGTTTCCATACGGGAGAGCACTAATTTTTCCTACAGAAGTTCCTGAATTTGTGCTCGGCGTGCGACTCCAGAACCCTTTTAACGTGGAACCATCTCAACACTTCATGTTACTCATGGTGGCTGCATAATACCGTTGACGACTCCCAAGGGGTGGAGTGCAAAGGTCACGGGGAATTTTACAGCCATCTTTAATCCATCTGGGTGCCACAAAGCATCCCATTCATGAGAGTCACAAGAGTTCAGCTTTACACGATAAGAGAAGGTCCTTTATAAGTCACATCAAGCACAGAATACAGAAAGAAATGCTGACATGGAAAACAGAATCACATTTCTCAATACTGTCTTTGGGTTTAGACTAATCCATTTTTAATAAATCCAAACAGCAAGGAACATTTTAAAAGGATAAGAATGAAGGCTATAAAGAAATAGTTTGTGTGTGATTGTTTAGCACTGAAACATATGCAGTTATCCCTGGGGGTACCTCAAAGTTCATTGACCTAGTTCATATCTACAATAAAAACATAAAGTAGTAAAAAGACTATTTATGACTTCTATTCTTATGGAAGTTACACACCAGATAAAGCAAGTGCAAACCAGATAAAACAACTGCGTACAGTATATTGTTCATGTTCTCTTACAGAATGTCTCAGCTGCCCACCGCACATACAGTAGTTGTAATAATTTTAGAAAAAGATTCAGTTGTAATCATCTGGACACTGTTTTTGAAAAAGAGTCCAAGAGTCAGTCATTATCTGAGACTGATTGACACTGACTCTTGGATGAGAGTCAAAACGTCTATTTTTTTTTTATTTTTTTAACAGTCTAACAGATGACTACAGCCAAATATTTTTTTTTTCTACAATCGAACACTCCTAGGGGACAAATTCGGGATTACACCAACCAGTATTTGTATAACTAAAAAAAAAAAAAAAGAAGTTCCATCAATAGCCGAACTTGTCAGTTGGTTGTTAAACAAGAATAAGAAAAGAAAGTGTACTTAGAGTGAAAGTTGTTAAAGAGCATTTGAAGCGCGGCTGCTCTGAGTCCTGTCAAAGAGATACTTTGCAAATGCACAGCGCTCACTAAACACAAACCACTCTCCTGTTGAAAAAGAGCATTTGGCCAGACAGAAAACTGTTGCTAGTGAGCCAAGGAGTTACAGCAAAAGAAATATTTCCATAGTCATTCTGCAGCAGTTCTGAAATTAACTTGTATGTGATGCCAAGACACACCCAGCCCTTCTGTTACTGGTACCAACCAGACAGATCAGGGCCAAATGGGTTCAGTAAAACTCTGCTGCTAAGAAAAATAGAGAAGTTATTGTCAAAACAAGGCAGACGTAATGTGTGAACGTGGTTTATGAGAACCAGTGTTTCTTCAGTAAGTAGTATAAATATGTCTACTAGAATATTGCTCATTATAACGGTCAAATGTTCTTCTTTTAATTATATTAATTCCAACATTATACTGAAAAAACAATAATAAAGATGTTTTTGAATGGATTTATTTATGAATGGATTTATTCATTTATGTTATTGTCACTCTTGCATTAATGCCAAACCTGAAAATTGCTGCACAACAAATCCATCGACAGGTTCAAATAAAGTCAACTGAACTGAACTGAAGAGAAAGAACATGTTATATTCAAATACCATTCAATGCCACCTTTCATTTCAATCTGAAGTATCCCCAGGCAAAAACCACTGATCTAAAAGACTGACTTTACCAAACTATTGTAATTATAGAAGTTTCTAAAGAAGAATGTGTTAATGCAAAAAAACAGCTTCTAATTTTATGTTGATTTCGACACCTTTTGAACTGAGAATCTTCACAGACAGACAAACAGTTTGCTAATGCTGTGAGTTGCGAATTGATTCCCCAATACAACCAAGACAGTATCCTCTCACCTTCTCACTTCCGGATCCACAATTCCAAACACATTGATCCGGCCTCACGGGGGTAGACTTTTTTTTCCCACCTACACCTCCAATTACTTGCATAGGCTTAATCCAGTGACACAATCCAGGGGAAAACACTCCAGATTGGCTGCTATAGTCATGACAGCGAGTCTCCGCCGAGGAAAATTTGTGGGCCGAGCGGGAAGTCTGCCAGTTTGTGAACGCCACCGCTGCAGATTTACTGTGTGCCGCCGCGCCTGTCTCCGTCTTCAGCGGCAGACGGAGGACCTTGCTCAGCCAACAAAAACACTGTCGGAGATAACGCAGTGAGCCATGAAATTGATTTTGTATTAGCAAACAAGGGGGGGGGTCTTTTTCTCCCCCTACTGGTAATCAAATCACTTCGAGGAATGAGGAGAAGATGAGAGCAAAATCATTAGGATCCAATGGTAAATCAGGTTCAAAGCCAACCTGTTGTCCCATTAACCCTGAGAGAGGCTCAATTGCTAATTAAGGCAATTACTTCAAGCAGGACACGCCATTTAATCACAGATGGGACATTTATAGAGGTGGCTTCATCACTGTTGGCAGCGCTCTCCCATGGCCCCCTTACGTTGTATATGCACGGAGAGGATAAGCACCTACGTGGTCTGTTTGCCTCCTACGCCTTGTCTACAGGCTATTACAGGATACACGTATTCAGGACAGCTTCTTCTGTTGATTTGTGTCTATAAAACATGTCCAGGAGAATCTGAATATTTGTTGAACAGATATTCTACCTTGACTTTACATACTCTGGGGTATAGGGCAAAGCAATTTTTTGAAAGCTTGTAAATTAGAAATGATGATGTGACAACCTCAGAGCAGAGAAAACAGGAAGAAACACAAATTGTATTACTAACGGATAAAATATGGTTGACTTTGCTTAAAGTGTACCGACTATAGTACCAATAGAGTACCATACTGCAATAATTTATATACAATTCAAATCACAATTGAACGAGTTAACAAGTTGTAAAGGTTGTAATTATGTAAGTAATGTCCTCTGCAAACAATAAAATATTGTTATACCTTATGTTTTTTTCAATGAATAAAAAACGAAACTGTTAACCCCACAGTATAGAGCTTTACATACATTTTCTGAAACGCATGAGATTCTTGTATTTGTTTAATTGCCTGACCAGCCAGTTCCTCCTACATTCTGTTTGAAGGGTCTGGAATCAGACCAAAAACTCTCCTAATTTGGGGCGATCCTAGACTGGCCTGTATTGATTTGTAGCACGTGGCTCTCAAATTCTGAAGACATCACCTCCATATTCTCATGATATTCAGAACAATATATATCATTTCTTTTGCATCAGATTTAGAGTTCAGTGCTTTGCTGGTTGATTCTGAATAAATCTGTGCTATTTCTCAACCCTCTGTGTTATTCCTTTTTAAGCCACAATGTTTTGACACAAACGAACCATAAATTAATCTGCCTGTCAGTCACATCCATTATAAATCGGGGAGACAGAATATGATTCCAGACCAAAACGTCTTTGTAAAGTAATGTCAAAGCTTGTTGTCTTGGCTGGTCAGGCAATTCATTTAGCAGGTTGTTCACACACAAGTACAATGTTGACGTTAATGCTCCAGGACATGATAAAACGTGCTTGTTAACTGATTTTGGATAATCGCACATCCATCCAAAATTGTACTTGTTTGATGTTTTTTAGTTTCATTCTGGGGTCTCTTTGTTTGTATTCAACACAACATTCCAGCACACGTCCCTCATCATTGTAAGGCTTGTGAAAAGAGCGGCCACCTCAAAATCTTTACATCTTCTAAGTGCCTCAAATACCAATTGCTCTGTATCACCACGTTGACCTATACAGCTCCATCTTTGACTGGCATGGAGCTGTCCGTGGTTCTGAACTGGCCATGAGTGCCTCTGCTCTAACAGTGTGATCAGTGTGAGCGCTGACACCTACCTTGTCAGCAGTTCGCCCTGTCCCATCTGGCTTTAGGGACAGAGGCTGACAGGCGGTACCGAGGGAGGCCTATGTAGTGAACTGTCCTGAGTGGTGAGTATTGATTTTCCTGTTTGTCTCCCCTGACTGAGCCAAGGTGAAAGCTGAAATAACTCCCCCAGCAGCAGTTGCTCTCCCCACTGGCTTCTCCTCAGCTCCACTGCTTCCATGAGGAGTTGTTGGTTGGTGGGTTCGTCCACTGAGGCCGTTCATCCACACTCTGTTAAATGTCAGTTTTTCCTGGCCGTTGCACATCAGTAAGTGCTGGCGGAACAGCGGGGCACCACTCCTGGTTATTCCAATTCCATTTGCACCCATGAATATAAATCTGAGGCTGGACTGCCAATCACAGTGAGAAGAATTCCACCCAAGTGATGTGTTTCATTCCAACAAACAGCCCACCATAAAGGATTGCAATGGCAAAGTAGAATTTGCGACAATAGCAGGTAAAACGACTATGTACATACAAATGTACAATATATATATATATATATATATATATATATATATATATATATATATATATATATATATATATATATATATAATGTTTTTTATGCTTATGTATTTTATGTTTGAAAATCTCCAAACTTGCACTTATTAGAGCTATCTAAATCTGCAAAAAAGGTTTTAAATGTCTTGCTTCATTTTATTGACATTGATACAAAATAATTGCTGGTGGGATTTTGGACATTTCATGTTGTATTTGAGTAAATTAGATTTCACTGAAAAATAAATTTGGTATAATTTTTAAGAGTTAAAATTATAATAATGCAGGCTTACTATTAAATATCAACGAATCCAAGTAAAAAAAAAAAAACCTTTAAAAAATATAGAGTTTTGCCTGTGGTGTCTCGCCCTAGACCACTAATATTAGAAAAGTTTGTGTGTTTCTTAAACGTTTCACCGACTAAGAAAGTATTTGACACCAGTTCTAAACCATGGTAGGACACAGACAGAAAAACATCTGGCTTTAAATGAATCAAACACTAGAACTACTTTGGGCCTTGAGCGGCTCCAGAAGCAGACAGTGTACCACATGCAGTACAAGGCTAAAATATATTTAGACTTTCAACCACAATCAGAGAAATGTACACAGAACTTGAAAACAACAACACACTGAAATTAAGACAAAGTTAATTTCCAAGTAAAAAATGAGTAACACATTTTGACAACCACTGACTTTTCACCATTTATTTTACAAGGGAAATTTACAATGAAAGGCCAATTGTTTCCCGGTTACAATGAACCCACCGTAGCTTGAAATGTACTGCGCTTGTGCTGTAATCAAACGCACAGAGCATTCATTACAAACAGCAGTTTGTTGTCTATTTGTAGGAGCCAGGGTTGTGTTGTTTGCTCTGAATAATTAAGAATGAGTGCAGAGGCCCCGGGGAGTCTGGTTATAGCTTCTACAGTAAATCATACATGAAATCTTAATGAGCACTTATTTTCATGTCAGCATAATACCGCTAGTTAAGTCAAGTATTTAAGAACAATTTGACAAACATTTTAAACTTAGGGTTTAGTTTGGAGTATTTTATTAGAAACTATAAAATAGGCTTTTCTAGATTCTAAATTTGACTAAACAGATGCACTTTTTCTGCGTAATAATAAGTTAATAATGAAAAGGTCAATAATACTTATACTTTAAGATGATAGCAGTTCAAAATACAAAGATATTACTCTTTTTAATTGTTTTTTTTTCCCCTTTTCCGTATTTGTAATTATCACAGAAATAATGTAGTTTGTAATTGAACACAATAATAAAGTGTAAAACAAGACTCGTATAATCAGACAGATAGTTGTTATAGCAATTACATCAAACTCACGCAGTTCTGAGATTGCTTTTAGGCATTAAACTTCTTTCCAAAAATAATCATTGTGTAAGTTGTTCCCGGGATGAAGGCTTAACATGTCTGTGTGAGTGTGGCTGTAAATAAAAAGCTTTTAGTTCTGCTTTCACAGAAGGAGGTGCCTCGCTGCACAAAACATATTATTTCACAGCTTTTAAACACAGCCACCCACTGGGAGAGCCATTAGGACGGCTAATGTCAGATGTTCGGAGGAGAGAGGAGAACAGCCTATACATTACATGGAGACGATTATAAGGAGACAGTAGTGGTAAAATTGCCTGTATAATAGGGTTTATAACTAGGCAACATACAATTAACAGTAATAAATTGCAGCATAAAGAAAAGCCACATGCAAAATAAATGAAAGACTCTTTGCAAAGGCCTTAAAGCTCGCGTGCTTGATTTTCAAACCATGGAAGGATGAAGTATTTTAAACTGTTACCTGCGACTCTAACCGGGCTCTCACAAACCTGCTGCTGCTTTTACCACAAAGTGTTGCCACAACGTGCTAAGTAGCTCCCCTTTAGGGTATGGGTTTACGCTTAAAGCGAGAAACATACAATTAATTGCTTTTAAACATAACTTCATTTATTGCTTGCTTGTGTTAAATGATTCATTAACACTGTTTGGTGGTTGTATTCCACTGTTGTGTCCAGAAGCAAAGACACTTTTACACACTGATTTGCTTCCAGTCTCTTTGTGTGTGGATGTGTGTGTTCGATTTCATAATATCATAATTGAAGTATATCTTGGGCTCTTTTTTAAGCTTTTCTGCTCTGGAGTTACTAAAGGGCCTATTATTTGCTGAATGTTATAATCCTGCAGCTGATCTCATGGTGGTTATCTCTTTCTCGAGGAAGTCTGTGTTTTTATAGTTAATACACCTTATTCAGAATCTCTCTGATCTTTTCAGTTCTCCAAATGACAAAGCATGTTTTGCTAATGGAGATTGGGATCGTGTTGGCAAACTTAGCCATAATGTTAAACAAATAGAGATTTTAAGATGCAAAATACTTAACCCTAATTCAAAAGTACTAAAAATAATTTAGCCTTTTCCCAGCAGCTTATTATGTAGTGGCTCTGCTCTTTTTTTTGGACCAGTAAAGTAAAGCTAAAGATCCCGAGCTCAGCTCAGAGAAGCTATTTCTTATTTTAAATGCTTGGTATTCATTGTTTACAATGATAGCATTTTTGTTTGCACAGAAATTAGCCAATTACTTTTAGCGGTTTTGCCTATAAATCAAGCGTGAATGTTGTTCAATACGGGACCTTTACGTGCAATGCAGATTTTATGTTGAATGCTCCTTGTGAAAACACTCTCCGTTTATCAAAGCTTGTAACGTTATTTTATTCAACAAAAAAACCTTTGAACTTTTACATAAGCTATATTAATACTAATAAGGATGTTTCTGTGGGTAGATAGCGTTCCAAATAATGATCTGTTGCTGTTAGATGAAAACGCATACATTAGCAATGTGTTCAATCGGCTCAGACAGGCACACAGTGTTCTGTACCTACACATATCCAATAATGATTCATACGTTATAACACCATTTATTTTCAACACATTTCATATCGCTTGCTGTCTGAATAAGAATGATCATGGCAGCTTTGTGTTCAAATGGCTTGAGTGAGAGTCCAGTGTGAGACCAAAGTCAGTCACCACATCCCACTGTCGTCTCACTGTTGATGAAGTGCTGACCTGGACATATGGAAGCTTCTCACACACATCACACACATTTGATTGAACTGTGATTGTGACTTAAGCCTCTCCAGGGACTGAAGAAGATAACCAGCATTTTCACGAAAACCTGGCACGTGACTTATTTTCTTTTAATAAAAGGTTAATGTTTTTTGTGCATTTTGCCTGGTCAAATAAATACACTTTTAACATTTCCTGTGTTTTTTCGTAAGATTGTATGGCAAAGCTTTAAAAAAATAAATTAAAAATATCCCATAACAATATCAATTCATATGTATAAACAAGAAAAGACAGGCAGCAGTGGAGAGCAAACATGAGAATCTGTCACATGCACTTTAATTAAGACTCACATCTCACAACAAGGTCCTAGGTTTGAATTCCTGACTTCATAGGACCATTCTGTGTGCAGTTACAAGTTCTTCCTGTGTACATCTTGTATGTGTAATAACAATTAAAACACTTTATTTTATACCAGTATAGTAATAGATTTACTTTTTGAAGTTTGGTTTTCCACAGTAAAAATTCTGTTCATTCTTGGTTGCCAGTGTGCATGAAATATGGCCGGCAGACACACTACTTCATAGTTGCTTTCTCTGTTCTTTTCTGTACTTTTTCAGCGGAACATCCTCTTTCCTCTCGCAGAATAAAATGGATGTGGTAGGACTCCACAACAGTGCGTTGTGGCCTGCCCTGGATGGATTGCATGGGAAGCGCTCAGATTGGCTCCATTGTTCCCCCGCGGACCGCAGCCTTTGGTGTTTGGTGATAAATGCCTCCTGTGTGGTAATATGCTGTGATTAACGGACACAGCCCTCAGACCAGACCCCTTCACACACGCACACCTCCACACCGCACATGAATCAATCATCTACATGGAAAAGTCACAGGCTTGTACCCGAATAAATGCAGAGACAAGCCACCCAAGCATAGCCCATGTCAAAATGGCATCTAATCAAAACAGGAATCACATAAAGAGGGAAAAACCTCCTCAAAGGTTTTGGCTCACACTGAGAACAGTGGCCTGACCTGTGTCTTGTTCTGGGCTAAATCCTTAAAGCTCTTACACTTTCAAATGCAAATATTGAGCAATTAAAATGTTTAATGCATGTATTTTTATTTATTATTAAATGTTTACATTTCTTAATGTAAAAAATATTCATGTATTATCAACAATGAATATAATTATCTTTTCAGACTTTTCAAACTAATCTACTGTTTCATCACATACAATGCCAATTATAACATGTTTATTATGTGATTTCCATAAATACAAACTTTAAGAGTGGGTCTAATCTCAAATTCTGTGTTGTTGACTTTGGGTATTTCTGAAATTGTATTCTTAAATGAGTAATCGTGTAACCTTCACTTACTGGTGACGTGACAAAGAGACTCCTAAATGATAAAACGTAGTTCATAGTAAAACCTCACACATTCTTGTTTCTAGAGCCTATTATGCAGATAGAGTTTGAATCAAACACAGGGGGATTATAAGAACAGGTCCAAAGGCTAAAATTTGGTTTTAAAGGCAGGAGAGACCAAATCCAAAAGTACTGGATGTGCATCATTTAAGTCAGAAAAGATTAATTCTCCTCATATGACCAAGTAATGACTTTGGGCCACTGGATGCTTAGATACTGCAAAAGAAAATAACAATATACAATTTGTACTGTATTGAGCATGTATTTACTAATAAGCAAGTCTCACAGCATTTCTAAAAACATTGTCAACCTTAACATAAAGAAACAGGTGATAAGTCCCCAGGAAGAGTCAGTTTGGTAACAGCTGGGAAGAGGTGACAAGTATTTATACTTCGTAAATTAAGCAGGTCAAGAATGTGTACTTTCCATGACTAATAACATTTCCGGCAACCTTTTACTCTTACTTTTTAAAGTTTTACTGGGGAAATAAACCAACCAGCCGAATGCAGCTGTGTTTTGCTCTTGTAAACAAGGACAGGAAATTCTTCTATAATTATTTATTTCAAATTATTTATTTTCTGTAAATAAGGTCAAGCAGAACTGGTCCACGGTGGAAAAGATTGGAGGTTGTAGAATGAGAACATCAGAAGGAACGGAACAAAATAACAGGCCTGTTGCTTTTGATGAAGAACTTAACAACAGAAAGCTCCTTTAATGACACTAATGAATCAAAATAAGAAGTTTTTCTTACATTCAAAAGGACAGATTATAACTTTTCCCTCTACAGGTTTACTTTCATCTAGTCAAGCAAATTTACTCCTACACAGATACTTGTCATTTTTGCATAAACATACTAGTCTTTGCTCAGATGTGACACGGTGCGACCAACTTTAAAGTGATCTCTGGCAGTGGCTAACTCAGAAATCAGATTTAATATTACAGGCGACATTAAAGAGGCCTGCCGCAGCACTTTCATAAATAGCCGTGAGAGCGTATCATTGGCGAGGAGATTATGGCGGTGGCGTAAGCAGTCAAATCAATCCCTGAGTATTTCTGTGCGAGTCGATAGAGGATACAGGTTAGGCCCATTAGTCATGTTGGCACCCTCCACCACATTCCTCGCTCGCAGACTTAGCTCTGTGCGTGGTTCTTCTGCTCAGAGCCAGCCATAAATGAGCTTGCAATGTAACAGCATGTGAACAATTCGAATTACTTGTGTGTACATAACATATAGTGCGTTCAGACATCGGCGCCCAAATTCGCGCTGGATGCCGAGTCTGACGCCTGTACATTTGAAGGTAGACGCTTTGGATGCGCGTCCAAAAAATAAACTCACCAGAAGAAGCGCGTCTACATAGACTTTTAATGTAAACTGGACAGTTTGACGCAGCGGTGTGAACGGGCCAACAGAGCATACCATACCTTTACCTGACATATAGTTAAATCTATGACACAGGTGGATCATTGTTTTATATTCTAAACATTGTAAACTGCAATATTGATTTAAAAAAACTTTCCGCCTTTTCCTTTACAAAATATCACCACTCTAATCTGTCATTGTTATCAATCATTATATATTTCCAGTACATGTGCAACAGGTGGTCTGGGGCTTCTATAAAGTCATATTTCTTTGTTACATGTGTAAAATAGCAGCTTATTATAACCCCCTGCTTTAACCTTAGTGATAACGCAGTCAAATAGGACAATTCTCATCTGTTTCTCTGTCGCACTGAAACATCCACGCGCGGCTCGTGTCTGCTTCCTCTTCTCCATGGCCACAGTACTCTCAGTGCTTTATCATTTGTTTATTTTTTTAGCAGTTGATTAGTCAAGTGAATATTCTCTTGTATACTGAGACTTCATTGTCAATTGATAATTTTTTGAAATGTTGACTAAAAATGCCAGTCTGTTTAATTTAACCAAAAAGGTCTTCTGGTATGTGTTTTAGAGTCTGTAAAGTCCAGGTAACTATTGTTGATTATCAAAATTATTATCATAATACGACTATGATTATTTTGTATATTCAACAAGTCACAGCAGCATTCAGAATTTTCAATCATATCTAACAATAATCCGTGAATGATACTGTAACCTCTGTAGTAACTATAGTTCACCATTGCAAGTAGTTCATCATTGTTTAAGAAAAACACACAGAAGTGGCCGTGTCAGGGGGAAAACAGAACACAAATTAAGGATATAGCACTTCAGCCCAACTAATGTTAAATGCAACACATCTGAAGAAAAAACTCACTGGAAGTGCCTGATACTAAATCTTTTTCAACCAATTTAATGCATTGGCCATCCAACTTCTGAGATGACTTACTGCTTTCAAATTTTTAAAAAAAAATGCATGCTTCTCCCCGCCCCAGAAATGATAACACTTGGGTTGTCAAAAATGTATATAACAAGATTTGATAAGGTTTTCTATTTCCATTTTACAGAACTTCAACTTTATGTGCCCTTGTAATTCATAAGTCTGATTACCACACTGTAGAAAATTCTATTTGTAGATGATAGCATATAGTGAAGCACTCAGGCACTTGTTCTATGCTGGTATTATGATTCCGCACATACCCAGCTTTACAAGTGCAGCTAATGCCTCCAGCGCCTGCAGGACCATTTCCTCTCTCTACACTTGAAAACAAAGTAAATTCAGTCCCAACTCTAGCAGAATGCCAGCCAGTCTCTTAACCTATTTGTAAATTGTTGAGAACTTAAGCATGTGACACATGTTTTTGGTTATTTGTGGGCATCGATCTGTCTCCAGTGGGAGGTGGTGGATTCCAATGACGAGGTTGTTGTTGTTATGTTACTTTCAATGGCGAAGGAAAGGTGCATTTACTGCCACCTACTGTAGTTGTACAAAGCATGCGTCCTGCAAAAAAAAAAGGAGAGAAAGAGAGAAAGAGAGAAAGGGAGAAAGAGAGAAAGAAAGAAAGAAAGAAAGAGAAAGAGAGAAAGAATAAGAGAGAGAGCTGTGCCGTATCCTTTACCTTTTAAGTATTTCACAGCAAAGTACAAAGTGATAAATTGCTGGATTTCAGATGACATCACAACATTCTATAGGCCAATCATATTTAATACAGATGGGCGCAGCTAAAATTAATATTGTTAAAATGCAGCTTTCTGTTGTAATCCAAGAAGTTAATGAGTCTAGTCACTGAAAGAAATAATCAGATTAGTCATTTTTGAATTTACCTTTTAGATATTTCACAAGATACAATGCGGTCAGTTGTGAATTCTGGCTCTTGCCCCCATGTGGGAGTTTGACATCATCGCATTCTAGAATATGAAAACAACCAGTAGAGGACATCATGACATCATTGCATTATAGAATTTGAAAACGCATTGTCTTGGCAACAGAAGGAACCGCACTGATGATGTAATAAAGTGATGTCGCAATAAAGTTTTTGCAAGAAGTTTTCAACAACAAAAAACCTACACAGTTTATAAGAACTTACACAATTATATGTTTGAATTCGCTGTTACAGAGAAAATGGCAAAGGAACAGAACAAGATAAGTTCTCCAATGGAGCAGGAACAGCCAAAGATAAGTTCTATGTCCTCAACAAAGCAGCAGTTTAAGAGTCAAGAGGACTTCAACGGTAAAACTATGAACAAAATGCAGTCAATTTTTAATGAACACTGCAATGTGGATATTGTGCTTTCTGCTGTGAATGACTCGCCCAAAACAGAACTGGAGGTTGCTTTGGAGAAAATGGGTAAGCTCGAGGCAGAGAAACTTAGTATGCAGGACTGCCTTAAAGAGCAGGAGGAGGCCAATCAACGCCTCCAACAGCAACTTCAGGAAAAGAAGGACAAGGAAATTGAGAAAATGAAAGAGCAGAAGGCTGTCAAAATGCAGACAGAGCTCAACACTGTCCTCTTCCACCAAAAAGTCCAATTTGAGAAGGTGGACCAAAGCTCTTCGACTGAGGGAGATCTGGAGGTGGTGAAAACTTCCCTTTACGATCTACAGGAACAACTGAAGCAAAAACAACAGGAGAATGCCGCCTACAGGACACAGCGAGACACGGTTCAGTCCGAAAATGAAAGGCTTAAAAGGTCCTATAATGACTCTAAGGTAGACAAGATTCATCAAGAAAGGCCTCAAGCTAAAATTGAAAGACTTCAACATCTTCTCAACAACCTACAAGAGGAAATCAAGAGACTGCAAGAGACCAATGTGGTTCAGGAGCCGCAGACCACCAGTATTTTGCGCCATGGTCAATGCAAGAAGGATAAACAGAAATATGATAACCTACCCAAAGCGTGCAAAAAGAAAGAACAGGAAGTTGATTATTTGAAGAGGAGGAAAGAGGTTCAGAAAGTGTACCAGGGTTGTCAGAATGATGGAGATATAATTGACCTTGATGAGGTTGACGAACTCAAAAACCAGCTAAAGTACAAAGAAGAGTTGTTGTGCTATTATAAAAGCTGCCTGTATACATTTGCTGATGAAAACGAAAGATTGAAGCTCAGCATTAATGCGTATATTACTGAACAAAAAGATCTCAAATATTCCATTGAGCTCTCAATGAGGGATTTTTCAAAACTCCAGGATCAAAATAAAGTGCTTCGGGATCAAATCAATGTGGAGCAAAAGTTGACCTGCAGTCACTGGAAAGAGATTTACAAGTGGAGAAAGGAAGCCAGCAAATCTGATGAAATCCTGAAGAAGAAGATGGCTTTGCTTGCAAAGGTTAGATCTGAGACAAGCCAGGTGAAATATGAAAATGAGAGGGTACAGATTCAGATAAAGAAGTTGGAAAAGAGACTTGAGGATGAGCGAGCAGTTTTCAAGCTTGCTGTCCAGAAGTGCCATGCTGCATATCAAGCCGTCGCAGCAAAAATCAACTAAATCTCCCAGCAACAACTCTCTGCCCTGCCCTGCCCCCACCACCACCCCCCATGATAAAACCCTCAGAAAAACGCACCCACACAAGCACGTTTGTGCGCACACACACACACACACACACACACACATAGCATACACACACATAAAAGCAAACATACAGTGAGGAAAATAAGTATTTAAAGACCTGCGATTTTAGAAGTTCTCCCACTTAGAAATAAGGGAGAAAATACGGAAATCACATTGTACGATTTTTAAATAATTTATTTGTATGTTGTTGCTGCAAATAAGTATTTGAACATCTTTGTTAATATTTGATAAGCCTTTGTTTACAATTACAGAGATCAAATGTTTCCTGTAGTTCTTGACCAGGTTGGCCCACTCCTCCACCATCATCCAGATGGTCATTTGCAAACTTCAGGCAGGCCTGGACATGTGCTGACATAAGCAGGGGAACCTTCCGTGAGATGCATGATTTCAAACCATGACGGTGTTGTGTATTACCTTCCCAGCTCTCTTCAGGTCATTGACCAGCTCCTCCCATAGTTCTGGGCTGAATCCTCACCTTATCATCATTGAGACCCCATGAGGTGAGCTCTTCCATGGAGCTCCAGTCTAGCCAATTGCTCAGTAGCCCTTCTCAGCCTCATGGAGGTCTACAATTTTGACAGATCTTTGCCCATGGTAGTAGTTTGAGTCTGACTGATTGTGGGGTGGACAGCTGTCTTTATGCAGCTAACAGGTGCTACTAATTTAGATTAATAAGTGGCGTAGAGTGGAGTAGAGGTGGACGTTTTAACAGCAGACTAACAGGTCTTTGAGAGACAGAATTCTTGCTGATTGGCAACAATTAACATAGAAAGACATTATTTAAAAAACATGCAATGAGTGCTTCCTGGTGGTCGAGTGGTTAAGGCACAGCACACGAATGGTGTGTGCTGCAGGTGCAGAGGTCGTGAGTTTGTTTCCCAACTCCAATATTTGCTGCATGTCCTCCCTTCTCGCTCATCTCCCATTTCACACTACGTTCCTGTTAATAAATAAATAAGTCTTAAAATAATAATCATACAGTGGGATTTTTCTTTTAGATTATGTCTCACAGTGGAAATGCACCTACAATGAACATTTCAGAACCCTCCATGATTTCTTAGTGGGAGAACTTCAAAATCGCAGGGTGTTAAAATACTTATTTTTCCTACTTCAGGTCTCTGCACTGGCTTTCTGTGCCTCAGAGAATATACTTTAAAGTCTCTCCATGGCCTAGCACCAAAGTACATCTCAGACATGTTAGTGCCATATGAACCATCTGTGTTAAATTTTATGCAACTAAAACTCTTCCTGAAGATGTGAGACAGACTTCTACTCTGACAATGTTCAAATCTAGCAAAAAAATAACAGTTTTGTTAAGCTGTGCATTTGACTGAAAGGATTTCATTTGTACTCTTCTCTTTTATGTCTTAAACTGTTTTGTGATTTCTGTCATGTCTTTGGGATTTTAATGATTTTTTTTCCTGTTGTGTGAAGCACTTTGAATTGCCTTGTGCACGAATTGTGCTCTACAAATAAACTTGCCTTACCTTGCCTCACTGTAAACGCCCTTTGAACTGGCTAACATCCTCAAAGGTCCTTCAATACAGGAAGAGATCATGTAGTTTAAACCCATGTAGACTGGAACTCGACTTGAGAGAATACAGAGTGTAGACCTGGCTTGGATTTGCATGCTGTATTTGGGTCAGGAGTTCTGGTCCGGGCAAAAAATCTACTCCCGTCAACCAACAATATGGAGGAGGAATAAGCTTTCTTCTATTTTCTAACTGACTGTACATTATTAAACATGTATACGCAAATATTTTTTTTCTTTTTTAATTTTTTTTTTTTTTACAATTTTTAACCTGTAGGGTGCCTAACCCATACATTTTCAGCTTTTTTTTCACCATCACAGGGCCAATATGCTCCCACCCATAGAAGAGTCATCATAACAACACACCTCTTTCTGACAAGTTTACGATTGATGCAATGTTTTACAATTACAGCTTTGTCACAAAGTACTGCTTTTGCAACACATTTTAGGGGCCATGACTTATTTACCGTAGTCATGTCATTTGTTGACACTGTCTAATAGATTACAAAACCTTTATTACAAAATAAATTTTATGAAATCAAATATTTTTGTGCCAACTTTTATTATAAGAAATTAATCACATATGTGTTTATTATTTTTTGGAGTGCAAATTAAGTTTATATCAGCAGTAGGCATTAATAATACACCTGAATCAATAATTATGCAAAATAACCATTATTTCTTTTTAATTTCGAACAAAATAAATCAAACCTCTTTATGGCAGATGGTATAAATAAAATAGAGTCCTGTGATATATTTTTGAACCATTTAGTAAAACAAGAACCCGCACCTATTTATAAATGATGATTTTAAGGGGCAATCTGGACGCCAATCTGTTGTATGAGTTTATTCAAATATCTTTCAAACACAGTGTGATGCTGTAACAGGAGGCTACAGAGCACAGAGCACAGTCAGTTACATGAAAAAAGTACGTTTTACTTAGTATGTTGAGCAAGACTCAAACTGAGACGAACCAGAACTAAACCAGGTCCAAACCAGGTCCAAACCAGGTCTAGTCTGTGACCAGCATTATGAAATTAAATTTTCTGAATGATGATTGTGACATAAACAAACAGATGAAAGAGATATTAAAATGTAGGATTACATTTGTGAACAAGTGAATTGAAAAGGCTTTATTTTCTTAGTAACTGATCCAAACTGATTGTTCCCACAAGGTATTGACTCATACTCACCAGAATATGTCACTTGTATGCTGTTTCTCTTATTATACCACATTTAAATAATATAATTTGAGACATCTGTCTCACATGTCAATCTGCCACCCATATGTCAAGTGTGGATATTTGGGAAAACAATATATTTTGAATACTAGGCTAGCAGCTGTTTGCATTCACGAGCCTTAGTTAGGCCTATATCCTTCTGACTAATTATAGAATACATCTGGCAGGTTTGAATTGTTCTTGTTTGGTTGGTGAGGACTAAATTGAAAACAGAAATATCCTTCAGTTTTTATGAAACACTCAACCAGGAAATACCCAAGTGCGAAGAATTTAGAAGCTGTGTTTGACAACCAGCTGCACTGACATGGACAATTCAGAACAAACATTAGTGTAATGAATCAAGATATCAGAAGTGATAAAAATATGGCCATAGTTGAAAGTAGTGTACGTGTAGTACATTTTCTGTTTATTTTGCTCCATCAAGTTCTAATTTTGAATGGAAGGCAATGGCCTATAACGCTATGGTGTATTTACTGTTTTTGAAATAAACCTTGCATAAATCCGTTCCATATGATCTTAAAACTTCTTTTGCAATCAAATAGCACATTTTACTCTGAGCCAAGTTTTGTTTGGATCAGCACAATATGCAGCCATTTATGAATTTTTGCCTTGTTCAAGAGTGATATCTCTCACTATTTTTAATACAGATAGTTATCAGCCTGGTTACAGATGGGTGTGATTGCTAACTATATAAACACAAATATGGGTGGTAAAAAAGCAAAATCACAGGGAGTGAACCATTTTGCAGATTGCTGCAGAATGAATGAGCGAAGAACAAAACTCTTAATTTGAGGTAAGAAAAAATTACTTTTATTTTGAATGATCAATGACCATTGAGCTCCTTTTGTTTCATATACATCACTGAAATAAACACATCTGATAGTAAGATTTCTGTTTGAGTTTGACTTGAGGCGCAACCGACCAGACTTACCTTCGTAAAGTATTACAGAAGTGTGTAATCTCAGTAGCGTGCGGTCATTTGTATGGATGGGCAAGCAGATTTGGGGTATTCAATATTTAGTGGATAACACGGAAGTAAAAAAATATACAAAACTCAAACAGGCAAAGTGGGGCTTTGAACCCCAGCCTCCCACATGAAGTGCATTAAATAAGATAACTTCATTCACCAATTCATTACGCAAATTAGCGTTCTGTGTTGTTAAATGACTGACTGTATTTCTAACTAACGTCTAATCATTACAAACATGAACAGAGCCTTAGCTACAAACAAAGACTTGTCTCTGAAAGACAAGTCTTTGGGTAAAACCTGCAAACATCCAAGATTCCCGCACAGGTTTATTCAGCGGGGTTTGAGTATAGATCCATGGGTTTGAGGTTGTGTGGTCCTCAGAGCGCATGTGCAGACCTCTAAAACAAGCTGCTGTCCACTCTGGTTCTAAAAGCTCATGTTAAACGGGCCTTTGAACATGGTCACAGACTGAGCCGCTGCGGCAAAATACCCAACCATGCTTCCCGCACAGTATTGCTCAGCGGCCTGTAGCGGCCACTAAAAGACATCGGGACTTCAGCTAAGCTTCAGCAGCAGAAGTGAGGGGAAAACGGGCTTATAGTTCAAATACAGTTGTGACACACGGTAATTTTAGATTTCATTGCCCTGACTGCACGCCACTGTGTATTCTGAATCCTAGGAACCATAAACCAAGTGAACAAATGTGCAATCTGACATTTTAAGAGCTGACGTCCAGCTCAATTTTAAACAGTAGGCGTTCTAAAATGTTTTGATGTCACATGAACGCAGTGTGCACTTACTGATAAACACATCTCTATTACAACAGATTAGAACAAAAAGTATATGTTGTGACTTATCAAAAACAGTATGATATTGATTTAAGGAGATGAGGAAAGCAGGTTCCACCATTTACGGAATCTGTTGCAAAGGTCCAGCCCAACATTTGCTGTATATACTATAAGCAGCCTCTTCAAAGCTGAAGTCATAAACATGCCCATTAAACCTTTTCTGCAGACAGCCAACACAAAAAAATGTATGGTAAGAAAAACTTTTTATCCAATTACTTTTTATAGAGTGTCTATAGTGGGAGAAGTAGAATGGTCTCTTTTCTCAATTAGAGGCAAAACAGAGCCTGAGCTAATTGCCCCTCTGATAGCAGTGCAGCCACCGAACGTCCTTCTGGAGACATTAATACAGGGCCATGGCTGACTCATTTTCACCATTCTGAGGACTATTTTAACTAGATCACTACAAGGACCTCTGGTTCTCGTTTTGCCCGGGTCGAGGGGCTGATTTTTACACTAATCAAAAGCTGACATAGATGTAGGAATTCAGTCTCTGCACAGCATACCAGGGATCAAAGTCATATTAAGAACACGCTTTTAGACCAAGCCTGTGTGTCTACACAGAGTGTGTGAAAAGTTAAATATTTGAGATTTTTTTTTTAAATCTTCTAAAAGTCCAATTTTGTCCAATTTATGTTATTTCTGTCCTTTTTTTTATTTAAAAAAAAAACATAACAAGGTACATTACATGGAGAGGAAATGTACAGTTTACACCAAATATACAAATAGTTCTGTACAATTAGTCATATCTGTTCCAATTACAGTAGTCCTAAAACTGTCAAATTTGCTTTTTCAAATTCAGTCCAAATGTATTTTTTTTTTTACATTTTGCAAATAACAATAACAATATCGGTCCAGTTTGTGTAATTTTTTTGTGAGGTCCTTTTTCCCTTCCCCAAAAATATACACTGATTGTGTCCATGGCAGGTAGTAAGTATCTTGTTTTGGTACTAGTTTTACAATGATAGAGATCAATACTCTTGACAACCCTAAATAAAAGAGATTAAAGAGCTCAGAAAAATCTTGACAACTCATAATAAATAAATACCTGATAATAAAAACAGAATACATTATATCAAGCAATAATAATTGTTTTAAAATATATAGTTGGATTAGGCTAATGTTTTGTCGAGGTATTTTGCTCCTATGAGGGGACCTAACATTTTTATTAATAAAGCTATTTCAGAATCAGAATTGTCTTTATTGCCATTGTTGGAGAACAATACACAAATTAGGAATTTGGTTCCACGCCAAGGTGCAACATAAAACATATAATAATAGAAATAGCAAGTATAAAAAGTGTAGACTGTGCTAAATGTGCTAAAATGAAAACGAAATAAGCGCATGCAGAATACGAGTGATTTAAACAGGATCAGAACAGTAGTGCAAAACGGGCAGTAGATAGGAGTATTTACATGAATATTAAAGTGACAAACACATGGTCACAGTTTATACAATTCACCATGTATAATAGACAACAGAATAAAACCAGACATACATTAAGAAGCACAGGCAAGAGCAGCTAACCAAATTTAGCATCCACTTTCGCTGTAACCGGAGCTCGATGGTTTGGCCGCACAACCAAACAGCGCACTTTAATCACACCATAAGTGCTGATTCAGACTGTGGCAGATTCAGATTTGCCGGACCAGCAAGTCTCTGACAGCGGCATCTGAGGAGCGGCATGGCACAGCGCAGCTTTCATTACCCAAAGTGACTGCAAAGACGCTGAGCTCTAGCCATACCACCACAGCGAGAGGAGCGTCAAGTATAATGGACATTGACAAATACCTACAGCAACTCATGCACATGTACAGGTTTTCCTTTTCTAATGGGCTAATAATGCAATGACCTATAAAGACTGATATTGCATTAGGCTCGGAACAATGGGAGACAGCCCCCATCTGTTTGTGACGGTCTACTTACCCAAGGATGATGATAATTCATGACATAAGAAGTGATAGTTCTGTCCAAACGTATTATTCAAAATGGCTATAATGCACACTTAAGTAAACAAATAAAGGTTAATAACGATGGTTAGACTTTTACTAAAAAAGATTAAAATATCAGTAAGGGCCCTAGGAAATGGCCTATTTTTCTATGAAAATTTGTGTCAAAAATTGTTTAATTCAATCTGAGGCCTCATGAGGTCAGCATGTAAACTGATGGGTATTTCTGGATTCTTTATCATTACTAAATGGCTTCATTGCGCATTTACTCTCCAACTCAATTCGAGCCCAGAATGTGGGCAACACATAACTGCAAGATAAGGACAAGGCCTTGATGGAAACCAAAAACAAGCTAAACTTGTATTTTTGTAACTTCCTGCTCCCTCATTTAACATAATATAATATATTGTATATTAAAGCAGCACTTTGTGTGACAAAATTAGACATGTCTACATCTAATACCATTCATCACAAACCCAGCAGGCATAGCTGTAAGCATCAGTGCAGTGATGGTCCACCCCAGCTTTACTTTGACACATGAAAAATCTGTTCTAACCTGTGCATGTGCCTGAAAATTCATGCAAGTACAATAAGCAGTTTCTATGGTTATTTACTCGCTAGTATTTTTGTCAGCAAAGCTATTGACAATTACACATGCACATGCACCCATGTTTTATGTTTTAACATGTTTTATGTTTTAACATGTTAAAACATATAACAGAGTAAATAACCATAGTAACCATCAGCTTGTGCCTCATTTGTTAAACCATGTATCTTCTATCTTCAAACATAGTATTGTAAGCTGAAACAGAATACATTTATTGCACACATCTCACCTATCGCTGTCACTTTCAGAGGAGCACTGCTTTTGCATAGGCAAGTTTGCACGGCTTAATTTCATCACTGATTCTCTCATTCTTCGAGCCATCAATCATTTTATAGTTTCATAAAACATGCAGCTTGCAATCAGACTTTCACACATTTTGCAGATCATTAATTTAACATTCCTTTCCACTGTATTATCAATCCAAATACTTTCCACTAGATCTCATGATTTATAGGGCTGATTGTAAAATGACATAGATGAATAAATGCTTCTTTGCTGTGAGGGCACCGCCAATTGGCATCATTCCACCAACTTAATACAGGTGATGAAATGTAAAATGACATACTTGACACTTTTCTTATTCTAATGTAACATTATAGCATTCTTGAAGGATAATTCTAATCTTCTTGTGGCGAATGAGAGCTTGTCATATGCCACTGCACCCTCAACACTTAATTATCAAACCAACTGCAATACTGCTCAGGCCTGCTAGAGATGAAGACTTTAATTAATGACACATGAAAAAGCAATTGGGGTTCACTGCATGTTGAAGGCCTGAAAGAGCACCGCAACACATGAGATGATACTATACATCCAATCATATGACCCATGCTGTAAATCTCATACTTAACTTTGAACATATCCAGTGGGAGCTTCTGGTCTGTGAGTTTATACTTCTGTATGCTTCAAGACTCTTCTTTAATGGGGAATCAATGTTATCCCGAGTGGATGGAAATAAATTCGGGACTTATACACAAGGGTTGAATAAGCTTTTGGATATAAGGGAAGTGTGCCTCAACCACTAAATAGCATTTGAGGGACAAAACACGACTGAAATAACTGCCAAACTATTAAAAGAATCACATGTATTTGGGAACACGTTTGTACAGATCTAAACTGCAGTGTTAGCAGATTGTATGCAGAATAAGACAAGGGTATTTTGTTGTTTATGGTACTTCAAAAGTATCAGCCTTTGCGATTTGCTGCTTTCATCCATTTAATAAATTTTGATTTGATTGCAATTAATCTTGCAGCTTGACTGTTCCATTCAGATTTTTTTTTTCTAAAAGCAAGAGGCCATTACTGTCTTAACAAAGTCTTAATTCTGCAAGCACAGTGACATGTGGAAGTGGGTTACCTTAAATGAATAACTGCATGATGTTTAGTGGGAGGCAGTTCTAATGGGGGAACAGCAACAACGTCTGGTGCTTTGTTCTGGTGAAGGAAATGAGACGGCTGGAGTTGTCAGGTGGTGGTGGAGTAGTGGTGGAGGCCAGTGAGATTGTGACGGGCAAGGTTATTGAGGGTTTTGTAGATAATGAGGAGGAGTTGAATAATAATATATAATACCTGTCATTTTTCATGGGTTGTGGACGTATAAGAGTTTATGACCAGTTAAGCTAACCAGCTCTAATAAATACATATACTGACATCCATTAACTCACCCTTTAACTACACATGCATGTCTTTGGACAAGAAGAAGCTGCGTTACACTATCTGTGCAGACTCCACTCTGCACAGGGAGATTTAAGATGGGATTTAGACTCCACAACAAAACCTTCAAGCTTGTGTCCCATAGGCCGGTCACAATAATGACTATTGAATTCAATAGATGATAGAGGGAACAATCATTTTTGGGGTTCAATGTTTATTGTGAGAACTTTTTCTTTGTTTTAGTGGAGATCTATTTGGATTTTTTTTACGTTAAGAGCTGTATGGTTGAATAAAAAACTTGAACTTGAATTTCTTTCTTCCTTTTATTTATTTTTTGTTCACAGTTACGAGGCACTTCATAAAGTCAGACTAAATGGTAACGGTGAGCAAACTTTCCAAATTGGCTTTCCAAATCCAGGCCTCATTCTGAACATCCACAGGGTGCAGGGAGCAGCAGACCATGGGTGTGGGTCAGGTAGTGGGACAAACACACGGTTCAATGATCAGCGCTCAGGCCGTTACAAGCAGCAGTAATTGCAACCCTCTCTGCATCATTTATAATGAATAAAATATGATGCGGAGTGTTATTCAGCCAGGGATTAGAGTGTGTCCTTTGGGTGCCATGAACTGTCTATATAGTCCTGCAGCAGCAAGAGACATTTTTGTAATAGAATCAACAAACAAACCAACTTGTGTGAAAACATTAACATTACTGCCAGCTAATTTGTATTTAATTAAGTGTTACTTTTCTTAATGTCACAGTTAAGAATCATAAACAAACACACTTGAGAGTTCACCTACATATCCCAAAGTTAAATATTTAATCTCTAGATGTGCCTTTTAGCGCATTCTTCACAGTCAGATTATTCTCAGAAGAACGGCAAATGCTTTTTAATTGTTAATGCAAATATCTCAGTAAACACATCTTTTGTCATTGCTTCATCCGTTTTCCCCCTCATAAGAAGACATTGGGAGCCCGTAATTGCGCTATTCTGGTGTTTTCCAGTTTGGGTCTCTTTGTACTTGGGAGCTGCACATCCATAATGCATTAGCGACAAGAGCTGGGCTAATGAAGATTTTATAATTGATAAAAAAGTGCGACATCAGCATATGCATAAAATTAGAATGAGGTTGCACTTAAAAGGGAAAGAACATGAAAAAGCAGGAGAAAGTCAGTGGTGTCCAGAAAAAGACGCTTACAACATGTCTGACTGCTTTTTACTCCCAGTGGTGGAAAGTGTGCTTAAAATATGTAAAATATGTCGGATTATAAGGATGAAATATGTATTATGAACAGAATAGTTTCGAAAGGTAAAAATATACCCAGAGAAAGGACAAAATAACACAGTATAACAATAAACCTATCAAGTGTTCTGAATGCGTTTTTTTTACATGATCAGGGTTACCTCTCCACAGAGCTGACCTGTAACATGATCTATTGCGAGATGCCTTCCTGGAGGAGATGAACTGCGATATCGCTGAAGATGAATCATATAAATAAATGAAGATTTGACATGCTCAAAATGTTATGGAACAAGCCTCAATGATGAGAATCCTTACAACTCTAACACCCTTGCAGGTGTATTTAATCAAAAGAGATTTTCAACATTGTCTTCAAACAGTATCTTACGCTCATCAAAAATAATAAAACTTATAGTAGGTGGAAGTGTAACAGCGTTGAAAGAATACATATGCCGCAGTGTCAGGAGTTCAATGCGTTTTTTAATCATATTTGTTCTCCCGAGACCCGCAGCCATAACAATAAAGCTTTGTTGTTTGGTGATAGATGTCATGCCAGCCTCGGTATGAAAACTGATGAGAAAATGTTACAAAGACTGAGCCCAACAACTTTACTTTGGAGAACAAATATTCCTTTGATAATGCCCTGCTGTACATGAAGACACTGCAAAATGCTGATGTCAATTTGCATAAGCCACATACATTTCTTTTCTTTAGTTTGATGGGACACAGGTTAGGATTATAAATGCCTGTCACATATGAACATTTGTGCTTGTGTTGGGGACATTTGGCGACCGGGACATGCAACAATGGCATGAAAGCCCTTTAAGAGCATTATGGCAAAAAGAGGCCTCTCACAATAGAATGTCCAATAATCTATAAATCTAGCCTTAGCCCCCATCGCAATTTAAATTTACGTGGCACTTCTCTTGAGGTCAGTCCAGTTGGATCAGCACAGCAGGACATTTCCATTCAACAGGCGATTTACTAGCACCACAAAGCAACTTGAAAACCAAGCACGTATGTTTGGCCATGAAATAGTCTCAAAGAAAAAGTGTTTGTGCCCGCTTCATTTCTCCCTGAATGACAGCTGCCTCTAGAGTAGCCGCGCCACTGGACGTCCTGCCTGATTCTGTTTGACATATCTGACCTTTGCTGGGTCAGGGGCTGAGGGTGGCTCTGTAGCTTTGGCTTCTGCTGAAAAGGCCAAATAGAGCCAAGCAGATGTGCCACGGCTGCTCCGCCCTGGACCCTGCCATCTCGCAGACTGCAGAGGTGAACGCCGGGAACTACAGAGAGACAGGCGCTCAATCTGAGAAGCATCCAGCCGCAAAACAAGGCTGTGCCATCTGATACTGGCACTGACAGAGCATCAGTATTCCTCCAAGCACCCTGAGGTAGAAATGGAAACTTCATGCACTGTCCAGTGCATGAAGTTTCTTTAGCCTTTATATTGATTGAAAACATTTTCTATTTGACACTTGCATATTTGATTAGGTGATTGTGCAGAAACATTGAAGATTAAGATTAAATTAGCAATCACTGCTAATAATTATGCTCTCACCTACAAATTTTGTTACTCCAAGATTGGACATAATTTTTCTCTTACTGTACTTTGATATTTTCTCTCACTCCAAAATGTATATTAGTAGATGGTATAGTATAGTATATATATATATATATAGAGAGAGAGAGAGAGAGAGAGAGAGAGAGAGAGAGAGAGAGAGAGAGAGAGAGAGAGAGAGAGAGAGAGAGAGAGAGAGAGAGAGAGAGAGAGAGAGAGAGGGATAAATAGATAGATATTGTTTATACTTTAAGTGAAATGTAATACTTCAAATTACAGCCCATCAGGTAGAAATTGATTTGATCTCAAATGTAACTAATTCTTCTACAATAAAACTACTGCTTCACCATGCTAGATGGCCTATTCTTGTCTCTCTATGATATTTAATTAAGGCACAGCTCATACATAAAATGGATGCAGAGTTAAAATTTACATAATGCCATTAGTCATCCAGCAGTAAAAGCACCTTTCTCTGTGGCGGTTTAGTAAGGTGGTCTAACATTATGTGTGTGCCAAGTGTGCGCTCGCTCGGGCCCCGGCACCGGGAGACTCATCTGAGAATATCTGCAGCAGAAGCGCACCAAAGAACAGGGGATGAGAGCGCTGTAAGTGCACAGAGGATGGTGCAGCTGTGAAATGAAGAGCTGTCACGTCTACTGGCCACTCTCTCTCGCCCACAGTAAAGTAAAGGAAACACTTGGCACAGCACAAATATAATGTGTACTCATGTTCTTTTTACTTCACTGGATGATTATATTTTGGAGGGAAAAAAGGGAGAGGTGCTTTTGCAATCTTCCAGCACAGACTTGAAAGTGTCTAGTCGCAGCATTTTTCATTTTGTACTTCTAACAACATTTGCATAACACGTTAATTGAGTTTTTGATACTTGAACAGACCGAGAAGTGGACTGTAGTTTGTGAAAATTGTCATTTATACACAAATCTAACTGAGATAAGGATGGAAAAATTTGAAGGAACAAACATTATTTTTAGATAACAGGAAATAGCTGTTACAAGCACAAATCAAGACTGATGAAAGTGTTCTGATTCATGCAGAATTAAGTTAATCAAATGTAAGCGTGTGCCCAACACTACAAACATCATATTAGGAAATGTAATAAAACCAATTGTGGATGAATTACTATTTATTTTGTTACAAAGGGCTAACAAGCAAAATGTTTACGTTCAGATTCTTTAACTGATGAAGACAACATCAAATCTTAATACCAAAAGGGGGCTCATCTCATGCATTCATCTTGAACACTAAATGCACTGAGCAAAAAGCAGGGGGAAATATAAAACTGCTTTCTTGCAAACCTTCAAGACCTTGCAATGTGTAAATCAAGCATTGGTATAAACAAACATTTCAAAGGAATCAGACAGCTTGGGTGAGCGCAGATCGGACTTGCAGGTGAAGTAATACAGGTATAGCAGGGTCACTATCCCGCTTGACAGAGTCGGATACACCTCAGCCTTACCGAGATGAAAAGGACTCTGTGGCCTTTCAGATCATTCAGAGTGTGTGCGGCTGTGCTTAATAGGATTCCATTTCTTAGCAGGTACAAATGGAGCTTTGATCTGGTGACAAATAAAATCACGACAGGGTGCTAAAATATTCGGACAGGCGTCTCACCAACACAGCAGTGGCAGTGGCACATGAGGGAAGGACAAGATCACACAACATTGCCCGGGTTGGAATAAGGCTGTCAAAATACTGGCATTCAACACAGGGGCAGATCTAATAGTGGATGCATATTGTTAAAAGACCTGCCTAGGCCTATCTTGAATCATTTGTTGCCATATCCCGTAAACTTTGGGCCTTGAGCGGGGTAAAATGTGGTTAGTTAGTTTGCAGTGCTGACAGAGAAACATACAGTTAAAAGTACAATTCATTCACACGTGGATGCTAATTGTTAAGATGGAAAATATATGACAGAAAAGTGATGAAAAGTAATTGTTCAACAACTATGAGTCAGTGACAAAGGTCAGTTTATTATCACATCTGTTCACAGTGAGTGGCAATTTGGAGACCCCAATTCCCACATTTATGCTCTTGGATTGTGAAAGGAATAGGGGGAGAATCCTTGATCCCTTTAAATTGTTAGAGAGGTTGTATTTGTCTAGGAAGGCATCAAACGCACAGCCCTTTGAGAGATAAAATCGGCTTCACTACTTATACCATGTTAAGAATATAAGATGCAGCCATACTGTTGAAAAGTCCGTGCCTTTTAACACAATGCAACACTTAACACAGCGTTTGAATCTCCCATAAGAGGACATAACTGCTTTGGACACACTAAGCACTTTATTTAGCTCAGCATGCACGCACTAGAGAGCGTGTTCTGCTACTATACCTTTTATTCCTCTGGGCTTCCTTCTTATCCATAATGACAGGTACACAGTTCGTCAGCTCGGTCCAATCCGCATGCAAGCCGCAGCTCCAGCCCGTGGAGAAGCGCGAGAAGAGCCACGATTCCTCCTTCCCCGGTCGGTGACAGGTGCACTTCTTTTGCCCGGGTTTGCAGTCACACGGTTGCTCCAAACGGATATTCCTCACCAAGTGCCGTCCAAAAGTGGTTCCTCCCGTCTTCTGGATGTGCAAAAACACAATCACGTCGTCCCCCTTGATTTTGAACTCCACATGCCTGTCCAGGTCTCTCTCAGTGAAGTTAAACTTGGAGGGTGCTTTAGGGGGGCTGTCATCCTCCAAGTCTTGATCCCGGTAATCATCACTGTCTTCGTAGGCGCTGGAAAGGAGGCTCACTCCTCTTATTTTCTCCCCCGTCTTGAAGTGGCATGAATTGCTACCAGTGGGGCATATATATTGATAACCTATCATAACAAAAAGAACGGCTAAAATAGGGACCAAAATGAGCTTACTGGATCGTTCATCCATTATATCAAGATAGTGTCTTCATCTCCTTACTGTAAACAACTAGCACATGCTTCTTGGGAGAAGGTTATCCTCGTGCCCAAAAGGTGCCACATGTTGATTACGCACGAACATACATAACACCCCCAAGTCTACCTGCTTCCCAAAAACTACGCTCTACAGCAAAGCTTTTCCAAAGTAAAGACGCATTCGCTGGAATATTTGGCAGTCCAACTTCTAAAGCGGAACGCAGCATCTGTTCCGACGACTCCCATGCTCTGGCATCAAGTTCAAAACGGGGAAGCGGCGAATAATTTCACATGAGAGAACAACATCACAGTTGAAACCACATGTAAGATCGTTTTAGTGAAAGCCCTTCCGTTCTAAAGATCGTAGTAGACGTGGATCCTCGGGCAGCATCCTCCAGCCTCCTCCTGAAGCAGCTCTGACTGAGTGCGCGGGGGCACGGCGTTTAGAGGCAGCAGCAGCAGCAGCCGCAGCTCACAAAGGCGTAGCGCCGCTGGGCTGGGAACTCCACCACAGCCCAATCATCACCTCTGTGTCCCGGCTCAGTCTAAGTGCACGCACGTAAATTAGACCAAATTCATATGCGTTAACTTTCATTCACGTTCATCAGAAGAAAGAGGGGGAGAGAGGGACGTCGTTTTGTAATTTGGACAAAAAGTTGGTTAGGATAATATTGGACATCTATAGGAGATGATTTTCACTAAGCTATTTTTGAAAACCCAGGCCACTCAATCAATCAATCAATCAATCAATCAATCAAGTTTGATCAACAACAAATTCAGAGTGCTATACATATACTATCAATCTGGCGTGAGGCAGGTTAAGCCTTCCAGCCAAGAACAGAAAACTAAATAATAGGTTAGAATAAACCATTAATAAATAGTCCTATATCAATAAATAAAGCAATAGGCTCTAATAGTGTAGACCATGAAGCAAATGTACAATGCATGACAATATAATACAATATGATAAAATAACAGCCTAAATACATTTTGAGATAAATAATCCAAATAGTCACATCGAATTGCAAGGTGATTTCATCTTCAAATGTAAGACACAGATCAATGGTTGAAGCTCAGAACTTTAGTGAGATGTTGAGTGGGAGAGCGTTCAAACTGTATCCAGACTCTTAGGTGTCCAGAGCTGCGCCTGACTGAAAAATTACATCCTTCACTTGTTATCCATCATTACGCGCCGCTATTTTTGCGTCAAGTACGTGCGAATCGCATGAAAAGACACGCTGTATTTCTCAGCGGGTTTTCGCACAGAGTTGTGGTTGGAAATAGAAAAACCCCGACAACTTGCTAGCAGGACGAGCTATGCGAGCTAGCGTGCCCTTAACATGTGAAGCCCCTCGCTTTGTATGGAGCGGTCAGCTGCATCCACGACGGGGTAAGGTATATTCACGGTGTCACACTGTTGCAGCAGCTTTACACTCCGCTACATTAAACGACTTTAGCCTACAGCCTAAAGATTAGATTAGACTGTCTAGATGTCGGGTTGTAGCCTACAATGTGGGGTGCCTTAGCTCATATGCTCCAGCCACAGTCAAATGCTCTACTTACCCTTCCTTACTAAAGCGATCTAAATGGTTTGTTATTGTGCTTTGTGTGTGTTTTAGTTATTTATTTAGTTATTACAGATAAATAACAATGTGGTTCACTGTTCTCTTGAACTTGATACTACATACTACTACTGATGATAGAGGCTGCAATTAAGAGAAGGCTTATCCCTACGTGGCAGTCTCGTATAGACACACACACAATGATCTGAGCCTGTTTGTGGACTGATTTTTTGGCTGGTGCAGTTTCAGATTACACCGTGACGGCCGCAATGAGAAACCTTGTCGTGTTGTCACTGCTGCTGCTGCTGAACGCACAACATGTCACCTCATCTAAAGGCGTCAGTGCCAGTCTGAAAGCCAAGTGGAGCATGACCCCTTTTCTTTTGGAGACGTGGTAAAGGATTCTTTTCAGTTTAAGTCACGCAATAGGTCAATGCACAGCACGTGTCCTGATTTTAAACAGCCATCATCTCATCACATCCCAGTAATGTTCAGGACAACTCTGGGGCAATGCAAAAATAACCATTATAAACCATTAGCCGTCCATGTCAGCAACTAGATGAGAGTCTAAATGACTGTAAATAAAGGTTATTATAGATCTAATGCTGCCTTCATGTGCTCTGGAGAAAATGGTCCTCTCCATTTGTGAAGTGGTAATTACGAGTGCATTCTGTTCTTTGTTGCTTTCGTGGTCGTAGCAAAATGAAACATGTTAAAAACACTTTATCTGGCCAAAGATATGTGATTACAGAGTTAACAAGTACATTTGCATGAGACCATTTCCTACAGATTGCTCATGGAAAAAGCAATTCAGTATTTTATTTTATTTTATTTAAGTGGAAAGAGAGATGCCATTCAAATTGTGGATGCTATATAATCATGCAGCATCAAAATAATCTAGTAGGAAAAATGTTCAATATTTTTACTTTTGCTGCTGTCCACCATAGTGAGAGGTCAAAGGTTATTTAATCTCAGCAACTCTGGCATCGAAATGATTTCCCAGTTTGACACTAGAAATTACAAGATGAGGGGGTGTTCATAAAGTTTTCCACTGGTAAAATGGTATTTACCTTAATTCCCATGGCACATGAAGGCAGCATAAGGCCTTTAACCTCGATGTATAAACAAAATATGAGTAGACATTTCATTGCACAATATTCTTGTGGCTAAAGGTGGGAAATTATAACTGATCATATTGCAGTCTTTGAAATGTTTTTAGATCCTGGTACAATGACCTTAGTTTTTTCAATGTTAAGAAACAGAGAATTAATGCTTTGTGATAGATATATAATTAAAATATTGAGTATATGGTCGATTAGATTAAATGAAAAGAATTTTAAAAAAAAGACAGGAAGATCTTGTGTAATCTCTGAAACAAGGGTATAAAGTGAAATTTCTTCCCTTTTTTGCAATACTTCATCCAAGACATTGACAGGCACATTGTAGCACATTCTTCATTTAATATTGTCTGAATATTGTTATTGAGATCATGCAAAATAATAAATAAATATTTGATTAGACACTTGATTATGACTTGATTTGACTATTACATGTGTCAGATCTTTTATTTTGGTATTACAGACTTCTATTTTGTCACAATCTACATTTATCAGCAAAACCTGTATTTTTCATTTACTCCTGTCTGATTTATCTATGTTTATCAATTAACTTTTTTTTGTCTAGTGAATTTGTTGGTGAAGATGGGAATGAAAAATTCTGGCAGTTTGTTGACACTGTGAAAGAACTCACTGTTTACAAGCAAGGAGGTAAGATTTAACTACCACGAAGTGCGTCTTGTAGCTGTTGTGGTGACTTTATCCTTTATCTTGTTTGTTCTCATCCAATGTTATTCAATATTATTTGAATATATCACTGACTTGACTACCCAACAATTCTCCCATCTGTGCTGTGGTGTATACTTAACAGACCTGAAAAAAGCTCTCTAGCTGACAATTTAAATTAAAAAGAAAATATATATATAATAACAACAATGATGATAGTTTACCAGGGGTCCCGCTATGTACATACAGCTGCCATCCTTAACATAATAAATCAAATGTCCGTTTTGAAATGGGGGGGAAATAAACCATCGCCTAAAACTCAAATCCATCCCATATTTTAGGTAGCGCCATCAATTAAATACTACTTCAAATTAGGATTAGAGCGTAATCCTACCTGTTCACGCTGTTTCTGTCCTTCTCAGAGCAGTTTGTTATTGACGCGACCCAAAGGAAAGCTGACTTTTTCTACGTCTCAAGCCCCTCCTCCCAGCGTTACCATGGAGCTTGTCTTATTATAATAACTAATATTATAGTTAAAAAGAGCTTCAAGTGAGGTGATCAAAAGATCAACCCTCTAATATTTAGTCTAGTTATTATTTTATTTTCAAAATAGTCACCTGTATGAATGGGTCTAGTCAAGTTAATGAACACATTTTCTCTCCCCTGCTTTATATTGCACGTCTATACATAATAAATTATTATTAGGCACTATATAGGCCTATTATAATAGGCCTATTATATTATATAGGCCTATATTGTGGCCTATATAGTGTTAATAGTATGTTTAGGACGCATGTACCTTTGGAAATAATGACGGTACATTAAACCATCCTTGGAGGAAAATGCAACCTCATACGAGGCATATTTACCATCCCTTTAAAAGATTCTGGGGAGAGCACTGTTTACCTGTGACTGGACCAGTTAGGGTGCGCTTTAACTGTTCTGTTTATCCATGCTTGTGTCTTCTGATTGTCTTTAACACGCTGACTTTGTTAATTGCAGAGTCTGTGCGCTCCTACTTCAATCTGGTTGTTAAAAAAGCTGGCCAGTTCCTCACAGACCTCCAAGTTAATCTTCTCAAATTTGCTCTGTTCATTGCGGACCTACTCCCCAGCGGTCCACGCGTCCCAGCAGGTTTTGTGGTCAAAACACTGAGAACATAGATTTGTTAAGAGGTAATAAAGCAATGGGAAAATTTCTTTGTTAAAAATGGCATTGTGTTATACAGGCAAAAGTAAGCACACATTTCTGAAGTGAAAAGTTAAAAAGATGCACTGAAAAATGTCTTGTCAGGTAATGATTGTATGAAACTGTGTAATAAATCGCATCGATAACTCATTTTCTCTCAACAGCACTCTTTCTCCAATCAACTGTAGACTGATAATTATGTCCAATTGATCCGCACATGAAAAACCCTGGGCTGATGATTAAACTTGATTAAAGCGATTTTTTTTTTAAAAGTGATAAATAATTGAGATAATCTTCATTCATCCAGCATTTATGACTGTCAAAATGTTGATGTTTAATCATGATTCGTTAAAACTTCAAGAATTTAAAATGTGTATAATAAAAAAGTAGGCTTATAAGGCTTAATTCAAGAGCGGCAGCTATTATACTTTGTTCATATACAAAATGTTTTTTGTGGTAATTTAAGATACGCCACAAATACAAAAATTAAGTGATACTTTTAAATTGGCGTAATAGTACATCATTCTTTTCCCCTCACAGATCGCAAGTGATGAACCTCCTCCTGACGCCTGCGCAGCCTTTGTCTCTATCCACGGTCAGCATACATGCAGTCCCAAGGATATAAAGAAGCTCCTGAAGGCATCTGCAGGCAGGTAATGTTAACTGTGGAGATGGCAGGAGTTTACTGATAACTAAAGGAATAATTTTAAACATTTATTTTAATGCTTAAATGTTGGCAGGCCAAAACCATATTTAAATACAAGGATGACCATATCTATCCTGGTGGAAATAAAACAGAAGTGCCTATTGTGATCTTGTATGCTGAAATTGGGGACCAAGAAGTTCACATCGTTCCACAAGGGGTTGTCTGAAAAGGCTGAAGAGGGGACACTTTTGTATGTGCTTCGCCATTATGTGGAAGTAAGTAGTTGTTTTGCAGAGTGCATTTACTGTAAATGGGCATGACGCAAGAAACAAGCTACTGTATATACCTGTGTGCGTCTTTTAATAGATATAAGCTACTGCCCCCTCAGTACTCGTTCAATAAGTAATTCTTTTTAAGGCAACGCTCCTGATATGTTTGTTACCAACTAAAAGCTTGAGCTATAGATGTTTTTTTTTTTTTTTTTTTTCTGTTTTTTTTTAAGACACGTGTGCAGAGAAGCAGAGAGAGTGGGAGTGAAAGACTCAGGCATTTCTTTGAATCTTTGTGAACAAAAGTGTCAAGGTTAAATGTCAGTAAATCTGCTGCAGTGCACGACGCCGATCCTTGTGCTTTTGATGTTGCTAGCAAACAGTTTTGTTAAACTTGTAATCCGAACAGAAAAAGAAAGTTGAACACAAACAAGAAAGTGTGTCTTCTCTAATGTGTGATGGGCTGCTCCTGCTCTTGGCTTGAATCCAAAATATTGTTTTTAGGTTAGCTTTCCATGTCACTTTGTCACTAAGGTCATTTAGTTGGACCAAACCAAAGTAGTGGTCCCAGGACTATTACTTCAGCAGCCGGCATCTGGAAACCTTGATTTTAACGCCCACTTACTGAAGTGTAATTAATCAAGTCAGTCAGAATGGTTATAGTTTCTCAGGGTTGTTCCATGCACTTCTAACTCAACATTTGGACTTGGGAAGATATATTCTGTTATAGACCTGGTTTAGACCTGTGTAGTTCTTGTTATAGGATCTTGTTTGAACCTGGAATTTTTCTTTATAGCACCTGGTTTTTAGACCTGGTGTAGATCTGTTTAGAGCTGGTTTAGGACCTGGTGTAGTTCTTTGTAGAGCTGGTTTAGAACTGGTGTAGTTCTCGTTGTTTTAGAGCTGGGTTAGACCTGGTGTAGTTCTGTTTATAGACCTGATTTAGACCTGGTGTAGTTCTGTTATAGACCTGGTGCAGACCTGGTTTAGACCTGGAGGTAAGTTCTGTTATAGACCTGGTTTAGACCTGTTATAGACCTGGTTTTAGACCTGATGTAGAGTTCTGTTATAGGCCCGGTTTAGACCTGGTGTACTTCTGTTATAGACCTGGTGTAGTTCTGGTATAGACCTGGTGTAGTTCTGTTATAGACCTGGTTTAGACCCTGGTTGGGTAAGTTCTGTTATAAGAGCTGGTTCAGACCTGGTGTAGTTTCTGTTTATAGACCTGGTTTAGACCTTGTGTAGTTCTGTTATAGACTGGTTTAGACCTGTTATATAGACCTGGTTTAGACGCTGATGTAGTTCTGTTATAGGCCTGGTTTAGACCTGGTGTACTTTCCTGTTTAGCCTTGGTTTAGGACCTGGTGTAGTTTTGTTATAGAGCTGGTTTAGACTGGTGTAGTTTTGTTATAGCCGGTTAGACCTGGTGTAGTTCTGTTTAGACCTGGGTGTAGTTCTGTTATAGAGCTGGTTTAGACCTGGTGATAGTTTCTGTTATAGAGCTGGTTTAGACCTGGTGTAGTTCTGTTGTTTATAGAGCTGTTGTTTGTGTTATTTTTGAGCTTTCTATACTTTGTGTGTTTAGACTGGTTTAGACCTGGTGTAGTTCTGTTATAGACCTGGTTTAGACCTGGTGTAGTTCTGTTATAGAGCTGGTTCAGACCTGGTGTAGTTCTGTATAGACCTGGTTTAGACCTTGTGTAGTTCTGTTATAGACCTGGTTTATGACCTGTTATAGACCTGGTTTAGACCTGATGTAGTTCTGTTATAGGCCTTGTTTAGACCTGGTGTACTTCTGTTATAGCCTGGTTCAGACCTGGTGTAGTTCTTTTATAGGCCCGGTTCAGACTGGTGTAGTTTCTGTTTAGACCTGGTGTATTTCTGTTATAGAGCTGGTTTAGACCTGGTTGTAGTTCTGTTATAGAGCTGGTTTAGACCTGGTTTAGACCTGGTGTAGTTCTGTTTTGGAGCTGGTTTAGACCTGGTGTAGTTCTGTTATAGGGCTGGTTTAGACCTGGTGTAGACCTGGTTTAGACCTGGTGTAGTTCTGTTTATTGGCCCGGTTTGACCTGGTGTAGTTCTGTTATAGCCTGGTTTAGACCTGGTTTAGACCTGTTTGATAGATGTTAGCCTGGCGTAGTTCTGTTATAGGCCCGGTTTAGACCTGGTGTTGTTCTGTTATAGGGCTGGTTTAGACCTGGTGTAGACCTGGTTTAGACCTGGTGTAGTTCTGTTATTGGCCCGGTTTGACCTGGTGTAGTTCTGTTATAGCCTGGTTTAGACCTGTTTTAGACCTGGTTTAGACCTGGAATAATTCTGATATAGACCTGGTTTAGACCTGTTATAGACCTGGTTTAGACCTGTTATAGACCTGGTTTGGACCTGGCGTAGTTCTGTTATAGGCCCGGTTTAGACCTGATGTAGTTCTGTTATAGCCTGGTTTAGACCTGGTTTAGACCTGATGTAGTTCTGTTATAGACCTGGTTTAGACCTGTTGTAGTTCTGTTATAGCCTGGTTTGGACCTGGTTTAGACCTGGTTTAGACCTGGTTTAGACCTGATGTAGTTCTGTTATAGCCTGGTTTAGACCTGGTTTAGACCTGATGTAGTTCTGTTATAGACCTGGTTTAGACCTGGTGTAGTTCTGGTATAGACCTGGTGTAGTTCGGTTATAGACCTGGTTCACACCTGGTGTAGTTCTTCGCCCTTCGAGGCAACTGCTGTTGTAATTTCGGGCATTACAAAAATACATTGAATTAAAAGATTCTTCGTTGAATTGATTATTCTGGTCATATATCATCAGATATATGATGATATCAGATATCATTGTAACAATTGTGACAATTTTAGAAGCAGAAAAAATGCTTCTAATTGTAAAATACTGGTACTTTCTTATCTTTTTGTCACATTAACTTCATTCAGGAAGTTCGATTGTATAAAGCTTGAGGAATAGAGTTGGTTTGATGCAGATAACTCCTAAGGTAGTGCTCTGTATTATTTTACCATCTCAACTGTACATTAGAGAAGTGGCAGAATGTTAAGTTACTGCATGTTACTGTGACATTTCTTGCTTGTCTTTTACTCCTGAACTAGTATAACAGTATCTGGATACACGTTTGTTCCCATTGTGAGATAGAACAAGAAGAAGTTGCAATTAGAGCCTTGACCCATGTTTGTGTCAGTCAAATGTTGCTATTGTAAATCCTGTTCGCGCTGTTCTTATTTTCCATTCAGGAACAACCCTTGCAAATTGTCTACCCCTCTAGCATTTATTACTTTCCCTGTGAATTTCTTTGTGTGGCTCTGTTACAGAACCCAAAGCCTAAAACCATGCTCCTGTCTGGGTACGCTGTGGAGCTGGCTATCAAAAGCACTGAATACAAAGCTGTGGATGACACTCAAGTTAAAGGTGACTGACTGAACTGTCAAATTAGCTTTTCAAATGTATGCAATTAAACTGCACACATGATTGCTTTTTAGACTCAAGGACACCTTTGGCTGGTGAGGATGATGGAAATGATGAAGTCCAGGGTTTTCTGTTTGGGACTTTAAAGTAAGCTATGCTGTGTGATGCTGAATATCTGAAGTGCATAATCTTTTGCTCTTGCTGGGGTTGCTGCTTGACTGAACCTTTTTTTATTTCCCAAGGAAATCTCACCCAGAATTGAAGGAAGGACTTAGTGAACTGCGCAAACATCTTCTTGAGAGCATGAATGACCTGGCCCCTCTCAAAGTGTGGGAGCTTCAAGGTAAAACATCTTTATGTGCCTGCTATATGTTTGTGAGTTTGTGTACAGCAGTAGAGTACACTTTACACCCACCTTACGTATTGTGGCTGAGGCTAGTGAGTGTTGATGGTGGTCGCAAGGGTCGATGAGGCAGATGGGCAGCCTTGCCTCCGTCAGTCTGCCTCAGGACAGCTGTGGCTACAATATCACCACCACAGAGTGTGGAGTGGATGAATGATGTAATGTAAAGTGCTTTGGGTGTCTTGAATAGCCATTATTATTTGTTATTTATTTAGTTATTTGTCTCTTTCTTATTGTTTTACTCGAACAATTTTCTTTGTTCATTGTGTCTCTTTTTACAGATCTAAGTTTTCAAGCTGCTGCAAAAATCCTCTCTGCCCCTAAATTTGATAGTCTCAAGATAATGCAAGACCTGAGCCAAAACTTTCCAAGTAAAGCGAGGTAGGAGAATGGAGATTTCTGTTTGCTGCAAAATAATGAGCCCATTTATTATTTAAAATATAATGTTTATTTTCTGCATTATGTACAACCTTTGGGTATCTTCTGGCGTAATTTAAAATGCACCTAGAGTTTTGTTTAATGGCTTGGGTACAGTCTTTTGCATTTGTGATATGATTAATCAATCCAAAGGCACTTATGAGCCGCACAAGGAACACACTTTTATATATGCGCAGACATCATCCATCTTTTTGATGTTTGTTTTTTTTGGCACAGAGAGCTTATAAAAATGCCAGAAAAAAAAGTGCTGAGTAAGAATCAGGTGTTTACAGGGGAATTGACTGCGACCATCTTGAGAGCCTGCACTTTTTTAGAGATTAAAACTGGCATTTTACTAGCGGCTGGGGATGTACTAAAAGTAGAGTGTAACTGTATATGTGCTTTACTGTTTCCACAGATCACTGACACGGGTGACAGTAAAGCAGGAAATGAGAAAAGAAATTGAGGAGAACCAAAAGGTCTGATATCATAAGCATCATCTCGTATAGAATCCAGTATTGTTTTATTCCTGCCTGAGCAAGCAGGCCGGTAATCTATTATTTTAAGAATATTGTTTCTCAGCCACATTGCAGTAATTTTTTATTGTTAATTTCCCCTGCATCTCTGGACTGTCTTTAGCTTATGAATCCTGCTGTGCTCCCTGCGCTCGTCTTTCTTATTGAAACAGCAGCCGTTAAACATACAATTAGTCATTTAGAGCTTTAAGCATTAAACTGGCTCCTTCTGCTTGCTCTTTAAGCATCTCAGTGAGACTATTGGTGTTCACCCGGGAGACGGAGAGCTCTTCATCAATGGGCTTCATATTGATCTGGACGTTCACAACTCATTCAGGTAGGAGGCTGATAGTAAAGATCAGCTTCCTGTGCCATTACTTCTTACAGTAACAAGAGTACAATTCTTCACGCTTGTGTAATCTTTTTCACAGCATTTTGGATATCCTCAGAGGAGAGGCTAAAGTTTTAGAGGGGCTTCATAATCTAGGCATAAAAGGGGAGCACCAAGCCAAACTGCTAAGATTACCTGTGAGCAATGTGGACGATAGTTATGCCCTAGACATCAGAGATCCGGCCATAATGGTAAGTCATGTCCTTATTCTTGGAGTGGAAATTAGATCTGGGATAATGTTATTGCTGTAGCCCTGAGTATCACAGAAAGTTGAATTATTAAAGAGAAAGTTGGCCAAGAAAAGCTTTTCATTCATGATCATTTACTTTAGGACAATAAGATTTCTAACTTGCATGCCGCTGAAATGGCTCCTTTGAGCTACTGAATATGTAAATGTTACATTTATAAAACAATGTTTTTGCTTCTGAAAATACCATTACCAAGCAAGGACTCCGATGAAGTTACTTTATCAAAGAGGGACACAACATAAAAATTTACATGTACAATATTTATTTATAAATGCTAGAACAGCTTCAGAAAAGTTTTTGTGTGGGCCTCTTTTCATTAAAGTTTCTTATTATATGTATATTGTGTGAATTAAGAATTGTTACTTTATTAGCTGTATTGATATGTACCAGAAATGTGTATGTATATATATATATGATATATATGATATATATGATATATATCATACATATATATATATATATATATATATATATATATATATATATATATATATATATATATATATATATATATATATATATATATATATCATACATATATATATATATTATATATAAAAAATATGTAAGTATCATTATACATATTCTAGTATCAAAAATGCAGATACCCCTTGAAGCGTGCTTAACTCAAGGTCAAGTATGTTTACACTATTCTTTCTATTTTCCAGTGGTTTAATGACATCGAGAATGACCCAATGTACCACAGTTGGCCATCGGGAGTGCAAGAACTCCTCAGAGCTACTTTTCCCGGTGTCATCCGGCAGATAAGACGTAATTTCTTTAACCTGGTAAGATGCAGATCCCTAATGAACGATGAACACAATGTAGTAAACAAGAGTGTCAAGTTATGGAAAGAATGAAATTATAGGGCCGAACATTAGTATCAGGAGAGAAGTTAACGATTACTTGGTGAAATTGTTATTTTAACACTTATTTTTGTAGCATATTAAAAAAATGTTTTTTGTATTTTTTTTTTACCATGTTACAAACTTAATTTACACATTATTTTGCGTTTAAGTTATTTGCATGAGCTCCATAAGACCGCCGGGAATCGTCAATTCTGTACACCAAACCAAAGTTACTGCTGTATCATGCACAATATAATCCTTGAAAATCAGTGTCTCATGTTTTGAAATGTTAGTGACATTGCACTTTTATGATTCAAGTTATTTATTTGGTTTTGTCAGGTCTTGTTCCTTGATCCAGTGCAGGAGGAGAGCGCGGAGCTAATGAAACTGGCAGAGCTTTTTTACAAGCACAAGATCCCCTTGAGGTTAGTGCTGGTAATTCTTTCACCTTTTACACCTGTCTCACCTCCAGTATTTATAATCTTTGCCCTGCCGTAATTCTCGCATCACCTGCAAATTGAATACTTGTTTTTGCCTTGTGTAGGATTGGATTTGTGTTTGTTGTCAACACCAAAGATGAAATTGATGGCTTCTCAGACGCTGGGGTGGGATTTTACAGACTGCTAAATTACATTGCAGAAGAATACGATTTATCCCAGGCTCTATTGTCTATCGTCTCGGTAAGTACATTGCTTGCATAAATCTGTTTTACTTTAGCAAGCACAGAGTTGAGAAATAAGTAAGTTCGTAGTCCCATACCCCTATGCGTCAAGTCTTTTTTATGACGTCTCGTATTATGCTGTGGATTGAGTCATTATTAGGCGAGAAGAGTCAGCAGGATTTTACATCTCTTCCTTTCAAACCAAGATAGAAATTATTGATAGTGGCAGTGAATTGGAAGATGGTGATAGTCAAATTTGTTCCGTGTCTGTCTTACAGCTGTACAACAAAGTAGATGCAGGGGAGCAGCTGTCTGTGGATGCTATCTCCGCCTTCCTCAAGAGAAAATTCCCCAAAGCCAATGCAGAGAAGATACTGGGTGACGATTCAGAGTACGATGAAAGAAGAAAGGTAAGGATATAGAACTTCATCCACAATATACAAAAGAAATTCAAGGAGGTTGAGGTGTAACATGTTACTACTGGCAGATGAACTGTAGAAGGTGTTATTCATGTGTTTCAGTTCCCTGTTTTTAGTAACCTGGCTCACGCCAGATTGATGTGTGTCTCACTCTGAATTGAGTTCTTCACATGAATCAATCTGGGAAGACTCTCGTCAGGATGTAAAAAAAATACTTAATGCTGATTGGTCGAAGCGTCGCAAGAGCGGAAGAAGCAGAAATATCTGAATTGTGTTAAATCCAGTGTTCAGAAAAGTACAGTCCTTTTTCTCATCCACAGAACGCTTTTCAACAAACAAAACAGTCCGTATTTCTCCTAAAATAGGCCAAAGTACGACCATCAGCGCCGCCATATTTGTTTTTGGACGTTTCCATCCAAACCACAATTCTGCTCTGTGATTGGCCTGTTTAACACCGGTGCGGACTGCAGACAAATCAGCCTGAGCCAAACAAGATGGATTCTCAAGAGTTTGTGAACTCACAAAAATCCAGAGAATTCATCTTGCTGGCAAGGTTATATTTTTAGGTAACACGTTAAGGACATTTTACCATTGAAATTATATAATATTTATTTAGTTTTGAATTGTTCATTTCTATGGCAACGGTGCATATTTTTTATCACCCTAAAACCCTATTAAGTCTAAGTGAAAATTGCGTTTGCAAAATGTATGTGATCGAGAAGATCATATCCAAAACTGCTGTTTGTGGGGAGAATTTGTGAAGGTTCAAACATTAGTTGGATAAACGGTGAGTAATTTAACTTAAATGTACATTATGTAACTTTTCCGATGGAGGATCCTCTTCCTGCTTGTCTTCATGGAGAAGTTATTCCTTGTCCTGTAATGTGGCATTGAATTTATCAATCTCCATTGAGACAAGCATGTGACGCCACAAGGCCAAGTTACAGCTCAGATCTGTGGAGAGACGAGTCTGCTGTCTGTAATTAAGCTCCTGTAATTGAATAAAGGCATGGTAAATATGTTTGATATCATACTATGGAACATTCCAGGCAAAGCAATGAGGCGAGAGACCTTCAAGAAAAGTTTTGTTAAACTAGAATAAAGTACTAAGTGGATTGGAGGAAGTTGGTTTGCTTTTGATGGCACTTTGGAGGAATAATGACTTGTGTCTGCAAACTAAATCAAACTGTGACTTTTGCCTTGGATAAACTACAAGGATAAACAGTAATTTATGACTGGCATTTTCCCAAATTGTGCTATTCTTTGGACTTTGATGAGAAGTTTGACAGTATAAGCGCTGTGTGGAAGTTCTACTCTAAACTGGAGCTAAACCAAGTTGAAAGTACCGGTATGTAGCTCGTGGAGATGGGCCATTTCCAAACTGTGTCCGCAGTTGTACGGACATTTGGCTCTTGGCCTAAATGCACTGCACTGTAGTAGTGCCACACTAAAAAAGCATGGCCTGCACACAATCCTAACAGTCTAGACCAATGTTAGTTTGTGTCTAATAATAATGTGATATATATGTGATATAATAATACGACGACTGATGAGTACCGTTTCCTTCTCTAGCTGTAACCCTCTGCTGCTCTGGGCTGTGGGATCCAGACTCATAGAAAAAAAGATGCAAATATATGAGAATAAAGAAGCAAATCTGCATGTTTTTCTAGCTAATTTGCAAGTATTTTTCTGGCAAATTTGCGTGTTTAAACTCGAAAATATATTTCCCCCTCATCTATGAGTGGCCTGAATACACCTTTGTAGATTACCAACTCAAGAGAAAACTAGTGCTCTTGATTGCATAGCATTCACAACCATGACATAAACAATTAACAGTGTGCTTATGGGTCCATTCAAATGTCCTGTTTTATCCATAGAGCAAGTAAAAGAAGAAAATAGCTCTTTACCGGATCAGTGTCATTTGTGTTGTTTGTGTTAGGAAGGAGCACTCTTCTATAAGAAAAGTGGCCTTGGCGCTCTTCCTCTGGCTTTATTTAACGGAGTCCCACTCAGCCCAGATGAGATGGACCCAGATGAACTGGAGACTGTCCTGCTGCAGCGCATCATGGATACCACCAACACCTTCCAGAGAGCTGTCTTTATGGTACCAAAGCGAATAACATCATTAAGACATTTTTGATGGCATACCAGACTTATATCCTCAATCTTGTCTCTGTTTCAAGGGTCAGTTGACAGAAGGCACTGATGTGGTTGACTATTTGATGGAACAGGCCAATGTAGTCCCCAGGATGAACTCTATTATTTTAAGCAATGACCGGAAGTACCTGGACTTCACCGCCAATCCAAGTAACGCACTCTGAGCTCGGGCAGTATTGATTCAACCTCAGCTGCTGCCACGACACTGGTGAATTTCTTTTGCTTTGCAGTTGTACATGACTGGGAGGACACAACAATGTTTTCCTATCTGGAGTCGAGAGACAAGACGGCCGTTGTAGCTAAAAGAATGAAATACTTTTCAACCAGTGGTGAGTAGTAAAATAAATTAAAAGTTCTACTAAATGTAACTAAAGAACAATGATTTAAATCTGTCCACCATTTAATTATGTTGATTGTTATGATTTGGGCTTATTGATAATGAAGGAAAATCTAAGAAAAGAATATGATTTATAGATAATTGTCTGTGACTGTAAGAGTGAACTTTGTCTAACAAATCTAAAAAAGCACTTTTCTAATAACTAGTAACTCCTGATATTATGTATATGTTGCATTCTTTTCCACGAATTGATGCCAAATAAAACCTTCCTTTTTGTATCTGAGCCGCAAACCAATATGCTACAAAACAAAAATGCAATCTGCTCTTGGTTACTGGCGCCAAAAAGTGTGAAATTTGACCTTTGTTAAGGCAGGCAGGTTGCGCCTCAAGCAAGGTAATTGCTGGGTGTGCTGCCTGGCTTTTGGCCAACAGTCTAAATGGTCATCAGAACCAGATTTCCCTGCTGAGGCTCCGAGTCAAGCCAACTCTGTCTGAGTCTGATTGTCACCTTCTAACTGTAGACTGACAGGATATAGCTTTAACACAATTTATGTTCTACATTACGGCTCTTTTTTCAGTGCAATTGTTCTGCTCTTTCATTTCAGATTCAAATGAAGTGAATGCTGTGACCATGTGGGTAGTAGGGGATTTTGACAAGGTTTCAGGAAGAAAACTGTTAATCAATGCTTTGAGACACGTGGTGAGTCTGAAATCATTTTAATTCCCTCAAAATGAATAAACCTGAAAAATGTTTAAGGTCAGCGCTTCAAATAATAATGAATAAAGAAAAAATATTAAAAATACCCATGTACAACTTCAATGGGAATTGGATTTACTTAACGATATATAGAAGAAGTAGAAGAATATAAAACAAATCTTTACTGTTGCGTGATCCCTTCGTATTTCCCCGCTGTACATCCTGCTAACAGCTTTGTGTTTTCCTGCTTCTGTGAGAGCAGAAAGCCAGCCGTGGAGTGCGTGTTGGTGTAATAGACAACCCCAAAGGCAAACTCACCGAAGATAACACTGTGCTGTACCGTGCAATCTGGGCTGCTCTGCTAACACAGAAGAAGAAGACTGCAGTGGAATTTGGGCTCAAACTCCTGAGAGAGGAAAGCAGCCAGCTTTCACAGAAGGGCAGCAAGATGAAGGACTTTCTACTAAAGGTGAACAATGTGTGGAAATGATACAAACTAAACTGTATTGTAATGAATTCATCTTTTATTTTTTAAAGTGAACTACTTTTCTTTGAGAAACAAATAAACTAATAGAACAACTTTTGCAAGAACAAACAGCAGATGTAAGCTCAATATGACAAAAATTGTTGGCTAAGGTGTGTAGCTGATAAAGTTGATTGATGAGCCTGTCATTTTAGCCCTCTCCCGAACAACGGTTTACAGAGTACACTGAACGCACACACGGATAGCACAGCGAGCGACCCACCGCCTGTCAGTTCCACTCGGATTGCCACGCGAGTCAACACAAAACTTGGCTCCTCTTGCTGAGTCTTGAGCTCTGAGCTGCTTGTGCATGCCTTGCGTCTGGGCACAGATGAATAGCCCAAGTACTGCTCGCCGTTCAACCCAGCAAGAGCCTTGTGCGTTCAGCCGAGCGTGACCGACTCAGCCTCCATAAGCACCCTCCTACCTACAGCTTCCCTCCTACCTACACCAGAGCAGGAGCAGAGAGGGTGTTATACGGCACTAATCAACAAATGAGTCCCATCTCTCCCGCCAGAATAACTCCGTTACATTTGAGACCAACCATAACAAACTGCCCTTCAATTACCACCCTTAAACAATGGAGGGAGAAAGGGCCGGAAATAGAAAGAAGGGAAGACAGGTAGGAGCTGGCCGTGAGAGCTGAGAACCACAGTCAAGGGATATGGGTTTATTATTGGCTGGCAGACAGACTTGCTGACTGGATTGTGCTGACATTATTAGTATTTCACCTGTTCTCCTGAGAAGGGAAATGTTTGTGAAAGTAATAACCCAGCCTCCGAACCCCCCCCCCCTCTCCCATACCTAATTTGTTATAGACATAAATGGACGTGGACTAATTAAAAGTTCCCTATATTAATTACAAATTGATTCGATTTCATTTTTACCCATGCATTTTTGACAGCTAGTTTTGTCGGCTGAAATATGTTTGAAAAATGCAATGAAATTCCTAAGGGACCGGTTCAATAGTCTAGTAAATAACCACACCTTATTATACAATAGATCCTTTACATTACCAGGCAAGACGAGTGGATTCATTTTTAAGAATATCTGCAACATTATAGTCATTAGGTCCATTAGGTCTTCTGATATAATTAACTATAGGTTCTTGTAATCAGACCTCTATTTTTATCATAACCGTTTCAGCTGCTGAAAACTGTCAAGATATGTTATTAAAAAACAGAGGTCTGATCATAAGAGCATATAGTCGTCTACAACATTAGTATTAAATGTATATTGTTGTTGGTTTATTTATGACTGTATTTTAATTATTATAGGGAATGGATGACGATGCTTTTGAGAAGAAGTTCAATACAATGGAAGTGGATTTTATTCAGAGCCAGCAGCTCTTCTGCCGAGAAGTGTTGAAGCTAAGTCCTGGAGAGCGAGCAGTAATCAGTAATGGCAGGGTGAGCTATATTTGCATCTTTTTTTCTTTTTTTTTTTCCCAAATACATGAGCAATCCTGACAGATGTACTGTGACTGATTCAGATGAGTGTAAGAAAGGTTAATCGTAAATTGCAGCCCTGACACATTTTCATTGTTGCAGATTCTTGGTCCATTTAACGAGCAGGAGGAGTTCACTGTAGATGATTTTCACTTGCTGGAGAAGATTACACTGAGCAGTTCTGCAGAAAAAATCGCAACCAAAGTGCAAGAGATGGGGATCAAGTCAAAGCAGTATGTTTGCTCAATACAATGCATCTAATTCTCTTTACGTTTTTGGACGTGTATTGTTCCTGTTGTATACTCTGTGTAAGATTGTAATGGCACATCTAGATTAATCCTCCGTTACAGGGCAACGGACTTGGTCATGAAAGTCGATGCCCTCCTAAATGCAGCCCCCAAAGGAGATGTCAGAAGGGACGTCCACTTTTTGAAAGACAGACACAGGTGAGTTGACGTATAAACACATGATTTAGGGTGCACTCCTTTTCTGCTGCTGTGTGATAGTGTTATACTGTGTTCCTCTTCAGTGTTCTCCATCTGTCTCCACGGGAAAATGATGTGTTCTATGATGTGGTGGCGATTGTTGACCCTCTCACTAGAGCAGCACAGAAGCTGTCATCTTTGCTCAATGTAAGTTGTAACATTTAATATTTTGAGATTTCCTCCCTCCAAAACCAGTACTGATAAACTTGATATTTGTATTAAAAGTATGGCAGTGGATTATGCACATTTGACTTAAAGCAAGCTAAAATATTATACTATACACGTGTAGAGCATTTGGCTTTAAACAAAAAGAAAATTTACTGAAATACCTTGCTGAATAAATCGAAACTAGGAAAAAAGTACACAATATTTTGCTTAGGAGACAAACCCTGTTGTGACCTTGTTCTGTTTGCATTTTACAGGTTCTCAGCCAAGTGGTCAACATGAGGCTGCAGGTGTTTCTGAATTGCAAGTCTAAGCTATCTGAGATGCCCCTCAAGAGGTAGGTACTAGTATCGATAATTAAATTTTCTTGTTTGTTGTGTTGTTTGTGTATCTTCTGACCACTGCAGTCTTGCCTTGTGGCTTTCCTTTGTAAGATTCTACTGCACAGATGCAATCTGCTTAATAACACTGTCTTATTGCTTTGGGCCTCCCTGTGCTTCTACTAGCAAATTGCTTACAGTCTTCGCAGATGTGGCCCAAATCAGCAGCTCTAAAAAAAAAAATGCATAGAAAGATGTAAACTGTCCATGAAATTAGGAACCACAAAGGCAATTATATTACTTAGTAAAATGTTTGTAAATTGTGGTTCTTCAATAATTTTGCAACATTTGATCCAGGACTTACTTTCATTTAGGTTTTTTTGAATGCGTAGATTCCAAAGAGCATAAATAGAGTACGTAGTATTTACACAGTGCAACTTCCTGCTTCATGTCTCTTGTCAGATGACCAGAACTGCAGTAACCCCCAGGGATAGAGCCAAGCCTTTACTGTTAGACTGAAGCCTAAACTTTGATGCTGGTTAGTTCAGCTCTTGAGGATTGGGCCACCTCTTCAGAAGCATCTAATATTCTTAAAAAGCTCTCAGCACAACCTTCGAATCATTTAAACACTGGCATTCTTTTACTACTTAGATTCTGCTTTAGCTTCTGCTAACTGTATGTAACAATATTATGTATTATGTTTATTATGAATATCTGATGTATATTTACCTGAATAAACAAACATCAGAATAAGAGAATAATTAAACTCGGTAATGTGTTTTACCGCACCATTCATAACTCTTAGAGGACAAACTTCAGCTGCAGACCAAGCATTAGCATAACAAGGAGCCTCTACAACACTGAGCTGCAGTAGTGTTCAAGGCTGGTGAACGTATAATATTATTGCTTTATTGCTGTACAATAGATGACGAGATCACACATGCAGCTATTAAAACACAGCCTTGTCCTGGGATGGAGGCTGTTGCACAATATGACATCATCATTTTTGTCTCTTGAAGAAAAAACGAAAAAACAAAAAAAATTGTGGATTTCAGTTGCATAGAAATAACATAGCTGTCTATATTTTTCAGCTTTTATCGTTTTGTTTTGGACCCTGATGTAAAGTTCTTAGCCAACGACACCATATCAGCAGGACCAGTGGCACGGTTCATGGACCTCCCTGAAACTCCCCTCCTCACCCTCAACATGATTACCCCCGAGAGCTGGATTGTTCAGGCTGTGAACAGCCCCCATGACCTGGATAACATTCACCTGCTGGAGGTACTCAATGCTAAAACGCTGCTGTACGATCGAGATCTCAGCATGAGTTGATTGTGAATTATACTGTATTCAATGGCGTTTGAAAATCATAGCAATTTTTCAAATTACATATTACAGATTGTCTGAAGTTCAGAGGATTAGTCTTTTTTTATAGCCACTGAGACTGATTTGTCCCTCTAGGTGAGTGGAGTTGTCTCAGCAGAATATGAATTGGAGCATCTTTTGCTGGAAGGCCACTGCTTTGACCTTTCAACCGGGCAGCCTCCCCGCGGACTGCAGTTCACTCTGGGCATGAGCCAGAAACCCACTTATGTATGACACCATTGTCATGGCAAACCTGGTCAGTGGCCCACACCATCATTCCAAATGCATAATGCAAGCCACTAGTACTTAAAAATGTGTTTCCAACAGGGATATTTCCAACTGAAAGCCAATCCTGGTGCGTGGATCCTGCGGTTACGTAAAGGGAGATCAGAAGACATCTATCAGATTGTGGTGTATGTGTTCCTACACATCCTTCATGCACAGCCATTTGGAGTGCCAAAGATTCTGAAGAATGTTAATTTGATTATTTTGTTTGTTTCATTTATGAAGACAAAGCAAGTTGTTTTTTACCGTAATTTTTTTGGTGAGCATTTGTCTGTCATCTAAAAAGCAACCTATTTTGTCTTTATAAACGAAACAAACTAAATAATAATTACAAGGAGACATGAGGAATTTCATCAATGGGCTATTAATGAATTATTGAATTGATCAGTATATCCTTATCAAGGTTGTTTTCAGGTACACTTTTCCTTTTTAAAGTAGCAGCTATGAAACCCATCACTATGGAAACACAGAGCTGCTGACACTGTAGCAGCTCAAGGTTTTTGATGAGTGCAGGGAGTTGTGCTCTGCGCAGAGGGGAGAGAGCCAGGTAGGAGGAAAGGGCTGCTATTAAAAAGACCGAGCGCAGAGATGATTCAGCTGGTCACCTGCCATGCCATCCACCTCAAAGCGCACAATATCAGCAGCAGAGTGTTTCGGAGTTGGAAAGCGTAGGAGTTGCGTTTACTCTACACAATGCATTGGTGTTCTCTAATTTCCCTGGACAAACTGTAACAGTGCTTCCCTTGGTGGGTTTCACACTTTCTCACATACTTTTATAACTTTGCTGACACTCCTTGACTTTCTTTTATTTATTTAAATCCTTTCGGCTCATTTACATAGCCACAGTGAGAGTAGAACTTCCCTCAGATGAGTCACACTAACCTGAGCCTGTCTCAAAAGATCCTGTCTCAAACGTCTTAAAGCACCATGTCAAATTTTCACTACAGTCACTGATGTTGTCTTTGCACCTCCTCACACTAAGATTTAGGACACATATAGCCTTTGGTTCCTCCGAAATCATATCAGACAACCCAAGATTTATTCCCCAATCCTCCAGGTGGAGCTAAGAGGTGATGTCATTTTTCACCTTGGCAGTGTCATTATTCTTGTGGTTAGCGGCGCTCTGCCCTGGTTAGGTGGCCGATCAGAGCCTTGTGTGGAGTGTCCGCACTCTCTAGTCCCCGAGCACGCGTTTTCCTGGTGCACTCCGCCGTCTCTGCTGCTGCTGCCGCTGTACTGGGCCATGACAGCGATGAATGAGATGACTGCTTCTTCTCTCTCTCCGTGCAGGAATACAGATTGATCCCCAGTGCTTTCTAACACGGGCCGTAAAAGCTCAGTTTCAGCGAGTGACAGAAGAGGGCCATTGCACAAGCAGCACTTTGACATGAGGGGAAATGCACTTTTTCCTAATACAGGGAAGGACATTCAACAAAAATTATTAGTACCGTACTTTGTCCGGTTTAAGGGACTTGATGTTTGCTTTGTAATGTTTTGACTCTAAATAATCCTGCCTGACAAAGCACAACGTATATTGTCCAAATCAATTTTCGACCTACATAGTGACAGTTCAGGGATAACTTTTTACCAGACTTTCCATTGTTTTCTTTTTGTTTTACACTGGTTATGTTTGCAAAAAGCTCACAGTCAGAACTTTATATAGAACAGCAAAACTGTAACATACGGCGGTGTAACAATTATCATTTGTTAACAATGTTAACACAATCACAATGTTAACACAATCACAAAGCAATTCACACTTCACATCTACAGTGACATTTAAAACACAAATCACAAAATATTACCAATTAATTATACTTCATATTTTTACAGTGGATAAGCGGTTGTTAATTTCAATTTGAATCACAAGCACTTTAACTGTGATAAAACATTCTCTTTAATGAATCATCAGTATTTCAGTTCCTATCTCAAAAAGCTTATGTGCCTTCATTTATTTTCATTTCTCTTCCAGACATGATGGCACTGATTCTCCTGCAGATGCTGGCGACGTTATTGTGTCGTGCTTAATAGTTTCCACAGCAAGATCATCAAAGTCAGAGTAGTAAGTATGACTAACCGTTTCTTTTCTCCTATTTATTTATTTATTTATTTATCTTTTTCGCCACCATTTCAAAACGTCTCATCATCTTCTCATCGCAGGTACAAAAAAAGGCAGATCAAATCAACGAGGATCTTTTGAGCGAATCGACTGAAAGCGGAGGAGGCATCTGGGACTCCATTGCAAGGTAGTTAAACTTTTTTTTTTTTTTTTTTTTTTTACATGAAGCTTTTAAGGTCTCGGGGTGCCCTGGTGCCCGTAATAACAGTACAGTCCAGTCGGGGGCTTAGCTGCTGGACCCTGTATTTCATCTGTTCATTGGGGTTTTCAGGAGGTCTTATTCATCCCTGGGATCCATGCTGCGATATTATGCTGTAAGATCTAATATAGCAAAAAATATGTGCTTCTGTAGGTATGTGCGTGGAAGATAAATGCCTGTACCTGCTCGTGTGTGTGTGTGTGCGCGCGTGCGTGTGTTTGCGTGTGTGAGTGAGTGTCCTTACACCTAACTGTGTGATCCTGTCTCCTCACTTTATGCCTGCTTTTTCAAGTGTTTGGAGCACTTTAGAGAAAAGGTAGGCTGTGGCGCTGTAACGCATTTAACACTTCTTTTTAATAGTTATTAGCATGCAGTGTTTATTGGCTCCATTTTCTCTCTAGTGTAATGGCATATGCTTTGGTGCTCGCAAATTATCTTCAGCAGCTCAGATATATACAGATGTAATCAAAATATTCTACTTCAAGCGGAAGTAAAATGTACGGTCAGGATGATTAAATTGTACTTTTAAACCATGGTGTTGGGTATTTATGACTTTATACTGTATGCCATGACTGCTAAAGTACAACCTGTATTGAAGGAAATAGCCATTTGCCGGTTTGGTGGGCCTTCAGTAAATGGCCAGAGGGGCTCTCGGCAGTACTGTCTTATCCTATCACACTCAAGATAAAGTTTGCCTGCTGTAAACGCAGAAGTGTTTTACATACACTAAATTGTTTTTTCTTCAGTATTTTTAGATATTGCTCAATAATTCCTTTTTAACGATGCTGTTATGTTTACAGTGTACTTTTCACCCCACTTGTTCAGACTTCAAATACAACCAAAGTCAAACAATTTTTCAAACATGACAAGTTTCTCTTTCGCTGTGAAAGCAAAGATGTCTCAATACACCAGAGTTCATTGGTAACCTCTGAATGCTGGCGGTGATTCATTTTAAAGGGCAAGCCTGCAGACATGTATTGATCTAACACCTCCGAAGATTTGGCGAGGTGAAGCTCGGCATCAGTAAAGAACATGGAGGCTCCGGTGGCTTCTTTGGAAAGTTTTGATGCTTTTTATCCAAACACCATTTTTAAATATATTTATTTCCTCTGAGGATAACTTTTATGGCAGTAGATACGTCACAACACTTGTGCGTCTACATAATGTGTGTCCGTTTATCACAAAGATATAATGTCTTTTCATACCTGAACGAACAAATCAAAATATTAGTGTATACACCCCCCCCCCAAAAAAAAAATACAAAAAAATAATAATAATACATATATATATAAAATCACACCAATTTTACTGACAGAAAATGTTAATACACAATAGTGACCACACAATTGGTGGATCCATGCTTCAGTGAAAATTAAGCATGACCCATTCAAAGGAAATGTACCATATATATTACTGTCTACTTCCTGTTGACGTTAGAAGAAAAGATCTTTTAGTCTGGACTGATTTCTCTCAGAACCTCACAATTTCTTAACTCAGATTGTATTTTATGTACTGTAAGTCATCCACAGTAGACCACTTGCTCCTCCCCTCTCCTCACCCTGCACATCCTCCTGTCCCTCATTTCTGCTTTTGTCAAAGTCTCAGAACTTGGACTGGAGTCAGTGATTGACAAACACTTCCCTCATCAGCAGTCTTTTGTTTAGTTTAATCTTTATTTGAAGGGACAATGTAAAGAGACATTCAACTTTTAAAAGACAAAGATGTTCCGAATCAGATTGTAGCTTAGTAGCTCATTTCCATCTGCAGTCCATGATTATTTTCATTGAAAGATGACCAGTTTTCAGACACGCTCCAGCACCAGCCTGATTTGTGCCCACCAAATGTGCCAAGCATTAGCAGCAACTTCTAACATCATTTACAATTGTGAACAAAGACAAGTTCAGCATGAAACATTTCATTAGCCTGCTAAACATCAACAAAGGGACTTATTTTATGAGCACAAGCTTATAATAGTTAACTTTAGCCCAGTGAAAGTAGAAGCTATTACTACTGAATAATTACCGTAGATGTAAATGAATGCAATGAGCTTGAGCGTGTAATGACTTGATCTTTTATTTGTAATGTATTTTGTTTTTATTGTGTTGTTTATTTTACTTGCTGCATGGCTTGTTTGAAATAGTAGTTTATTCCATGCCGTAGTGCCCTGATGAAAAAGCTTTTATTTAATTTGTTTGAACTCCTAATCAGCCTCACTGGTGGTGGCTCTAAGAAGGAGGATGCAGACAAGAAGAAAGAGGATGTTCTGAACATCTTTTCTGTGGCCTCGGGACATTTGTATGAGCGCTTTCTGAGGTGGGCCACTCTGGTTTTCATTTGTGCTTTTTGTTTTTGTGTGTCTTCAACTTCTCTCGTCCTGAACTCTTTGTCTCTTTTTGATTTCAGAATAATGATGCTGTCTGTCCTTCGGCACACTCAGACACCTGTCAAGTTCTGGTTCCTCAAGAATTATCTCTCACCATCCTTTAAAGTAAGGGTACTCTTTTCAGATGAGTATAAACTTGTTGGCAATTAAAAAGGGTCGGCCCTTTTTAATTGCCAACAAGTTTGTATTCATTGTGATCTTCTAGTTTTGATTTTCTTCTGTATTTTTTAGTACACCGATACCTTTCTTTGTTGTTATCCTTCCTGAGAATGTGTCTATACACCAGAATCTTTTGTAAATGAAGTTCTGTGTTTACTTGTTAGGAGACCATCCATCACATGGCCCAGGTGTATGGATTTCAGTATGAGTTAGTGCAGTACAAATGGCCTCGCTGGCTCCACCAACAGACGGAGAAGCAGCGCATCATCTGGGGATACAAAATCCTCTTTTTGGATGTTTTGTTCCCATTAGCTGTGGACAAGATCATTTTTGTGGACGCTGACCAGGTACGTTCAGACTTGGTTAAAGCTACATCAAAATGGAACTAAAAACTGTTGTGTTTTATTTCCTCTTCAACAGATAGTCCGTGCCGATCTGAAACAGCTGAGGGACTTAGACTTGGAGGGTGCACCTTATGGCTACACACCATTCTGTGATAGTCGCAAAGAGATGGACGGCTATCGCTTTTGGAAATCCGGCTACTGGGCGTCACACCTGGGACATAGAAAATATCACATCAGGTACTGGGAATATGTCATTTAAAGTGGGGGCAATAATTTGCTGTTGATTAAGAATAAGTTTGCATATTTTTCTTCCCCCTTTACGTTTGACCCAAAGGAACAAGATTATCTAGTGATTTTGTTGTAAATCTAGAGCTCATACAAACTAAACTATAATGATAAACGTATCCTGAATACATTTTTAACAATAATAATGTATGGAATTAATCATATTATATTCTTAATTATATATTATTATTATTATTATTATTATTATTATTATTGGCATAAAACCCAACAAGAAGCTAGAGTAATTACACTTGCATTAATATTCTAAGTTATTTTTGATAATAGTGAAGATATACTTCTCTCATTTTCTATCAGAGGGCTACAGGATAAGACATTTTCCAACTTGATAAATACTTTTCCGGAAAAAAACTCTCATTTTTGTACTATGTGCCAACTTTTGGAGAATTTGTCTTGTGTGTTTTATTATTATCATTATTATATTCTACCAGAACACAACATACCTGGAATATAATAAATATCAAAACAGACCACACAGCAAGAGACTCACAGTTGTGAATCTTTCACTTGTACATTCTGGCCCAGATTCTGTCACTTTTGTTAAGAAATTATTCATTGCTACAGTGTGTGTGCATGAGCAATTTTGAAGTTGGTTACTTGCTAATGTTTAATTTTGCCGTGGCTGCTTAAAAGATTGGAAAGTGAAAAACTGGATGTCTTTGATAAGATCTTAGTGAGGAACTTCTTTACTCAACTTTGGTTTCTCATTTGAAGTTAATTTGCATATCTTTACTTATTAATACACCATGTTACTGTAAGTACCATTATGTTAATTTAGCTGCAGGGGACTTGTCGTTATTGAAGACATTACTTTTTACCCTATAATAGTCTAGCCTTGCCTGTCGAAGTTTTATAAGGCTTTCATTATCTCACCACGCTCTGCCTTTTGTAACCAGTGCACTTTATGTGGTGGATTTGAAGAAGTTTCGTAAGATTGCAGCTGGGGACAGATTACGTGGCCAGTACCAAGCACTGAGCCAAGACCCGAATAGTCTGTCTAACCTTGATCAGGTAACTCCAGTTTATGTGCTATATCAATTATGCATGGAGAATAGTTAAAAGGTTATTTTGCTATGGCTTTTTAGGATCTCCCAAACAACATGATCCATCAGGTTGCAATCAAGTCTCTGCCGCAGGAATGGCTGTGGTGCGAAACGTGGTGTGATGACAGGTCGAAAACAACAGCCAAAACCATAGATCTGGTGAGTCCCAACAGTCCGACTCTTTGTCTACCAAAAAATGTATATATATGCACAGATTTATGTACAGATACATACACACACACATCCACAAGGCACTTGACATTAAGTAAGCTACTGTGGAGCAATCCTGCAGTCTCCTAAACTAATTTAGAGAATTACTGGATGGGCTGCCGTCGACTGGAATAGGAAGCATTGTCTCATTGTGGTTTAGGACAGCACTTTGTAATTCAGACACAAGACATGCTCTAATGTCCTTTTAACAGGATGGGAAATCAAATTAGGTCCAAATGCACACCACAGACAGTGCTGGGGATTAGACTGGTTGGTGCAAAATAACAGTGATTGCTTGACTGATGTGTGTTTCTCTCAGTGTAATAACCCAAAAACCAAGGAGCCGAAGCTCACAGCAGCAGCCAGGATTGTGCCTGAGTGGGTTGAGTATGACAACGAGATCAAGCAGTTACTGAAAGGAGTCCAAGAGAAACAAGAGACAGTATTAGAAAAACAGAGCTCATCCTCACCAGCAAAAGGTCTGTTCTGCGTCAAAGCTAGCGCTGTACCTTCATTAGAGAAACCAAAATGAATGTAACTGACATGCTTTCTGTGTCCTCTTGTGCTGTAGATATCCAGAGAGATGAACTTTAGTGCGTGCCAAGATCATGCTGTACAGGAAGGAGGCTGCATCATTTGCACACAGGACACCTGTGAATCTTGAAGACATTTCCAAACAAACAAAGCTATGAACAGTTCCATCCTCATCCTGAGGGTAGATATTTTTATACGTGTCACGCTGTGTCGGCTGTGTTTTTTACTGAAACATTAGATGACAGGTAAACTATGACTGCTCGATAAGTAGCAGATCTGGAATAAGAAGATATCAAAGAGGCACATTGTTGAAAGTCCACATTAAAAATGAGAATTGCAAAGTATTGCACTGACAAACTGTATTATAATTTAAACAGCATTCTGTAACATGCAAGAAGAAATTTCAATATATCAACACAAAATTAATCATTTTAAATTATTAAAATGTTTACATTTCCTGGTCTGTAAATGTGTTATTTATGCTTGAACTAGTTTTTATCTCAGGAATAAGATGGCAGCTCAGTCGAGTCAGTCTAGGTGTGGCAGGGTCTCGGGGCACTCATCCTTCACTGTGCTGTGTCAAATATCAGTGTTTGTACCATGGTCTGCTGGGAGAGAATAAATCTTTTCTAGAAAACATTACAAATGGTTGTAATTGTGGTGTCCATGTGGTGGATTGACTTTGTGACAAAAGGCTGTTTATGGCATTATTTAGAATAGAATCACTTTATTGTCCCTCATACGCAACAGTGGTGGTCTTTGGCTTGCTCATTCACAGCACAGTTCAAGCACAGACTATAATAGAAATACACTTCAATGAATACATTTTCATATTCATTTAAGTTCTTTGCAGACACTACTGCACAAACATGCACCGGCTGAGCAACATTGTGAAGTCATGACGTATTCGGCTCCCTGATGTCACAGGGCACAAAAGAGTTTCTGTACATGTTTTCTTAGCAGAAGATGGAAGCGGCTCAAAGTGGAGGAACAGTGGGTGGCTGTCATCATCTAGAATCTTATGACTAAGGCGACGCACTGCTGTAATGCAGGGACAGCAGTTTGTGCCTGGACTTTGCTGCCTTGTTTGACGACCCTGTTAAGTTTGGCTTTGTTTTTGATAGTTAAGTGACAGAACAAAGAGACGATCAGCACACTCTCAATTACGAACTAATATCCTTGTCAGAATATGGACACCAACTTTCCTCTAGTGTTTTTGCACTAGTCAATTTTCTGTAGATGTTTTTCTTTTATGTGTTTATATAACCTAAAGACAAATAAACAAGTCAATTGTTTTATTTAAAGTGCATAAATAGATCTTCTCATTTAGAAACCTTCACAAATAGAACAGCATACAAACTGCTGTAAATACAAATTGAAAATGAACATTCTGTAGAGTCAAAGGACACTTTGTATCAAGTGGTAAAAACTTCCTTATCCATGGCACACATGGAGAAAACACCTTAACATAACTGGAGTCGTCTCAATCCCCTCCATCTTAAATAAGGTCACATTAAGTCACACATTGGTCCATTTTGTTGAACACTTTATATGCCACAGCACAGCAGTCCAAAATGTTCCCTTTCCAAGAGGGACAGAATTACAAGTCCTCCAAGTTCAGCCCATCAGTTAAAGTTAAACTTGAAGTGAAAGTTTCCTGATTCAAATGGGTTGAATCCCTGAGATCCGGGGAAGCCTCCGTGGAAGTGCTGATGGAATCTTTGGCCCTGCTGGCTCTCTGGGTCCATGGGATCTTCTCCATGGTCAAACTTCTCTCTCATCTCTGCAAAAGGTAAAAGTGCACAGTGTGTTTGAGAAACAAATCGCAGGGGGACGGGAGGAGTAAAAGGAGCAAAGATCCTCCTGTAGTAAAGTAATGTTTATGAACATATTATACACACATTATGCTAATTACACTTTTTGGAGCTTTTAAGAATATTCTAACATTGTTCCCTCATACACATACCTCAAACATACCTGATAGAAGGGATTTAGCTTCATTCATGCAAGTTTGATGACTAATGTTTAGAATGTCCTCTCCCATCTGAGCCTCAAAAAACACTTTTTCCTGTTTTTACAGTCCATAAATCATTGCTTGATTCGTTCTGAGCTTTTCTGCTGTCAAATCACGATCATTACACCTCCGTGCCAGTTGAGCATGTGAGGTTTATCTCCCTTTTGTAATTCCCTCTGCCGCCAGTAGATAGAGCTCCGACTCAAAATTCCTGACGTGCTTTTAGCCACATTAAAGTTCTAAAACGTGAGATGCCAGAGCAGAACTAGTCAAGAGCAAGTGTGAGGTCCAATAACAACACAAATAATGTATAATATGTACCTTTGAAATAAAGAAGAACCAAACGGCACAACAACCGCCTAGACATAGTTTTTTGTTGAGAATATGGCGCCCCTTGATTTAACATTTGTTTATTATATTTTTAGAATAAAATGACGAACCAAGTTATTTTCATGTTTAAGGACTAAAAAGTAAAGCATTGTTTGATTGTGAGACAATTTGAAATGGCTGGAGTTAAAAGTAGCTTCATCGTTCTTAATTTGACATCATAATGATTACCTGGATTTGTGAGGACCTCTTTGGCCCGAGCGATGTCTATGAACTTGTTCTCAGCTTTCTTCTTCTCCTCTGGATCCTGGAAGTTGTCCGGGTGCCACTGTTGAGCTAGTTTCCTGTAGGCTTTGATAATCTCCTTTTTCTGAGCAGTCCTGCAGCCGGGGAAGAGACATTATCGCTTAAGTGAAGAACAGATTTGAGGGTTTCACCAATAAGTAATACCCACCTTTTTACTCCCAGTATTTTATAGTAATCTTTCTTCTGGGACTGTTTCAGCAACCTCCGAGCTTTCTCCAGCCCTTCTTTGATTTCTCTGTCATTCTCATTCAACTTTGCAGCACTCTCGTAGTCCTTAATAGCTGCAAATGAACAGAAATTCATATTAAATCAGTTGTGTTTTTGTGCAAACAGATCCAGTCAACAGCTCCATTCTCACTCTGTCTACAAAAAAAAAGCTCTTTACGCCAGTCAGTAAACCAGCTAACCTTCAGATCATTTGGCATGAGCTCGGGGCTGTCAGGGTGTGTACGTTTGACTTGCTTTGAGGATTGTTTACCCTGTAAGGTGAAGTGGGTGAAGCAAACACCCATGGGTTCTGACAGTTTAAAAGCCCTTCCCTGGCTTCACCACCTGCTGATGTGTTCAGCCACATTACCAAAGGCAGCCCTCTGGTGTGACTGCAATGCTAACTGTACATCATTAGTTCAAGCTATTACAGCATATTTACTCTTCTGACATTTGCACAAAATCTGACAATATTAAGGTTATGGAATAAAAGTGCTTGTTTAAGACAATGACACATTTGCATTAGTGAAGCATTCACATCCAAATAATTTACAGAATTACAGTTTTTAATGAATATTGGTAATATCTGGACACATTTCCATTTAAATATATATTTAAAAAGAAGTGTCAAAATATCTGGTATGTGTAGTTTTGAAAAAGAAGAATGACTGAATGAGTAGTCGCACCAGTAAGACTTTGAGTACCAACTAGAGGTACTTCTATTTGAACATTAGATGTAAAATAGAACTTTGGTTTGAAGAAACTTCATATCAATCACATCTGTCGTTTTTACAAGCATCACAAGCCAAACATTTGTATTTGTAAAAGCTTAGTGAAAAGCTGTCTGGTTTTTTTAGAACATAAAACAACAAAAACAAAACCAGGCAGGGCCAGAGAGAAACAAAATCTGATTTTTTTTTAAAAAAGGGTTAGGGTTAGTGTTAGCCAAGGTCAAAGCATATTATGTCCAAAATAAAGGTCCCAGTCGAGTGTCTGTTAAATTTGTCAATTTTCAAATTAAAAGTGTTGAGGCCCAAATACATTGTTCTGAATTTGAGTGGGATGGTGGTGTCGAAAATAGTCCACATTCATTTCTGTCCAGTATTTTTGTGCAACAGGACAGTCCCAGAACACATGATAATGATTCTCCAACATTCAGCGTTTCCATGTGGATAATGAGTACTTTGACATGATGTTATGAGTGTCCAGGTGACTACAACTGAACCTTTTTCTACAGTGGATCACTCCTGGATGAATGAGGCATTACACTGGCCTTAGTGAAGATAATTGTCAGAGCAAATGTAAACCGTCAGTGGTTAAGATTCCTAATTTAATTATTTCCAAGATCGATGTAAAACTTTTTTGGCAAGTGCGGCTTGAGTCATTTGATAGTTGAATATTGCAAGGACTAGGCATAATGTAAAAACAAACACAACACTAAACTATTCAGGGAACTCGCAAATCAAATGTTTGGGAGATACAATTATTATGGATGTCAAAATCTGTCATTACTAGACACCGTTTTCAAATGATGGCAAAAAGTGAATGTTTTTACTTAATCCCTTTGCGATTGAAGATTTTGCTATTCAGTCTCAACTAAATAGTAGTATAGAGCTACATATTTTAATCCGTGTAGAATAAATATTTTTCCCTTTCAAAATCGTATATATTTTATTGAATTTGTCATGATTTCCAATTGATCATTCATTGTATTGCATAAAAAATACAGGTAAGAGGGTAACTTGTTTTTAAAGCAGACTTATGATGCTGATTTTTCAGGTGCCTAATATTGAACTGTAACATATGTAGATCACCATTTTACATTTTGTTCATTGATAACAGCAATATCGGTCTAAAACGCCTTAAAAATGGAAACTATTTTGAATCTTGAGAATCACAGCTTTGAAAATGATAACTAAAGAGTGGAAGAAAAGTAACCCACCCAATGTTAAGAAATGTATCAATACAAGCAATAAAAATTTATGAAAAAATGATTCACAAAATAAGGAAACAGGTTTTTGATAAAAGGTGGAACATGAAGGAAATTGAAGCTGATGAGAATGTGATGGACAATGGGGACAATTAAACATTAAAACTCTCTTCCCTTTCTAAGGTTCCCTCTAACTACCTCACACAGGAACTATAACCCAAGGATTGGCCGTTCTTCCAATTTGGTCATGAGGCTTACTATTCAGGGGACTCATTGGAGAATTAGACCTGCACAAAAGAGAAGCCATTTGAACTGAACTGAGGTTGTGGTGGGCAGATCGGTTACGTTTCCCCGTCCTTGTGAAGGCTTGCTCAATGTAGGAGAGTCATGTCATTTTGTTATAAAATTGGGATCTGGAGCTGAATCAGACAAAAGGGGAAAATGCACTGCTGATTTAAAAACAAAACAGTTTCATTTTTGTTTATTCTCTGTTCTAGTTTTTTGTTTTTAATAGGCTAACAGTCTGCTATCGGCTACTCATCTATCTAAACTAAATTAAGGCTATTTACCAACATGTAGTAATATTTTATATTTATATTATATTTAGTTTAATTCATTATTATAATGGATATGCATACGTTAATCCTCCTACATTGGTATGCCGGACATATTTTCTGCCATCGCATAAGTAGTGATAAGGGTGATGATGAAGGTGACAGCTGTTTGTTTTTATGTTATATATATATATATATATATATATATATATATATATATATATATATAAAAATGTCCCTTTAGAATAAGTAATTTGACTTTTAATTTGACATTTTTCCCCTTTTCCTTTCACTTTACCACTGGTTTTCTTGACTTTGTTTAGTACTGTTTTGCTGTATGCTTTTAAAACTTAACAATAGAGATAAACAAGTAATAATAAAATAATGGGCTTTCTGTAAGCCCTGCCTCTTCATAGTGACATTTCCTCGTACCAAGCAGAGGATTGTCATTTACATGTTTTTATTTTTGAAAAGTTGCTACGTGACATTTTAGAACCGCACGTGTCACTCTGAGTCTTAATTCTTCGAACAATCGCATCCGAGCCAAGGATGTGGGCGGGGATAGGGGGTAGAATGCATCACAATACAGGATTACTTTTGCGCAAATCAAGATACAACTAATAAAACGAATGATGAGGAAACACTGTTGTAGTCTCATTCAAGTGGACAATATCTCCACTTTATTTGTTTACTCCGCTCATCTGTGATACCATAAAACCTTGTGACTAATTCTTTTCCACTTCCGCACGTTGCCCTGTTACAACACATATTTGACAGGCCTGTGTGACCGACCCACCTTCTTCGTACTGCTCCTCCTGTATGTAAGCCTCTGCCCTGTCCTTCAGCGTGTCCACATTGTCTGGCTCTGACTGCAGGACTTCACTGCACACCGCCACAGCTCTGTTGGACTGCTGAGCCTGCTGGACACCACACAGGGACGTAAGCACAGAGCCCTGCAGTTAGCCTCTGAGGGGTGGAGTGTATCGTATCGTATGGCAGCCGCGAGGAGCCTTTACCTGCACCAGGGCGTGACAGATGCGCTGCTTGGCGAGGAGGGAGAAGAGATGCACGTTGGGCTCGGTCTTCATCACAGCCTCATATTTGTCAACAGCTTCTTCATATCTGATAGAGAATAATACAGGCAAGGCTTAATAGTTACTATTAAATGTCCTGGTATAATCATTTATGTTTAGTACACTGGGTTACATCTGATACAATGATATACGTACTTGATAGAGATAGAATTAAACAACAGAAGTGGTCTTTTGATGAAGTAATCCTTGCACAGTGTATTGAAATGACTTTTTATGCTAGAAGTTGACAGTCCATTTGCCTGGGAACGGTGGAACTGGCAAGACGACCTTTTTCCCATTTTCTGTGTGCTTTGACTAATAAGTAATATCTACTATGTTTGCAAGTAGGGCTTTCTCAAAATATCATATTGCAATATATTGTGACGACCTCAATACGTGTATCAATACAGGGAGACTATCGTGATCTTTTTAACAACATAAATTCATTATAAATCACCAAGTTGTACATTCATTAACCTGTGACTGCTGCATTAAGCCTGACTCTGCTGCGCTGAAAGAGTGTCTGCGGTCTTATTTACAGGACAACTGCATACCAATACTAAGAGCATTGAGAACATGAAGGTCCAATGCATTTTGTTATTTTAAATTTTAGAATGTTTTGGTATATTTTTAACACGGATTTTAAGGGATATCCATGGATCAGGACCTGTATCGTCTCAAGCTCTGAGTATTGGGATTCGTATGTTTGCAAATGGAAAAGACTGCACAATATTTCATAATACAGGCATTCTAATGATTCCTATACTAGTTAAGCTTCACTGGGAGTCTCAAATGTGCACTCAGAATTGTGATTGTCCCTCATTTGTCCAGGAGTGTTCCGTCGTAGAAAAGTGTAGTCATCTGCTGACCTGGTCTGATTGAGAATGGCTTTTGGATGAAATGTCTTCACTTTAAAAACAGTGTCCAGATGACTACACTTAAATATTTTTCCACAATTGCAAAACGTGCACTTAAAATGGAAATCTAGTCAGATCTAGTCAAGATTTGTTGTTGTTGTTGCACAATGTTTCTCATATTTGTGAATACATAATTGCATAACCACCACCACAAAAAATATATGTATCTAGCCTATTTGAAGAGAGATGACCAAAAATTTCTACTCAAAAAACCAAAAGCTTTGTTGCTACCTGTCGCTAAAGTTATTGAAGTACTTGTCTATTAATGCAATAAGCCACAGGGAATATTGTCAAAACATATCCCAAGTTTTATGCAGCCATAGTAAAAACACTGTCATTGCACCATAAACCCATCATACTATATTCTGAGCCAATTAATGTGAAATGTTATGTGTCCCTGATATAAAGTGACATCCTCTCACGACATGATAGGATTTGCACGGCTGTTTGTGAGGCAGAGATGTCGAACTGCTTGAGGATAAAGATATAGTCAGTCTACAGCTGATGCAATGCAGAGTGTACAGAGGCTTTGGTATCATATATTTACACACACCGAGACTCCTCAGAGCGGTCCCGCACACATACACGTACCTCTGCTCTTTAAGGAGTTCCTCTGCAGACTGGATTTGTTTGTTGAGCTTCTTGACCTGTTTGTAATGGCTGTAACACTGTTTGTGATCAGGATCCAACTTCAGACACTCTCGGACCTCACTGCAGACACATCAAACCAAAAAAGACGAGATAGAGTTGATTGGTGGTTAAAAAAAAGTAATTGATTATTTGTATGTTTTCTTTTTGATTCTTTTTGTTTTTCCAATGAGGCAGTGTATTTATTTGATACCAGGTTTATCCAGGGACATTTATGTTTCCAGGGACTAATCTAATATTGTGAGATAGGGCCAGAGTTTGTATAGTACTCCAATGAAATAGGCTCATTTATTTGAACGCAGTGTTAATTTTGACAAGATATGTAGTGAAATAAATATTTTAAGCTTCAGTTGACGAAAATGTCATGCTAATTTAGTCGACTGAATAAATAATAGTTTTAGTCAACCAGAAAATATTGTATTATAAAATCGTATTGCATTGCAAAGACGTGTTCCTGACGTGATGTTGATTTTGTTTATGGTTTAGTTTGTGGTTCTGGGATTGGATTGGCTTTTGAATCTAGTCTCTTTCAGTAATTTGAGTTTATATTATTCAAGAAATAAATATATACTTTAACTCCTAGTTTCAGATGACAAAAACGTACGTAATTATAGCAATAGTTCTAGTCACTATGATTATATTTTTATGCATTTTTAGATTTTGTTTAAAGCTTGTTAATACTTTTGCGTTAAGAATATTTTGTATAGATCACCCAATTCTACAACATTCATTTAATTTGTGATGGATAAACGTGCTTTACTTTAAAATTGTGTTATTCTCAACCATCCTTTTTCCCCAGACACTTAGTGGATTGAAAAGACAGATTTCAACAGAATGGTGAAACAGCACTCACTTGAGGGACAGCTCGTGGTCTCCGAGGTTATAGTAGATGGTGCTGAGTTTGTAGAAGGCCTGTGTATTGTCACTCTTTAATTTAGAAGCTGCTTTTAGGTCAGTAGCGGCCTTCCACATCTCTCCCATTTGAATAAAGCACTCGGCTCGCATCTCTCGGGAGGCGGCGTCCCAAGCACAGGTCTATAACGAGACGGACAGTTCACAACGCTCTTCTCGTAATTCAAATTGGGGGAGTAAATGCCACACAACTCTGAGAAAATTAAGAAACATCTCTAACCTCGATGATGGTGTCAAGCTGGGATGCGGCTGTCACAAAGTCCTTGTTCTTAAAGCTCCTATGGGCCTCTGCTGTGAGCCTCTGAATTTCATCAGATTTTTGCAGCAGACTTTGCGCTTCAGTCTCTTCTTTCTCGCTGGGGTTTGACTTCAACTGGAACAGCATGAAACCAGGTACTTTTTATAGATTTCTACATTAATTCAGAAGTTTAGCATTTGCAACCACCGATTTAAGGATTAAAAAGAGGTTATTCAGTCGTGAGTACTTGAAAGAACATGGTTTTGAGGCGTTTCCCAGGGTAAGTATGAGATAACTGATGAGGAAGAACACTGAGCACAACTGGTCAGGACTCATGACGGTCTGGATCACCTCTGATGTTTTAGTTTTTTTTAAGTTTTATGAGTCATTTACTATAAATCTGTAACAATATTACAACTAGGAATGCCAAGATTATTCGGTTAATCGTGATTATTTAGGTCACAATATAAACTAATAAACAATAAAAACAATATTCGGGACTATTTTAGTTGCAAGATTCATTCTAATAAGTAAACCTGAATGTAAAAGCTTTTGTATGTAGCCGTTTATGTTAACTTACATAATATTAGAAGTGTATTATGAACTTCACTTCATCATTCAGGAAGATTGATTTTACAAAGCTGGTCACATACCAGGAATTGTGATCCATTAGACGATTTGAATGAGAGAAAATGAAGTATAAGCCAAGTCGTGACTAATTGTAATAATCATGACGTTTCTTCTCACAATAATCATAACACTGACATTACCGTAGATTTCGTGACATCCCTGATGGGTGAAGGAAAAAAGATGTATCCCAGTAAGTATCGTTAGAAAGCACTGTCAGTACAATTAATTCAGCAGAACCACCATATGCTGCATCACGCCATATTCCAAATCTGTTCCACCATCAAACTTTGCTCACACTTAAAACAGCAGCAAACAAGTATTCTTCAGAACTGGAAATGTGTGTTTGCAGTTCAACAGTGACATCTTCTGGTACCGTTTACGTCCTGGATAATGTGTCCATCCTGTTTTAAACTTTATTTCAGACTTACCACTTTCTTAAAGTCACTCTCCGCTTCATCAAGTTTCCCGTGTTTCAGAAGCAGGTTTCCTCTCTGTAGCCGTGCCTGATGGGAGATAACAAATGTTTTTCTTTGCAAGTCGAAATAAACAGGTATTACAGCTAGTATAACGACTTATTTTCCCAGCACAGTTCTGTCTAGAGTCATACTTTAGATCAGGGTGGAGGCATTTCTACTGATACAGCTGCTTATAATAACATACCTGAATGACAATAGAGTGTATTTTACATGCAACACAACAGAAATCAAAAGTGAATGAGTTCCCTAAAAGAGAAACTTACAGAAGTGAAGTCTGGTTTGAGCTCAATGACTTTGGCCAGATCAGGCAAGGCAGACTTCGATTTGCCTAAAGCCAAATAGACAGTCGCCCTTCTGTAGTAAGCCAAGTAATTCTTTGGGTCGCCATCTGGTAAAGACACAATTTAGTGGCTAATGTTTTCAAAAAGGCAAATAAACATTACCATGAGCATGCTTCTCTTACCTACAGCAGCATGAAAATGTGACAAGGCGTCTGCCAGTTGTCCCGCAGCAAGCAGCTTCTTTCCCATCTCCATGTGATTGTCCACACTGCCACATTTGACTCCTAAGAGGGGGACAAACATAATACGATAATAATGCATGCTTCTATGACATATGTTCTTATGAAACAGTGTGTTCTAGGTTGGTTGAAGTCATATTACAACACAATATGATCGCTATTTAAATATGAGTAACATAGTTAAACGACAGTCACATGCAAAGTCAATTTAAACATGGTAATCTTCACTCATAACAACACAACTATTATCCTGGGGCTAAACAGCAGGACAGTAGCATGAAACAGATCCATGACAACACACTAGACAGAGCAGGAAGCAGCATGGAGAAATGACCGTAAAGTTGTACTTATTGTCGTAATGAAAATAATAAAAACGATACAGCGCTAGGGACAGAGGTCAGTAAACTTTACCCTTACACTTATGGGTCATTCTGATCGTAGCCAGCAAAGTTACTCCTTACTAGTTGGTCAGAAATCTCAGAAAATTGTCTCGGTAAAATGAGCTTATTGTTTGTTTTAGCGCTAGCCAAAGTTTCCAAAAGTTACTCCTACTTTCTGTGTTTCAAGCATTGTCTGTATATAATAGTTTCAAGAGCACGTTAGAAATCCACGGTCCTTAATACAACTACAATGTGTTTGCAAAGTGTTTACAATACGTAACGTCCTTACCTTGAAACCTCATGTCAATCAGAACAAGGAGATATGGGATATAATTCACTATCTCGTGCGTCACATGGCCAATGGAAACCATTGTTTGCTCTAAACACTTATACGCTATCGCTACGTATTACGAAGTGTAAACGTGAATATGTTGCCCGATGTTTCGCGTGTCACTAAATCGCTCCAAATGTCCCATGTGTTGACAGCTCGAGCAGCAGTAGCTCAGTCTGTGGAGCAGTCCTCAGGCGGCCGGTCGTGGGGCGCTGTGATTGGCTGAACCGCATGGATAATCCCGCCCCTCTCCTTTGGTTCAACAGAGAGCAGCCACGGCAGCACAAGAGCGTGTGCGTGCGTGTAGGTGTGTATGTGCGCGCGCACGCGCGTGCCTCTGACTTCAGTCAATTTAATGCCAATTTTAAGTATCTTGAAACAGATTTTTGAATGTTTAAATAATGGTGTCAGAGTTAGGGCTGACCCAACAGCCTCTGTCAGTCGGCATTGTCATGTTCAGCACATAAAGTTGCTCACATAAAATTGGAAATATTCCTTGTTTTCTGTTTTCTGTCTACTTTTGTGTAGATTTTTTAACATGTCTATTTGGACTAAACTCTTTATAAGCCCCCTATGGACACCACTTTTGCTATAACACTTCAAACAACGCATCAGGTGTCAACCAATGTGATCCATATGTGTCCATATCAAATAAATAAGACAGAACTGAGAATGAGAAGGTGAATATTTTAAATTAGTGTGTAATCCACCCTTTTACTCCTTGTAGAGCAGGGTTTACAATTCAATGTCTAAAAGTGATATGTCCTCAGAATGGAATTGCGACTGGAGACAATGATGATTAACTGACACATCAGATACTAAATACTAATGATTTTATTTCTACATGGCAATTATATACTCACACTATATATAGTGTGAGGTCAACATTTCTGTAAATTTGTGTAAGTAAAACATAAAGCATACATTTTCCTTCATTAAAGATGTATCATAAATGCCATAATCTCTTATAAAAAGTAAAACTGTAAATGTCTTTAAGACAGGTTATGATATCACTCACGTGTAGCTGAGTGGTTTTCATTTGTCAAACCACCCTTGATTTTTATATTTTGTCATATTATGAGGCTAATCCCAGTTTCTCCATTGAAATCACATCATGTTTCTCTTCAATTTTGCCTCCATATGCTGCATGTCAGAATTTAGAATGTATTTTTTCACAAGCTTTGGAAAAGGTTTATATGGTTGTGGTTTTATTTTCTGAAAACAATACATATATATATATATATATATATATATATATATATATATATATATATATATATATATATCATAACTTTGCACTGCTATCTATAAACACAGAAATAAAGAGTAACACCTTGATCAGTCTGCACTACAGCCTACAAATTGACAAAATGTTGCAAAACTTTCGACGAATATAAAAATGCCTTAAAATACTCCACAATGGCAATTTATGTTACGGCAAACGTCATATCACCAATCATATATATATAACATTATATCTACAGCATTTGAAGCTTTTTAATCCTCTTTCACACGTATGCATTTGTGGCTGTTGTCTTTGTGGTGCTACTGATCCCAGATATGCTGCTGCCTCCGCCGTCACGTGCTGCTGACCCTCGATTTCTGGCTCTCCGTCACGACCGACCGAGCAGAAGACACCAAACTCTTTCTTATGGGGACGACTGGTGGAGGCGTCCGGCAACGAGAAGACCGGGTACGTTTCTGAGCTGTTGGTTTGCAAATATCGGGTTAATGAAACAGCATGACAATAAATGATTTAAACAGAAGAACAGTACCTGGACCGGCATCCTTCTTTTCCTAAAATAATACTAATAATAAGACCTCCGACTACCAGTAGAGTGGAGCCTCCCATCCAATGAACACACCAACTCCTATTTCAAACCTGGCCAAACAAGCACACATCAACGGACAACGGATCACAGATCTTTGTTCCTGTATCTCTTTTATTTGTACATATACCTTTGAGCTCTAAAGGTTGGGTCTGGAATTCTGATCTCACTTTGTTCCATAAATGAAAATGCCACCATAGAACACAATCCTGAAATCAAGACATTATAATAAGCACAGTATATATCAGAAGTGTACTTTGCCACTATTCCTTACCTGAAATAAGAAAATTCATCCCACCGGCAAAGCTTACTCTTGCATTTGCCAATTCAGATCCTCCAATTTTAGTGCACTTCATGCCCACTAAGACCAAGAGTGATCCAAAAATGCCAGGATAATTGAGATGATGATGAGCGCACGGCACATGTGAATGTCCCCTAGTAAAATGACCCCCCAAAAAAGTCAAGAAACAGTGTAAAGAAGACACATTTTTTCCTTTTTTTTCTACTTTCAAGTATTTAGTGGCTCATAATAATCTAAAATTACAATATAGCTTAGCAATGTTTTTTACTCTATATTTTTTACCTGAATTTTGTGAATTATTGCAACCGTGGACGGGATAGGGGGTTGGTGAAAACAGAACATTTCTCGAGCATTCAAGCCTCAAATGCAGGACAATACACAAAAACTCAAACATGAGTATATCATCAATGAAAATAACACCTTAGTTAATGATGAGGAGACACTTTTATTACAAGTTTGAAAAGCTCTTAAAAGCAACTTTTACCTAACATATCCCCTGAGTATTTTACTAGATTTTGTACTTACAGTTGAGCGCCAGCATGGATGGGATTCCCTTGCAGTCTGACACACCAGTGGAGTCAGATATGCAGTCCTTCCACAGGTTGGAGAAGTAGTTAGATGTGGTTAGTACAATGCTGTCCACCTCAGACCATGTCCAGATTTCTGTAGGCATCGTAGAACAGACAAGGATCCAACCTGTTACGCAAATCACAAAGCATCCGATCTCCATGTACATGACCACCGTCCCTGTAGTTCATCTTTGCTGTTAGTTTAGACTGTGAGTGAAGCAAGTCTATAAACTACTCTGGTTGGCAGTAATTGCCGAAGCTCTACAAAAGTCCCTCCAAAAAGTGCCAAGAGGCTAAATGTTTCCCCCTTCTCTTCGAAAGGTCACCTTGTTGACGTGTTGTTGTCCCTGTGCCATCCACAAGCCGACCCGCATGGTTTCACATAACATCAGACTTGTGCAGCCGACACTGTGTTTTGGTTTGGCTCCTGTTTCCTGACGTTGTCTTTAAAAAGTAAAAACAAACAGAGCTATGCAAATATTGTTTGATTAGACTGAAAAGACAATAGACTAGAGTATAAAGGCATTGTGGGGTAACAGGTGTGTACGGGGTCTCTAGAGGTACATACATACTTACATACATACATACACTGAGCAGATGTGATTATAAATCAAACTCATAGTAGGCAGGTCTTTGCATCACAATACACAATAGAGACCACACATTCAGGCCATGGTATCCTCTGCCAAGAAATATTTTATATATATACACACACACACACACACACACACACATATATATATATATATAATATTATATATAATATGTGTGGTGTGTGTGTGTGTGTGTGTATATATATATATATATATATATATATATTTATATTTATATATTTATATATATTTGATATGTGACATCATCATTATTTGTTTATATTCTACAGGAGAGAGTTGAATATAGTATTTTAAGCCATATACAATCATTTGTGAATTGAATGATTGGTGGAATTTTGTGTGAGACATTAAAATGTTTTGTTTAGATTTATGGCAAGTATCATCTTGAGTGATATGCTTGGCCTTTAAAGGTTTTCTAATGTAGTCAAAAAGGAAATCTACCACATTCACTTTTTTGTTTTATTATTAAAACAGAAGAACACTTAGTGGAAAATGCCTATATGATTTTCTTTTTTTCCATTTTCTGATTCACGCACATAAAACACAGAACATGGAACACAACACAGAGAGAGAGCACAAACAACATCAAAATAGGTGTAACACAAAACATCCAATGAAATAAAATAAAACTACTAGTGTTTATGTCCCATTTAGTCCAAAGTCTTTCGAAAAGGTCAATTTTCAAATTAAGTCCAAATGTAATTTTTCGAATGTCAGCTACAATTTGGGCCCAGTCCTTGATTCTTGGTGCAGGTTGTGTCATCCATTGCTTTATAATGGCCTTCTTTCTTGGCAGCAAAAGTAAGCTCCAAACGTATCTGTTTATTGTGTCCATTTCAGGAGTTTTGAGGCCTAAAAACATAGTTCTAAAATCAGTGTCAGTGGAGTACCAATACTGAAAACAGTTTGCAGCCCTTTTGTTAATCTCAGTCCAATATACACAATAGGACAATAGAACAGTCCAAAAACACATGATAATGATGGGCCACCTGGCAACCACAGTTTCTCCAGCAACTAATATTACCCAGTGAATAATGTGCACTTTGACATGGTGTTGATGCATTTTTCTAATTTTTTTCAAACACGTGATTTTGTGGTTCTCCCGAGCGGCATTGCATACATTCCCATTCATCATCTGTCAAAACAAAACTGTGAGGGAAAAATGTGTCTTGTCCTGATGAGTCCTGGAGTTGTAAGGAGAAGCAGGAGACTCTGGATGTCTGAAGCAGAAGAAGTTTATTTACCATTTATTTACCGGGTCCTGGACTGATGGTAAATAAACTTCTTCAATACTCAACACATTGCACTAGTATTGGCTCTACAAGACTATAATTCCAAACAAAGAGGTTTAAATTGTAGCTAAGAAGAGCTGTGAGACGAGTTGACCAAAGGAACCAATAATGTTATGGAAGGACAAATTCTGTAACAGTTGGATGACATGTCATAGATAGAGCTAACCACGTATAAATGTCAACAATGGTAGAAAGGTACGTGTCCTTGTTAAAAATATGCACCAAATGGAAAATTCCACAACAAAAATGATCTTCTTTTTCCCACATATTTCTAATATGTGAAGAAGGGTATCTATCCAGATTATCAATGCATTTATATAGTTTAGATGATTTCCCCCTTGAAAAGTTGGATTAATATGCCTTAAAAGCCCCTTACGCTTAGGAAGTCACACGGGAATTTTACTATATTTATTCCATTTTGTCTTATAAAAAAAAATCTTATAAAAGGGAACTCTCAAGCTGCTTTATATGTTGTACTTAAAAATGCAGCTGTAACCCACTTATTTCCAGTCAAATCAATAATTCTGGGAAGCACCAAACTCACAAATAAAAAATGACCCTAAAATACAATTTTTCATTAATAGGATATTTATATGGATTCCGCCTTTACATTTTTGCTTTAATTCAAGTCCCTAAAACTCATTTTTAGTGGTTTCATCTTCAGCTTTTAAAAAAATAATTGTAAAAACCCAACAAAATGTTCAAATCTAAACTAAAAAACAGTTTTGTTTAGCTGAAAGGATTCTATTCGCACTCTTCTCTTTTATGTCTTATACTGTTTTGTAATCTCTGTCATATTTCTGTGATTTTAATGCATTTTTCCTGGTGTGTGAAGCACTTTGAATTGCCTTGTGTACAAATTGTGCTCTACAAATAAACTTGCCTTGCCTTTAATTGGGGCTATAGTGGATTTTATCTTTCAATTAAATCAATGGTAGTAAACAAAAGTTAGATTGTGTTTCGCAAAGCTGCTGTGAAAATGGACTTTACAGTAACATACTTACAAATTCATGACAGCGGTTCACAGTAGACATTCACCAGTGATGCATTGTTCTGCTTTACTAAAAATAAATATCTACAAGTAATTATTGTTCATTAGGCAGCTACACAAACGCGTCCCTCTGTGAGATCTTCTCCGTGGTGCGAGACAGCATGGAGACCTTGGAGCTGCTGGATCTTCCGGAGCTCATGTAGTATCCGTACTGCCTGGAGGGTCTGTAGTACCCAGCGTACACCGATCTGTTTCTGGAGCGGGGGACGGCGTACGTGTTGGTCCCATACACATTCAGCACTTCTCTGTGAAAGAAAGTAGTGACCGATGGGAACTTTGTGAGGTGTCATGGAAACAGCTCATATAAAAGAAAAACCGAGATGGTTCTCACACTGTAGTATAATGTTTTATATACCACTGGTGATACATGAGGTCTTTTAGGTGGTACGGACACCTCTTCAGTTCTTTTGTTTTAGTCATTTTTAGTTTAAAAAAAAAGAATCTATATTTTGCTCTTCCTTGAGTAGTTCTTAGGTAAAACCGCTGTGGCAATGGTGTATTCCTAATTAAGTCCGGGTTTTGTACTAATTTAGCTCTAAAACAGTCCTGTTATAGACCTGGTAGATCTGGTGATACTTGGAAAAACATATAATAAGTTAAAAAAAACTACTGGTGTAGGTAGTGGATATTATGCACTATTTAATGTTCACTCAATCTGTACTACTTAATTTATCATATGTCCATTTGCTTTTGTAAATTATGTCTATAGTCCCTGTTTATAGTCTACATACAGTTAATGCACAATATATACCTCAATCAAGCTGTATATTTGTACTTATATACTACAGCTCCTTATTTTAGCTATCACCTATTTATTGTATTTTGTACTTACTATTATTGCACTCTGGTTGGATGCTAAACTGCATTTCGTTGCTTTGCACTTGTACATGTGTATGACAACAAAGTTGAATCTAATCTAATCTAATCTAATCTATACTGTACTACAATAACCTGTAACTATGACGTTTGTGTGGAGTGGAAAAAGATGCCATAATTATGTGGCGCCTCCTAATTGGTAGAGAGCAAACAGGACGAAAGGAACAGTTGCTTGTATAGACATTTTCTTTTGAGTAGCTGGAACTTTTTCATTTATTCTTGAGTTCTATAAATTATCAATAACAAGAAGTAACTAAAAGTTGTTTTATGAGCAATAGTTAGTATTTTTTTTCTTTTTACTAATGCTAAGTTTTTTTGACTACTGCTTATGCAATATTTTTTAAGTAGCGCTCTTCCTAGATTTTGAATCATTTACCTCATACCTTTTAGGAAAGATGACGCGGAAGACAGTAACAGCATAAAGTACAGCGCCGAATAAGATGAGAAAGCATCCAACCAGGCCAAGAAATATGGGAGGTCCAAGATCATACCTGGAAGCACCAACATCATTTTTTACTAAATTCACCTTGTTAGCTAATTTTAAATACATTTAAGTTACTTTACCTCAACACTCCAGGGGCTAAATTGGATGCAAAACTGGTCCTGGCCACTCTGTTGATGTATAAGCAATAGGCACAAATATCGGAAAGACCTGTGAAGATTCCACTGTTACTTTGAAATCAGGGCAAAACATTTCTGATTTACAGAAACAACCAGTGGTAAAGCTACAACTCACCTCCAACAAAATGAAAAACAGCTCCAGAAAAAACTAGTTTATCATTCACTGCTTCAGATCCTCCGATGTATGTGCAGTCCATCCCCACAAAACAAAGGACTACCGCAAAAAATGCAATGGTCAAGCCACACATGAGCAGTCCCCGGACTCCTTGAACATAAGCTGCAGGAAGAAAAAAAAGAGTCAGACACTTCACTATGTGCAAAGAAGTAGACAAGTACATCCAAAAATCTCAGCAGTGTGCAGGACATGAGTAATAATGATGAATGTTGACCTGTCTGATGAAGGGTAAATTGAGAGCTTATTTCCTTTTTTGTCAGGGTATGTTTTAAACTAAAGAAACACTAAACTACTTAGAAAAAGTAGAAGTAAATACATTTATTGATGTGAGTTAAGAGAAAAGAGAACTTTCATTTGTCCCACAGTGGAGAAATGAACAAAGTTCAAGAACAGCAGGAGAATAGAAATAAAAAAAATACATCAAGATCAATAACTATCAAAAATAGACTGAAATTACTGTGCACTGTGTCATAATGCACAAATTAATATATGTTTTATCTAAAAATTCTAAATGTGGTTTTGTGATGTCACTTATTTATATTTTAAAGGGGAGTTTAAGTAAATTTTGTCCTACAAATGATAGTGGTTATTGTTAGGAATAACAGGTAGTATAAGTGGATAAGCTAGTAGAATAAGTTGTAGTTATTTTGAAATAGCCTATTATAGTAGTTGTAAGGGAACTAAAAGGTTTTTCTATATACATTATTTGCATTTAACTTAATATTAATGGTTTAAGTACATCCACATACTATTAAAATGAAGTACAAAACTTTGACTAAAGCCAGATTTTGAGTAGTACTTTACCCTCTGCCGGACCAGTGTAAAGCTACAGTACATAAAGCCTTACTCCATTGGCTGGTCAGACTTACTGGCGACACTCCAGAGCACAGGATAGTCCCTACAGTTGGTGATGGCTGTAGAGTCAGTGTAACAATCCTTCCACAGGTTGGACCAGTACCAGGCCACTTTAATGATGTTGGAACCTCCCTGTCCCCCGAGCTGACTTATCCTCCAATAGTCCATAGCCATAGTGCACAAGACAAAGAACCATCCCAGAGACGTCACCAGGAAACCAAAGATCTGGATCAGGCGTTTCCTCATAGTTAATGCAAAGGTAAAAACTAGTCTATAATGTAATGTCCAAAATTGAGTGCCTTTCTGCCTGTTCCCTTGGTGGTAGTTTGGCTGAGGGTTGTGTTACCTCTCATTTGGCAAAAGGATGGAAATGTGTTGTCATATGTCAGCACTGTTGATGAGGGCCCTGTGTCAAATGTTGACTGTAAATATGCAGGAGTGTGCCGACCTATCAGGCTGATCTGCACCTGCAGGGGCCAGCCATTTTGTAATCTGAGTAGACTTTTTGGATCATGCAAAAGGACTCTATTACTTAAATAGTATGAATATATTACACAATAACTTTATGTTCTATCCACAGATTTTATACACTAGATTCTGCTTGAGCTTGATGTCTTACTTTCCAAAGACAAGCGTACATGGTAAATTAGCTCTTCATACGTTCAGTTTAACAATCCAATTTAAATTGCAAATCAAAAATTAATTGTTCTGTGCACGTGGTTTGAGATTTTATTTTGTTTTGTTAACATTACATCTACACTAGTCATGTAAAATATCACCCAACCAAACTAACAAATCAAGTTTTTAAAAAAATGGCACACTACTGCCCCCTACTGTCGTTTTATTGCATTTGTGTATGTACATTTTTACATGGATGCTCACTCATAAATGTACAATCATTGTCTAACAATCTGATGAAAAAAACAACAACAACATAAATATATATTGACAAAGTAACGATAGTATAAAACAAAATTTTGTTCCTCTTAATTTAAATACAATCATCCTAACCTAGTTTTTCACTTAGAAAAAAAAAGTGTTGTGTATCAAAAAAATGTGTGTGTATATATATATATATATATATATATATATATATATATATATATATATATATATATATATATACACACACACAACAAATATTTGTTTGTTTGTTTTTTTTAAACACGCAAAATAAACTGCATAAATGTTTATGGGTAGATGACAAAAACATCCAACAAACTACATATCCAAATCCCTGTTGTCTACAAAGTAGAAATCTACATTTAGAAAACAGTTATTTATACAAAATGATGTAATCTACCTATTAGCCACTTCTATCAGACATATTCATTCTTGTCAAAGTGTTGGTTCCTGGAGGAGGTGCTGTACTGAGGGGCTGGTCTGAGATGTCCAGATGTCCCCTGTCCTTTTGGGAAGGGGCTCACATGAGATACAGTGCCTTTGTAAATGTAGGATCTTTGGCTATGACTGCAATACAAACATATTTATAGAACATTAGTTGAAGTCATTTAGTTACATTAATATCAGACTTCAAAGTACCACGACACTGTAACATTTTTATCAAGTTGATTTTTATCAAATGTTACTTTTTGCCAGCTTGTTTAGATTTTACAATTATCACATGTCATATAATATTTTCCCCTCAAACAAACCTTGTGCTGAAAGAGCCTGCAATAGAGAAGCAAAACATGCAGCCTCCCAGAATGCCGAGGACAGATCCAGCCCAGCCTATGAACAGTGCTGCTCCCAGTTCATATCTGGAAACACAAAGATGCTACATACATAATGACATATTTTTGATACATAGTACACTTTTCCTCAAAAAGAAAACTCACTTTTGTGCCACAAACATTGGGTCAAAAAACTCTGAGGTGATCCGGTGGGCATAGAGTGAACATGCCGACAGTGAGCAAAGGCCTTAAAGAAGTTGTACTTTTGAAATGCAGGTATTGAAATTATGAAATATTTTGAAATATTTGAAATGGCTTACCACTAAGGATGAAACTTACACCTGCCAAACATGCAATCCTGGCCTTATTCTGGTCACTTCCTCCTATTTTCGTACACTTCATTCCAATAAGGGCAAATATTGCGCCAAAAAATCCCAGGCAGACTGCTGCAATCATAAGACCTCTGCAAGCTTGGATGTAACCTGCAAGCATAAAGGTTTTGTGAGACACTTCAGCATTTTTTTTTCTACAGGAGCAACTGACATTGGGGGTGACATCGACTATGGGAACCAATTTATCACATCTTTGTTGATGTGATTGTTGAGGCAAATATTACCCAGAAGTTAACCCTTGTTAGTCAGCCGTGGTAGAAAGCGCCGGAGGTGTTCTCAGTAAATCACTCTTACAGCCATTAACCTCAGAGAGCTAAGGCTAAACATTGACTCAACATAAAGATACTTTTAAAAGAGATATATCATACTTTTAAAAAGCAATTGTTAGATGTATGGGAGCCTGGAATGACTTTTGGAGCAACAGATAGAAGCTTAATTATAATAGCCCATATTGCTTAGTAGCAGCTGCAGTAACTGTAGCGTTTCTTTACATTTTAATGTACATATTCTTTTTTTGTTTGTTTATTTGATAAAATGTGGTTATAATTCCATTCCTCTTTTACCTTTATTACTTTAGAAGTATCCTAGTTTGACCTTCACGGCTTGTGTTAATAAAGTGAATAGTTCTGATTAGGTTTGTTCACTGTAATATTTTTTGATAATGATATTAACCAGTCAGATGGAAATACAAAACATATTGCATTCAGCATACATTAAAAATATTTGTAATAACATGCATACTAGAGGACAAGTAGCAGTAGCTCTGCTTAAAGTTGAAGGAACCGTATTATGCTCTGAAGTCCATAAAAATAGTGTTAGATGTAACACTAAATGTATTAAAATATCACATTAGACTGAATCTGAAATAATAATAATAATCTTAATAAACAAATTAAACAAAATAAATAAAAATAAATAGTGACCATCCAAGGCCAGCATTGAAGCGAAGTCCTTGCAGTTGGAAACTCCTGTAGAATCAGTGACACATGTCTTCCATAGATTGGACCAGAAGGTGGCTGTGGTGATCACTGTCCCATCAAGCGAAGAAACTTTCCAATAGTCCGTGGGTAAAGTGGAAGAGACCAGCACCCAGCCTGAAGTGGCCAAAATGAAGGCAAAGATCTCCTGGAACATGCTGTTAGATCAAGATGGGACCTAAAGTGAACCAGCGTTCAGTACCTGTCAGGCCAGTAAAAATAGTAGCTCATCTATTTGAATGAATAGGATGTGATTTATAGTTAATGTGTTATGGGCGCTTATATTGGGCAAGGCGGAGTTTGGGCCCTGACTCATTACACGTCCCCCCCCCCACAGGAAGGAGCAGGGTTCTGTGACATCACTGTGTCAGAGTTAAAAAGATACACATGCTCAGTGGGCAGCTCGTACACAGAAACAAATTTGATGCAGAATGTAGTGAATATGTTACTTTCTGACACTGTGCACTTCCACCTCGAACAGAGTAACAGGGCAGCAGCTTGAACCTAACATGTCGGGATTACTTATTGACTGCATTTAATGGATCTTATAGACAAAGCTCATTTTGTTCACAGCAAGATCATATTTTATTTGTTATTCATTATTTAGCAAAAACTATGATCATTGTTAATAAGCATTATGAAGAGGAAATTATGTTACATAATATGTTATTTCCTTCAGTCTTCTGAATGTAACATTAATATCATCAGATGGAGCCAGTGCTGCACACAGGACAAATTACAACCACGCACACATTAATAGTATACGCTGAATATATATTATGATGATTCATTAGAGTAATTGTGACAAGATCTGGCTGTAAACTTTGCTTATAAGACTTTTTACATGACATACTGTATACTGTATTTGTGACAGATACAAAAATGGACTCATAATACAAGTACTTATCAAGCTCATTTAGGGAATACTAGTTCAAACAAGACTCTTTATCTGAAACATAATTTTATCGTAACGTTTGACTGCGTCATATGTGTGACTCTGCATGTTTGAGTGTATGTATCGTGTGGGTCCACACTTGCGCATTAATCGCATCAAATTTTGGACTAAACCTGGACTAAACCTAAAACAAAAAACTAAACCTGGATTAGGCTAGGACTAGACACAGACTAGGACCAAACCAAATCCACATCAGGACAAAATTTAGGACCAGATAATGAACGCACCCTTAAATCAAGGACATGCACCACTGAAAGTGCAATGGAGTCGTGCGTTAGACCTACCTTCCAGCTGGAGGATGGTGTGATGGGGTCGGCAGTGCAAAGCCCCGATGGCATTTCCAGCACAGTTATTCCAGAGCCCTTGCAGCACCCAAGTGGCTGTGATCACCGACGATGCCCTGCTGGTCGCCCGCCATTCATTGGATACAGTGGCAGCAAGAGAGGCCCCGAAACCTGCCAAGCCACTGAGAAAAGCAAGAATCTGTAAACCTGACATTGTGAAAGTAGTCGTCCACTAATAGCCCATTAGAGATTTAGACTGAAGAGCAGATAAAATCAGTTCAGACAGGTGCATTACACTGGAAACATGTGTTTCATACAGATGATTCACAGAGTGGACATCTTGTCTATGGTGGAGGGATGGGCAGATGACAGGAAGGAAGCTTAATATTTTAGTTATGTGTATTGACATTTGGACACTAAGGTCCTCCTCCTGTGGTCCATATGGTGGGCGTAATGGGGCCAAGTGTCATGTTAATATAAAAATAACACATCAGTAATGAGTAATCCTAAAACCAGCTCATAGTAAGAGCACAAAGTCCACCCACGGCTCAACTCCTTTTTAAAAATCTGTGGATAATAATTGCCAACTTCTACTGGAACATGGGTATTTATATGAACGCAATATACAGAAGAAGCTGAAAACATTTAGCCACGTCAGTGTTTCTCAAACTGTGGTGTGTTTACCCCTGGTGGTACACAGGCGGTCTCTGGCCAAGCCCTCTGCAGTATGTGTACTTGTTTTATTTATAATAACCTTTATTTATACAGTGTGGCCCCTTAAGAGCAATCCGAGTGCCCGGATAAAAACATTTGCAAAATTACAAATTAAACGAACAAACAAACACACACAGGATATACACATAAAATACCACTAAAACGTTCAATAAAATAATCAATAAAATACATTTATAGAAACACACAATATGGAATAAAATTATTTAAAACAAGAGCACTGGCATATAGTCTGGTTCCCGAAAGCCTTTTTCCCTAGCTCTGTATTGACTGTGAGACTCTAAAATAAAATGTCCTGTGATCTTAATTGATGAATACCTGATCTGATGTTTAGTCAATATGTTAAAAAATCAGGGGAAAAAAATACCAATGAGAGTTTTATAAACAAACAAAATGCAGAGCTGTTCTCTTCTCGCTTCCTAATGATTGCTATTCTACTTTAGAGTATTATTGACATTGGTGAGTTTTGTATCCTTCTCCTGTAATGGACCTTAATCAGAGGTTTTAAGAATGTTGCTGTAGAATGTATTTATATAATATCACCATAATCTAGAATTGAGAGAAATGTAGCCTGGATTAGCTGTTTTTTAAAAAGAAAAACAAGCTTTAAGCATATTTGCCAGCTCTTGTATGTGCTTGTTGAAGGAGAATTTACCATCAATCCAGATGCCCAAGTATTTGGCAATTGTTCAATCATATTTAGACAAATCTATAAATGTTTTGTCCTCTGTTGGGTTAATCATTGTTTGGAACTACCTTATGCATGGTTTAACCTCATTATAGACCTTATTTGTATCTTTATAAGACATGTTTAGCCCTAGACTTGTTAAAGTTTAGATCTGGTTTAGATCTGGTTGTACTCGGAAAGCCAAATGTCATCTTGGTACTTGAAAAATGTGAGAACCACAGGTCTGAGTGATAAAACATTGGCCTATTGTAACTTTAATCTTTTTATGAGAATTATGATTATGATGATGCTGATGATGCTGATGATGATGATGATGATGAGTATTATTATTATTATTATTATTATTATTATTATTATTATTATTATTATTATTATTATTATTATTATCATTATTATTATTATTATTATTATATTTTATTTTTTAAGCTTGGGATGGACACATGGTCTGTTTCCAAAGATACTGGTTGGCGGGGGAAAAAAGTGTTAGGGTTCTCTTGGCCAACCATATGTGAGTGGGTGTGGCCATCCAGGCGCAACAACGGCGCAGCGCAGGCTCTAGCGCTAATCCACTAATGTAGCAGGTGCATTTGAGGGAAAGTCTTTGCACGATCTCAATGTTATCTATTTAAGATTTGTTTTTACTTGCATTATAATTTGCAGAAAGGGTCACTTTCACTGCAGGGGGCATATGGAGCCTCGCAGAAAAGAGGCAAAGGATAATCCCTTGGCCACTGCTAATCTTCTCTCCAAGATTTTCTTCTGGTAAGAAAGCTGCAGGCCAGTAACAGCCGGCTTTGACGTTGTATGAATGGATCCACTTTAGAGCCACTTTAACTGGCAGCAACAGGCAGTTTAGCCATCTCTGCTTGCATAGACTTTATACACATGCCATAACTGAAAAGTACTGCTTAAAAATTGTACCTCATGTGACAAAATGTTGTTAAGTCACTTTTGTATTTGGAATTTCAGCTGGCTAAATCCACTATTCAAAGTTGGATATGACAGAAAACTGGAAGAAGAGGACATGTATAAAGTGTTGCCAGAAGATGCATCTGATAAACTTGGAGAGGAACTGCAGTGGTATGGTTAAAAAAATTTATCCACACCAAACAATATCAGATAACCTCAATTGTACAATATTCCACAATTTGAAATGCGACATTAAGTTTAGCCGCTAGTCTTCAGTAGCTTGGGTGGCCAGGGTGTTATGCAGGCTAGAGGTTGTGGTCGATTTGAGGGTTGTTTTCTTCACTGCCCCTGCACATGACACCCATGAACTCATTCTATCTATATATAGACAAGAGTCTGACTTAAACCACAGCTAAGGTCAGCACCATTCCCACTTTATTGTGAAGTCTGAAAGTGTTTCCTGTCATTTGTTTGTGTTTTTCGAAATAGTAGAAAGAGTAGAAAAGGACAATCTTCTTCTTATTTGATAGTGATGCTTTTTTTTCTAGGCACTGGGACCAAGAAGTCAAGCAGGCAGCTAAAGACCTGCGCTCAGCTAGTTTGGGCAAAGCGTTAATTCGTTGCTTTTGGAAATCCTACTTACTCATTGGAATCTACATTTTTATAGAGGTAACATGCACACCATTCATAGCATATAAACAGTAGAGCAAGTGTTTCTGTTCTCACTTTAGTTTGTTATTTTCTTTCAAGGAGATCATTCGGGTCATTCAGCCAGTGCTGCTTGGAAAGCTGCTTGAATACTTTGAAAGAGATAATACAAGCCCCTCTGACATTAATGAAGCCTATAACTATGCTGCGGGCATCTCTGTCTCAACATTGGGTGTTACTCTTCTTCATCATCTGTACTTTTATCATGTCCAAAGAGCGGGCATGAAGATCCGTGTGGCTGTGTGTCACGTGGTCTATCGCAAGGTCAGCCAACACTTTGCAACAACATGTTCAAGGATTTGTTTTATAATTGAATCATATCTGTTTATTGTAGGCCCTATGTCTCAATAGCACAGCATTAGCGAAAACGACCACTGGACAAATAGTGAATCTCTTATCTAATGATGTCAACAAGTTTGATGAGGTCTTTTTCATTTTTTTTATTACAGTTTATTTGAAAAGATTTAAGTCAAGGTGTGTATTTTTGTTTACAGGTTACATTATATCTTCACTTTTTGTGGATTGGGCCACTTCAAGCTCTAGCTGTTATATTATTACTCTTATATGCTATTGGCCCTTCATGCCTGGCTGGAATGGTTATTTTTTTCATTTTGATGCCAGTTCAGACCATGTTTGGACAATTATTCTCAAGATTCCGGTATGTTGTCTTGTCAAAACTACTGTTTTTTACAACTACATTCATTTTGGTTTCTTATTGGATGCTTTCCTTTGCAGAGCTGAAACTGCGATTCTAACAGACGACAGGATACGCACTATGAACGAAGTCATCTCTGGTATCCGTGTTATAAAAATGTATGGTTGGGAGAAGCCTTTTGCCAAACTCGTGGATGAGGTCCGAAGGTACAGTAGGCCAATCTCTGCAGTTGTATCCCCCTGAATGTTTAATAATGTTCAGTTGAAATCTACAGAATGGAAATCTCGAGGATCATGAAGAGCTCTTATCTGAGGGGCCTGAACATGGCGTCGTTTTTTGTGGCCAGTAAGATCATAATCTTTGCCACTGTCTCCGTCTACGTGCTGACGGGGAACCACCTGTCTGCTAGTCGAGTGTTTATGGCTGTGGCACTGTATGGAGCTGTCAGGCTCACCATCACACTGTTTTTCCCCTGTGCCATCGAGAAGGTGTCAGAATCCCTCGTCAGCATCAGGAGGATTCAGGTATATCTTAAACACATTATAATGACTAGAGTGTTGTCACAGTACTTGATACACTCAAAAACTCACTTTTCTCACCGTTCATGTGTTTATGCAGGCTTCAGTTCAGTTCAGATATATATCAAGACCCTTTGACAGTCCAACTTTGTCTTTTTACATGTTTATGTGGGCTAGGCGATATTCAAATTGAATTGTGATCTAATGGCTGTGACAATAGACTTTTTTGGCAATATCATGATTCAGTGTTCAGCTCTAAAGCTCAAACAGACATTTTTTACCCATTCTACTGGGCAGCCTGGGTCATGCTCTGAGTGAGGGACAGATTTAACAGGTCAGTGTAGTGTTAACATTCAGCTGGAGCAGGTGGCTTTACTGACCTCCTAAAGACAGTATATAGAGTACGTAAATCAAATCAACGTGAATGATGATCTAACTACACCTGATTAGGCGTGATATGCATCGTCACTTACGATTACAAATGACATGTTTTATGTGTTTGTTTTGTCCGTAGGGTTTCCTTCTGCTTGATGAAGTGTCTCCTACGTCTCCCAGTGTTACTGTGTCACAAAAGGGTGACTGCATGGTCAAAGTCCAGGATTTAACCTGTTGCTGGGATCAAGTACGTTCACTGGACATTTACGTTGCTATTCATGTCCTGAATTATTAGAATCAGATTATTCGGAATCAGAATGCGAACAAAGGCTGGTTGCATCCATTGTTAAGCATTTATACCTAATCATTGACTGGGATTAAATAACCGCCCTGTTCCAAAAATTCACTTAATAACAAACTTAAACTGTATGTATTTTATTTTTCAGCTTCTAGAAACTCCAACCTTAAATAATGTGACTTTTACTGTGACATCTGAGCAGCTCTTGGCAGTTATTGGACCTGTTGGAGCTGGAAAGGTAAACTATGATTACACTATTAAAATATTTATTATAATGGATAAAGCGTACTCCAAGTATCAACCCTGTGCTTTATCCTGTCAGTCCTCCCTTCTCAGCGCCATCCTCGGGGAGTTGAGCCAGGAGAGTGGCTTGATCAAGGTTAGAGGTGAAGTGAGCTACACCTCTCAGCTGCCTTGGATACTGCCCGGTACAATCCGCAGCAACATCCTCTTTGGCAAAGAGTACGACTCCCAGAAGTATAATAGAGTTGTGAGAGCGTGCGCCCTTAAGAGAGTGAGAATCCCTTCACCCTGCCGCACACTGTACAGTCCCTGCATTCAATCTGTTACTTGTACAATAGTCAGTGTGAATGACTTTTGAGTGTTGCATTGGGCCCTGTTAAGGACTTGGACCTAATGCCGGCTGGGGATTTGACTGTGGTTGGCGACCGAGGAACTAACCTCAGTGGAGGGCAGAAGGCAAGGGTCAGCTTGGCCAGGTCTGAACCTTATGTCTTATTAAGTATTGGCTGTTCTGTCATGTTTTATAGTTGTGTCATTTTCTTAGAGCAGTTTACCAGGATGCAGATATCTACTTACTGGACGACCCACTGAGCGCTGTGGATGCTGAGGTCGGAAGGCACCTTTTTGAGGAGTAAGTCTTTACCTTTCATATTAATCAGTAGATCATACATATCGGTGCATTGCATTATTTTAGTATTATGATTATTTTTCTATATTACATGCAAAATTAAGGCTCAAAGGCACTGGGAAATGCTCCAGTCACCCGCGACCCCTAATGGGAACAAGCGGTAGAAATGGAATGAATGAACATATAAAATGCTTTTGACATTGGCTTGAACTTTTTGACAAAATGTTTTCTTTATTATCCTTATTTGTTTTGATCTTATTTTTATTTTAGTTTTAATATATTTCTCTTAGATGCATCTGTGGTCTTTTAAAGAAGAAACCTCGCGTTCTGGTAACTCACCAGCTGCAGTATCTGAATGCGGCTGATCAGATTATCGTCCTGAAAGAGGTGGGGTATCATCACATTTTAGAATAACCAGCGATAACACACTTTGAATAACCAGCAAACAATCAATATTACTTTTTGAATGAAGAAAGTTGTTGAACTTGATTTATGTATGTGTATACTGTGTAGATCACAGTCATTCACTTAATGTAGATTTTTATGTATGGTAGTGAGTAATTCTCCATTCAATAGTTTAGCAGACGACAAAGTCAGGTTCATTTTATGTAGTGTGCAGTCCAGAGATAATTCACAATGATCAAAACAAAATCCTGCTTCTCAGAGCACATTGCAGGGTTAACAGTGCTAACCTTGCATTCCTGCTGTAACAAAACAGCTCAGATTCTAGTAGACACTTGAAATTGGATTGGTGTCTTGAAATGGCAAGCTTACATATTCATGTGAAGCATGTCTCCTTAATTATTTTGCTGATGTTAACTGTCTGAATGTCCTCTGCTTCTTGTTTAGGGTCACATGGTGGCACAGGGAACTTTTAGTGAACTGCAGCACTGCGGTGTGGACTTCACCTCTTTATTGAAGGATGAAGAGAACCCAGAAAACGAAAGGCAGACTCCTAGTTCTGGGATGGTCTCTCATTGCTCACACACGCTTTCAAACCACTCCAACTCCTCTATGTCCTCCCTCTCCTCTTCTCAGTATTCTTTAATGGATGGCACACAGTCGCATGCAATGGTGGGTAATTTGAGTAATTATGTTTTTGCCTGTTTTTTTTTCTGCCACTAGGGGGCGGAACATACCTAATTTTACCCACTCTCAGCACTCTAATCGAAAGTGTTGCTGGATGACAGCAGTTGACACTAGTGTCTGTCTATAGGTAATGCAACCAATTCAGGAGGAAACCCGCTCAGAGGGAGATGTCGGCCTTCACCTTTATGTAAAATATTTCAAAGCAGGAGCCAACTACATGGTCCTTTTTGTTCTCTTCTTACTAAATGTTTTGGCTCAGGTGAGTTACATTTCTTTGGGTGTGAAATGCACACTTTACGCATTTGTTATTCAAAATATTTTGTTTTTATTTTTTGCCTTTTGTTAGACTACATATGTTCTGCAGGACTGGTGGCTGGCTTGCTGGTAAGACTTTTTTTTTTTTTTTAACTCAAACCTAAAAACATTGATGCTTAGAAAAAGGTTGAGAAATCCAAAATGACATTTACTCTGACTGGAAATGGTTGATGATTTAATAGAAGGTGATTGAACCGTTTTTCTTGCCATTATCCAGCTCTTGTTGAATGTGACCTTGTGTTTCAGGCAGAAGCAGTGTGTTTTGTGTAGTGCCTCCAGGATGCATCATTCTTTCTTTGTTGTGTTTATTTGTCCTTGTGGATTTTTGGTTCTTTTGTGGCTGACTTGCAGGGCCTCTGAACAGAAGCACATCAATGTGACAGAGCACCTCAATGGCAGCCTCCCTCGACAGCTGGACCTTGACCTGTACCTAGGTGTTTACGCAGGTGAAGCTGCTCAACACACATGGCTTTTTGTGTACTGTTAGGGCTGTGAATACAGCAGCCATTCAACAAACAGATCCACAGTTCTTTGGCTGCGGCCCAAGGCCTTCAAGGCCCACTGTTTGTAGCGGGCCTCAGCTGTACTGAGAGATAGCAGCGCCTGTCTTGTTTTCTGTTGCTGTATTGCTCTTGATTGTCTCCCTGTGACTTTCTGGTTTGTCACTCCTTTAGGATGTGCTTTCATACAGATAGATCAGCTTTTAAGACAAAAGTGAAAAGAATTTGCTTAATATTTTCTTTGAACTTATTATATAAGGCACAAGTGCATTGTTGACCTTGAAACTGCCACAACAGTAATGTTTTTTTTTTCTTTTGCCAGGTTTAACAGTTACCTCAGTTCTCTTTGGCTTCCTACGCTGCTTGGTCTTCTTTAATGTCCTGGTGAGCTCTGCTCAGACCCTGCACAACAACATGTTTCAGGCCATTTTGCAGGCCCCTGTTAACTTTTTTGACATCAATCCTATTGGTAAGTACTACACAGTCAATTTATGTAATATTTAGTTTGAAAGGATGAAAGTCATCAATGAAACAGCTACTGCAGAATTCATTGCCACCAGTAGAGGGCAGACTGTCACCTACGTGTGTGCATACCATAGCTTCTGTACACCTAAATATAAAAGCAGGAATTGTTGATAATGGGTGAATTGAAGTATAAATAATGTTAAGGAAACAAGTAAAGTTAAGGAAAGGAAAGTTATCTACCTAATACAACAGCATCTTATTTTTTTTTTCCCTTTTAGAGGCTGACTTTCCTGACCCCTGTTTTACTGTATGTGTTTGAATTTGAGCTACTGTTATCTTATCTGAGTATTCATTGGATGAAAAACCAAACGATTCCTCTGACTAATTCTGTTTGCTTTTGATCTTGGAGGGAGTAGTGTTTGAGTGAAAGAGCAGTGCAAATATGGACTGTTTGTCTTGTGCACTGTATCAGAAACCTCTGATTATGTCATTAGTTTTGTAGGTTGGCCATAGTTCAGTGGGGGAGCAGATGGACATGATATTAAAAATAAATAAACACTCCAAGTCTGTCTACCTTGACTTCAAGCAAGATCATCATTTTGCTTTACATGTGCAAAGGAGCTTTATCAAAATCTACAAGATTTCACCTTGTATATATTTATGAAATTATTTGAAAAAAAATCACAGATTTTAGGTTGAGTAAATTAATGTAGTTTGTGAACTATCAAGTGGCCTACTTTGATAAGTAGAATTTTCCTGAGTGTTGTTCACCTGTCAACAGATAATTACTCAGGCTAATCTCCTCACTGTGACATATGTGCTACAGCACAATCAGCTCGGGTGGGAATTCGTAACAAGAAGAAAAATAGTACCTGATAATGAGTCACAAACTTGGCAAACACTCGTTTAAATATGGTTTAAGGGTGTTGAGGAGCTGTGGTTTCCACTTGCATTAGATATGGGTGTAACGGCAGAAAGCTTCACAAGTCCTTATGGCAGGCTTTTGTTTTTGCTGTTGAAAATCAGACCAACTCATACTTTATCTGGGTGTGCCTTACAATATAATCTTTGACCAAGATGAGAACAAACACTTTGGATGATGTTAAACAGTGCAGCCGCAAAGGAGAGGCTTAACAGATACTATTATCTGAACTGAATGCCAATATCAGTATCGCTTGTGTGGCCAGTCCAGTCTTAATAAGTCTCAGCACACCAGCTTGGGCAAACACTGCTACCAATACAATTTAGGACTTCATAAAGTCTGTATTTGAATAAACATTTTATTTCAGCAAAAAGGACTTCAGTCTATTACATTCTCTTCTTCTTATTTGTGTCAATACTCCTATGTTACAATATATAAGTATTTTATTTTACTATTGGTTTATTAATTGTTTTCAATATTTAAAAGCTTTATTTTTCAGGCTACCATTTTAAATTTAATTTGTGTAAATGATTAGTCAATTATTGCCAGAAATCTTGTATATGCAAGTCATCACAATTTAAAACGGCTTTCCTATCTTAAGTCATTCAAAGTCTTAAGAGAAGAAAACCTTGACAAGTTGAATGTCATTTTGTCAACTGTCGCTGACTAAATTCCATCCATAAGGTTACTGCTACCTCTTTTATTGGGTGCCTGTGTGTCATAGAGGATTTGACAACTGTTTACACATGTTAGTGATAGGTTTGCTGCTTCTGAACAGGCTCAGTCTGTTTGATAGCTGTCCTCAGAGTTAAAGGTTACCATTTCAAGCGTCACTGCACAAAGGTCTTATTTGTTATCCTATGAATGTGGTGTGTAACAATAGCGTACAGCGTTGGTGAATTGTGATTGATGGGAATGGCTTTGTGGCTGCGGCAATATCACAAAGTCAGTTAACTTGTGTTCTTTGTTAATGCTTTCATGTTGGGAGTGGCATTGATTAAGCCTTTTTGTTGTAACCATAACATATTAAAAGTGAAATATTTACTTATACGTTTATATTCAAATGCGTAGCAATAAGAGCGGCTTGATTACAGCCACATTAATTTAAATGTGATCCAGTTAGAGCAGCACAGACAGCCGCACGGTGAGCTGATGTTGATCCCTGTAATTTAGTGTCATTGAGTGGGCTAATCCCCTCTGAGACTGCAGGCCAGGGCTCCAGCTCATCAGCACAGCCTCTTTCACAACGGGACAGTGCGCCGTCCGACCACTGGCTCCGTTTTCAGACATTAGATCTTATGTTGACCGTGATGTGAGGCCCTAATTGTGTGGACGGAGGAGATGTTTTGAATGTCTGTATTCCAGGTGTGCGCTGCCAGAGCGAGAGAGGGGAAGAGTAGTAGTGCAGAGAGGATGATGATATCGAAGTGTGTAAATTGAATGTGGAGATGGAGCCGTGTGTGTGTGCAGCACGGCTGATAGGGCTCCCCCTCACTCTGCACTTCCACTATTTAATTGCATGAAAGGGAAGGAGAGGAGATTGCAGGAGCCTAGCGGTGTGAGCGGAGAGAATGGATTTAGAATGTATTAGTATTGGCAGCAAGGCGCCGGCGGTGGGAGGCTGCCCCAGGCCCCTGGGCCCTTCATGGAAGTGCAGGTGAGCTGTGCCACCTCCTGCCTTGGCAGGCCTTTTCTGCCTATTTCTTCATTATCAGACGAGCATTGCTGAAAGAGCCTTCCAATTGCAGTGGGCCCACACATGGCGCTGTTCTCAGTCCTCTGCTTATCTTGATGTTTACAGGGAACAGCGATTAGCCACACGCCCTTCTCCAGCCGATCCCCACTGTTCTACTTTTTAAGTGTGATTGGGGGCCATGCTCACCTATCAGTACCTTAGCAGTCACCTTAGTTGGGGGCACCTGGCACTTGATATTTTTCTAAGTCGAAGAAAGTGGTGCAAATCTCCCCTGGAGTCTTAAACCATGAGAAATTGTTTGATACTAATGCTGCTGATATCCTGAAATGGCTATACCCTTCTGGACACAATAGGTGATATTGTTGACAACCACCCATAGAGATTGAAGCCATTGTCCCATGCCGTTCTTACCTCATAGGCATGTCCATGCTGTCTTTGTGTAACTGCATCACTGTAATGTATCCTCTCTATAGTCTGTGTGGGACGCACAAGGGTCCTTACTTCATTCACTCTAAAGTCTGTCAACTGAGCCGCTGTCAAACAGCTGATAACTGATGGATGTGTGCTCCAACACCCTCCAACCACAGAATGATGTAATCCAAAGAAACGTAGCCTTCTTATTGACATTGTTTGTGTGACATGCATGAATCTGGGTCATCGGTGGCTTAGACAGTAAAATTACATAAAATATTACTGGATCTGCAGCAAACAGTTTTTCAAGTACGACCACATTGGAAGAGCTAGTGGCCTAGTGTAGAAGCAGCTCTACCTCCGCTTGAACCCTCCCCTCAGGATGTCTGTATGCTAAAGGGGCACTCAGTGTGAATAAGATTAGTCTGCCTCCAAGTGTACAACATGCTTACGCCACTTGACTTTGAATCAGTGCTGATTTGGAGCATTGCTGGGTTGTTGTTGGGAATAATGCTCTGGCAGGGTTTATGCAATGGCTGTTATGGGGAGCCCGGCCTCGTCTGCATGCATGTTTTTAGGCGGGAGTGGCATTTTGGATAAAGCTGTAAGCTGCTTACGGCCGTGGAGAGAGGTGATTACAGGGACGACTGCGAGGCCGCAAGGCAACTTTTAGGTCAGGGGTGCCATGTTTCACTGTACTATACCAACACATTCTGTGCCTAATCACTCCACAAGTTCTGTCTTGGTTTCATCAATTAGTTCCTCTTATGAGAGTGTATTAAAATCTGTATCCTGTGGTGTAAAGAATCACATTACGTTTTCATTATTCTAGAATTTGTTTTTGCTTTTAATGGGTAGGCTTATGGTCAATAAACCGTGCGGTTTTATAAACGATATTGTTGACACTTTGATCATAATCATAGGGCTGAGACAAGAGCTTGTACCTCTAGATCTCACAAGATACATTTGCAACAAAAAACAATGTTGTTGGATGAGATTTTTCCCCATGTGTTTACATTAATAAAACGGTTAAGCGGCAATTTAACCGTCGTTAAAAAAAGCAGTGCTACAACGACAACAAATAAAATAAAATATTATAAAAATAAATAAACTGTGAGGCCAAAATTGTGCATTGAACCGCACAATTTATTGATGTATTTTATGTCAAAATCATATAAATTTGTCTCGCCTCTCGTCCCACTCACTTATCTTGACATCTTTTACACAGTTAAAGTTTTTCAAATTCCCTCCCCACATGTCGGTTTTGTATGTCTTTCCGAGTTAGAGGGCTTCCTTTAGGGAGGATGACAGAGAAAGCCCCTCTGTCCTCTCTGCCTTAGAGAAGTATAGTGAGGGGATTGGCTATCACTGACCCTACTGTATAAGCAGCTGGAGCGTAATCTTGTGTGCTTTGGGAAAGGAGTAGGGGAGAAATGTTGGAAGAGACCATAAAGGCGACCACAGCACCTGCAGAGCACCAGACAAAATAATGAACACCTGAGCAGAATGGAAGCAACTCAATTAACGTCACTGACACTGCCATTCAGCACACGGAGGCAGGTACACTGCTCTGCTGCCCCTTTGTTTCAAAACAAAAGGTGCACTCACTTATTCAGCCAAGACTAGGGCAGTCTTTATGAAATAATAAAGTCATTGTTTAATCTAGATAAGCCTGTTTCCCCTGTGACATTGTGGCATCCCTGATCTAATTCAATACATTGATAACAGTTGCTCAATAAAACAAAAGACTGAAGGAAATTAAAACTAAATATTGTTTTGTGAATGATTGTTTTTCTTATACTGAATGATTAGTTTGTGTAAATTGTGTTTTGTGTAGTTAGGTATGAGAACTCATGCATAATCATATATTTTTTAAACACTCAGTTGGCAATTTTTGCTCATGGTAATTTCCTGTGTATGCCTTTGTTTCTTAGGACGAATTCTCAACAGGTTTTCAAAGGACATTGGCTACCTGGATTCTGTGCTCCCATGGACGTATGTGGACTTTATCCAGGTGAGTCTCACCTCAGCAGGTTTGGTGGCTGGTGCTGCAGCATGGGGAGGCCATTTCATGCCTGGCTAAACCTGCTTTGTGGTCCGGGTCTCCTAATCTGGAAACAATTACTGTAGGATTACCCAGCAGCGCGGCCCAGCGCCCGCACAGATTTAATAAAAGTGAGCACATAGGCCGAGGGCGTGGCTCCTTCAGAGTGACACAACAGAAGCGGCATCTTCAGAGAATGTGGAGGGAACTGAGCAAGTGATTGGGAGCACAGAGGAAATAAAGGACACAGAATGATGAGGAAAACAGTGGGGAGGCGGGGAGGGAACGACAAGGATGATGCTTTGAGTGGCAAAGAGAAGGAGCAAGGCCAGCAGGCGTGTTGTGTGTTTACAGAAGTGGAGCTGGAGGTGTGGTCAGAGGCAGCAGACAGGTCACTCGGAACAGATTCAGAGCTGGACTTCAGATCAGAGCCACTACTGCTCCATGTCTAACAGGCCTCATAGCCATGGGCCACCCTGATGCATTACCAGGTTAGGTTACCTAGTGCCACCCTGCCACCCTGACAGCCATCTCCCACGAAAGCCTGTGGTGATGCGCCAGCTCATGCACCTATAGTGCCACAAAGAAGGGAATGTTCACTGCACAATTTGAGGTAGAGGAGCAGGCGTGGCTCCTTGGTTTGGGCCAAAGAATAGAACAAAGGCGTGCTGAAAACGAATCCCCCTTCCACAATGCCTGAGTGATGTTTGTGGCAGATACCCATCTCACAGTAGACAAAAGCCATCTTAAATGCTGAAAGCACAAAAGATCATACACACAAAAGCTTTTTGTCTGCTATAGTTCCCCTCATTTTGATAAAAAAGGTGAATGATAGCAGCAGTAAAATAATAACTTTGTAGAAGACCTGTAGGTCTGACTCAAAGCAGTGAAAGTAGACTAGGTCATGACTGAAGGCACTTATGTCGCACATTTCTCTATAAGGTTACAGTGGCCTGAAAGTCAATGACAAACTTGAGTTTTCTCAAGTTTTAAATTACTCTGGAGTTTGTTTTGGTTGTTTATACTTTTATTTGTTTAAACTGACCAGAGTGCCATCCTTTTGGATACTTCACTTTTGTTATGTGCTCTTTGTGCTTTTTTGGGCGTGTTGTTCACAGAATAGTCTCTAATGCTTTGAGGAAGGACCAAGATTCTCGCTCTTTGTATCAAAGTGTTAAATGTACTGAAAGCTCCTGATCCTTTCCATTGTAGCTCTTAACCGAAGGACATTCCCCCAAAGTCATTGTTTAAACGGTTGTCAAGAAGTGATCAAATTAAACTTCAGAAACAATGTGCTAACGGGTTTATCTCTGTCCATTGGGAGAGTCCACTTCTTTTTGGTAGGATTTGCCCCTGAGCCTGCTTCTTTTTTGTGGTGATCACTTCACAGCCCCTCACTCAGCACTGCCTCCATAGCTGTTAACAAGGGGATTCCCTCCAGCTGGGAGAACCCAGTTACACCCCACTACCAATTTTTAAACAGGTCCCATTTAGCAGTAATTTAGTATATTGGGGAAAGTCTCTCTTTAAACTTTATGGTCATGGGACAAAGACAGAAATGTCAATTAAAAACACCTCAGGCATTGGGGACTGTCAGCTTTTGTGTGTACTTGACCTTTAAATCCTGGGTTGCCTCTATTTTCACAGAGGGGGCAGAGGAGGAGGGCAAGACAATGAGGGGTGAATACAAGGCTTTTTCAGTGGAGGATTTGTGTGAAGGCTCTTGACCAAGTCACACCACTAACTGTGGGGTCCCAAGCTGCATTCCACACGCTTTTAGAAAATATATAAATTCATTCTGTCAGCATAAAAACAACTGACTCCTCCGTTGATCCTTTTTATATAAGGTTGTTGTAAAACAGTTTTAGTAGTTAACACAATAGATCATTACGTACTGCTTAATACATAATGGTATGTTAGACAGTTTCATTTGTCTAAAGATATCACCTCAGCAGCGGAGGACCAAAGGTGCACACAGACACCAAGGAAAAGATGCCTATTGTCCCAAAACACTGGCGGGTGGATCATTGTGAGTCTCTATATTGTGGCACATTGTGTGTTAGGTCTCTTTAGTGGCTTTGTGGGATATGAGAACTGCTGACGTAACTGTGAGTGCTGTAGGATGGGATTTCACTGGCTTTCTCTGTTTTTTTACCACAACGTGACAGAGGACGTGAAGAATGCACTGGCTCCAGGCGCTACACAGGTTACCATGAGAAACCCAGAAGAAGTCATATTATTTAACATTTGTTTTATGTCAACTTGTAAGTTGAAAACTACTAGACAAAATATTAGTCTAATTACAATTAGTTAACATTTCAGAACAAATGACAATGTTTGTTTTTTTGTGCCTGTGTAATTGTAGCTGATTGCCACACATGGTGATTTGATGGTGATTATTGGCAGCTCAAAGCTTCCACATTGTGCATGTGTGGTCCACCGCGGTGCTGTGGTCCAGCTCCTCAGCTTCTGTGACTCACACATCCAGGCCAGGACTGGCCTCTTTGAGCCTGTGAACTTACCCAACAAAGTGTCTCAAGTCCTAAATCTCCCCACGTCAGAATGACGGAAATACGGGCAATTTGGTTTCCTCTGAGTGACTTTTTATTTGCGATTTGTTGTGTCTTTGAATTCCTTTTGTATTGTTTTGAAGAGAGTGGGAGAAAACATGAATGAATGACACAGTGATTTATAGTAGCAAGAAAGAGTGAGAGAGCACATTTCAAAGCCTTTCTCTTATATCCAAAATGGGCCTGAAAATCCACAGCTTGACTGAACCCAAATAAGTGACTTCTTTTACCTTTTCACACAGCACAAAGGCCTAATCCTTGGACTACTTGAACCACCAATGTAGACAGCGCTGAGACCACCACAGTATGTGTCAGACCCTCCTCACACTCACAAAACACATTGACTGCAGCTTTATGAAGTGAAAATGCCTATGTGAAGGAGGTGTCTACAGTCATTTCTCCTGAAGAAAGCCTCTGCATCTGGTCATTTAATGCTAAAATAAAGCCCTTAGACAGAGGAGAAAGGATTGGGTCACTTCTATTGTCCCAGGGACCAAGTGGAACAGCCCTGTTTTGTTTCAGTACCACTGACCCTTGCAGCTTATTGTGACGGCCTGTCATGGAAAGTGTGGAGTGAAAAAAATTCCAGCAATGACAGAAGACCTTCTTTAGGATTTTCTTGACCACGTTTTCCCCTCATTTCCCATTTTGTTTGCACTGTTTTTCCCATGGGCCAATATCGCACGCTGTCAGTAAATAAAGGGAGGATGAAAAAGCATTTTGACTCCTCTTGTCCTGAGGGATGTTTAAGGCATGTGTTTATTTTCTGCCGCCGAACAACAGCTGTTATCACTGCTCAACACTAATATTGTAATTAACTTCAATTTTCTACATTTGCTTAGACATCAAAGGCCCGATAGAATCACTTAGGAAATAAAGCAATTAGGGTGAGCCGAGATCTGAATGGTCTTTGGACACAGCGGAGCGTCCATTTGCTTTACTGACTGAATCACGTGCGTGCGGTAGCTTTCTTTTCCAGCTAAAGAGCAATTAGGGCTAATTCTTTATTTAAACTGTTTGTATACAAAGCCTTTCATCCTTTTATCCACTCCTCTGTGCAGTGGGATGTGGCTCTGGGAGGTTTCTGTTTCCTGTGAGGCTGGGTTGCAGATATGGATGTAGACCGAGGTGATCTGTTATCAGAGTGGTGTGTGTTGTGTGGGTGGGGGTCACGGTGCTCCCGATGCGGACACGATAAAGCAGCAGACCACGCCAATGGGTCACATCAAACAGGGGCCTTGGCGACAGCTGGCCCCCGGGAGAGCCAGCACTATCTAATGGATCCTGTTCTTCTTCTGTCCCCTCCGATGACCCCAGCGTCAGATAAGCCGCTCTTTAATACAATATGGGCATTTAGTAACTTATAATTGACCCCAAAGGCAAAAGTGATTGAGTGTTGTGAAGGATCAATACAAACCAATAGAAAGAAAATTGCTGAGGTGATTGGATTGCGCTGTTATTTCTGTTCTCCCGAATTCTAATAATACAACTTTGAATTAAAGTTAAAACAATAATAGTTTAAAGAAATGTCATTAAACTGATAAAAACCTCAACTATTATGAAAGGAAAAGGGATCTAATTGTAAATTGTGGATAACACGGAGTAAATGTTTATGCTAGCATCTTTGCAGTCTGTAGCCTTCCATCAAGGCCAAGATTGAAACTTATGTACTGTGAAATTCTCAGGATCAGTTGTGCTCAGTAGCCTCCACTTACAGTCTGATTGTGTAGGCTCCACTTCAGCAATAGTTAGAGTAGTAATACCCTCTTATCTGAACAGCAAATGGATTTGAGTGGCTTTTGATCACAAAACTACACTGAAAGCGATCATGCTTAAATGTTCGCCTAAGTGGCTGATAACATCCGTAATTAAGGTGCTAAATTAAATTTACATCTCTTCGGGCAAGTCACAGACCACTCAAGGTAACAGTATGATCCTAATCTCTGGGTTTTATAAATCATCCTTTCAGATGTGTCTAATTTCAGGGTGTGAGGTTTTACCAGTTAGTGATAGGATATGACAAACACTTTTAGCTGCAGAGAACTGATCCGGCTCTTATTTTTATTTTGGCAAAACTCCTCTCAAAGATACTGTATGTTGTGATAATTTACATGTTTATCTTCTTTGTGTTTAAATGTTAGTGCATAATTTCTGTGTTTTTGAAGATAACAATGTAACAAATCTAAGTTTGTTCATAGTAATACTTAAAGCTGGGCAACATGGTGATAAAAATCAAATTGTAATCTCATTCCTGGGACAGTATACTATTTCGGTAAAATGGAGATTTTTTTCTCTTGAATGCAGCTCTATGCTCAAATTAAGACTTTGTCCCACACACTTTCGGTCAGCCTCTGTAAGTGAGTGACAGTTGGTTGACCAACTGCAATGAAGTGTGAACTTTCTGAAGAAGAAGATTACTTTAGTTCACTCTTCTAACATTATAAAGTTTATATGAAACGTGATAAAATAAAAATATATCTGACGCCAAGAAGATAATGATGACTTTTTTGTAGTTATACTTGTTTGGTTATAGGTTTGCAGTGGTGTTTCATGCACATTGTGTAAATAAAGATCGACAAGCTGCAGATTTCCTGCATTGATCTGACGGAAAACAACAGTCTGAACGTCCTCTCTGGTCTTCTGTTTTGAGAGAGTCACATAGCTGATGATGAGTCACGGTGTTGTTGAGGACACTGTGGTTTGAGTGTGATGTATCAGACATCCAGTGTGTGGTTCCCAAAGCCCTCTCAGTCACTGTGGCCAGGTCTGTTGGCCGGCCTCTCTGCCAGCCGGGCTTATGAGCCAGAAGTGTTGAAGGGGAAGCCCAGGGGAGCCGCGGATTTGAGCTGCAGTGGCCAAGTGGTAAATTCTCACCTACTACTAAGTGAGAATTAGAGCTGTGATGGTTTTCCTTTCACACTGTGAATCACATAACCTCAGCACCATAACCTGCTGTTACCTGACTGCGTGGCCCTAAATGTCTCACAAAATGCCACTCAAAGGTTTCTTCTTCTTTACTTCCCACAACACATCCCTTACAAACAGGGCGTGTTGGTCATTATTTGTTTTTGATTTTAGTCTTTTTTGTTCTAATGTAGGTACTGTTCCAGGTGGTTGGGGTAATCGCTGTAGCTGGTGTCATCATACCCTGGATTCTTCTGCCAGTGCTTCCGCTTCTTGCTGTTTTCCTGTTTCTGCGTCGCTACTTCTTGCAGACCTCTAGGGACATCAAGCGCTTGGAATCTACCAGTAATTTCTTTTTCCTTTTGGGTGGGAGTCTGGGCATGTTCATTTGTTGTATAAGACAAAAGCAGACCACAGGAATTCTAATAGACCATTGAAGAATGCCATGGTCATTAGCATAAAGGCTAAAGGTGGCAGCAGCCTATGGCTCGGCCACACGCAGTTTTCTCAAGAGACTTGAGTTCATGACATCACTTACAATAGGAAAAAAGCCAAGCAGCCATGACTAGGCCAGAGCCCACTGCACATGAACTGAAATGCCCATTGACCAACAGTTTCCATAATCTCAGAGAACAAAAGTTCTATTTGAATGCCCACAGGAAACATTTAAGTTTTTATTTTCCTTTTTATTTCAAGAAGAAAATAGAAACAAAAGTCTACTCAAATTTAGCCTTTTCAAAATGAGTATAAGAATTGGGCCAATGGAATTCAAATTTGAATGACTATCCTGCACTGCAGTGTCACAAGTGAAGTATTATGCCGTAATTCTTGAGAACAAATATATTGCTGACAAAGAATATCGTATTTTTAACGATCAGACGTTAGCTGGATGGACTACGGACATGGCATCAGTTACTATTTTAAATGTGGCAATGCTCTCTGTTCTGAAATAAATAAATAAATAAATACTGATGAATGATCCTTTTAAACAAATTTTGCACACTAATACTGAAAAGACAACATTTTTACATATATTTTCGTCATAGGTGGAAAATATTGAAAAATATATACTAGTTATTTTTTTAAAAGTACTGTTTTTTGTGTTTTCCAGCTCGGAGTCCTGTTTTCTCTCATCTTTCTTCATCCCTTCAAGGCTTAACCACAATCCGTGCCTTTAAAGTCCATCAGAATTTTCAGCAAATGTTTGATGACTACCAGGATCTTCACTCAGGTAAGACACTTACTCCAGTCTCCCTTATGTTTCTCAGTGTTTGAGCAGAATCTTTCGGTGCTGTATTTGACAGAGGCCTGGTTCCTTTTTCTCGCTACCTCTCGCTGGTTTGCAATTCGCCTCGATGGCATTTGTTCCATTTTTGTCACCATTACTGCTTTTGGTTGCATTTACCTCAGGGAGGGTAAGAGTTTGCTTATGCATCATTTTAACGTTAAGTTTTCTGTTGAAATAATTGCAGCACTTGTTTTACAGGGTTGGATGCTGGTGCGGTGGGTCTGGCATTATCCTACGCTGTCACTCTGACTGGCATGTTTCAATGGGGGGTTCGACAAAGTGCAGAGGTGGAGAATATGGTGAGAATTTGTTTTAACAAGCTTCTGAAGTGATTTTACTTTTAAAATGCTCAAATAATCCTCCACAGATGACATCGGTTGAAAGGGTGGTCGAGTATGCCAAGTTGGAAAGTGAAGCATCATGGGAAACTGACACACAGCCTCCATGTGATTGGCCCAAGACAGGCTCCATCACATTTGACAAAGTAAACTTCTCGTATAGCCCCAGCAAGCCCTTTGTCCTGAAGAATCTGAACATCACATTTTCATCAAGAGAAAAGGTTTGTATTTTCATGTTAATTGTGTAGTTGTGCACAAATCATGCTTGACTCAGAATACAGTTTTTTGTTATAGTCCCTATTTGGCTCTTTCTATGTGGCATTATTCCCAAATCAATTATTAAAAGGGCACCGTATTGTGCGTCTGAAGCTTCGGGACTATAGCATTTGTGATTCATGGAATACATATCATGTAATTAAGACTGTTCAAGTGGATCCATTTGTCACTGTATTTGCATTTTGAGCTGCCAAGTGAAGGCAACTGTACATTCTCTATAAGGAAAAGAGAGGGGAGAGAGGCAGGCAAAAGGAGATGGTTGAGGATGATTGAAATTGTATTTAATGTGGGCGGAGGTGTATTTTGCATGGCTATGGTCGGCCAGGGCGGCTGATTTTACAATGGTTGGGTTGATAAGTGCTGGGGCCTTGGCTGTGACAGCTCATGGGAGGGATCTCTGTAGCATGCTATTGAAGGTGTAGACCTTTTTGTCTCCTAACAGTTCCCCTGACAACCTTCTCAATGAAAACTCCAGCTCCTGTAGGACATCTATCATTCCTCACTGCAGACTATTATGAACACTTTAAAATAATAAAAATTAAAAAACATAATAAATTGACTGGTTTAAGGATAGTTTAAGGGTCTATGGGACTGGCTAACAATACATACATTTTATGAAAGACTCAAAATATAACATTTATAGGCAATTCATCAACAATGATTTTACACAGCAAATATATATATATTTTACAATTGTACTTTCAATCAGTAAAATCAATATTTCAATGTGAACTTGTTCATTTGTACACAGTGGGTAATGTTTATGAAACACTAAAGACAAATCTATCATTTATCATCTTTTAACACTAATATGTTTTACCTCTCCTTGCTAAACAGTTTCACAGTGTTAAGATAATCTGTCGTCTTTTTCTCAGGTTGGTATTGTGGGTCGCACTGGTGCAGGGAAAAGCTCGCTGATCTCTGCCTTGTTCCGGCTGGCAGAACCTGAGGGAAGAATAATGATTGATGGTGTCCTGACTTCTGAGATCGGCTTGCACACTCTTCGCCAGAAAATGTCTATAATCCCACAGGTAGACATTCACGATCAATAGCAAAGGCCAAGTGGGATTAGAAAAATATTCACACTTACTGATATTTTAGAGCACGAGTTATGTCTTGTAGTAACTAGTTATTGTTTTGGGAGTGTATTCTTCACGTATAATTTAACTTCATGGATAAAAACACCAAATCTGTTTCCTCTTAGTGTTGATTGTTAGATTTGACAAAGGTTTTATGATGCATCTTTTGAATTGACAGCATATATTATAACCTCTTTCGATGAGGTAAAATATTGATTTTGTTGAGGAAAAAAAGGACTCTCTGACTTTCCTTTTTTCCACTTGTAACACAAACCTCTTTGGTTTTGGTCTTTTTCTCCACGTGGCTTTTAACAGCTAAAACAAGTGCGGAGAATTACAGGCGTCACTCAGGGGATTTCTGAAAGTGAGACAAACGGATGCCTTGAGACAGTTTAACTTTATTTCCGCTTGTTGAAACTGATACAGCATTAAGAAAATGCCAGCCTGCGGGTGAGTGTCAGTGGAGAGGAGGGAGGGGAGACTCCCACGGCCCGCGCTGTGAAGAGAGCAGCTCCCCGCTCCTGACAGAGGATTAGCCCTCTACCCCCCGAACATGGGAAAGCTGCTTAGAAGAAGCCTGCTCCATCCTCACAGTCCCCATGAACACTGTCACCTCGCCCAAACACGGGTGCAGCCAACATGCCCAGAACAATTTCATTAATGCTGCATTTGAAAGGTTCCTGGCGTTGGTGCTTCTTCTGATAAAGTTTCCCCTCTTCATCCAAAGTAGTTTGAGATGGTTGTGATGCGTGTTTGATGTGATTTTGTAGCGTTCTTACTAGAGGGCAAAATGTGGAGAGTCAAAACTTTTACTGCACGCCCAGTCGCATGTGACATATAGCACCTGGCATACTTATGATCTCTACTCCTACCACTTCTGAGCAGATACGGGTTTTCTGTGCCAAGGCTTTTGATGTACAAACTTATACAGAAAGACATGTCATGCATTTGCTCAAATCCATCTGAACCTTTTTATTCGCTTACTAGATGTCATAGATAAATCGACTTTCAATATTTCACTTTGAGTTTGAAATGCTCCTTCCTTTGCCATTTCTAGTATACAGTATATTACATGTGAGGGTTTTCATTATATTCCCGCTAAGATTTGATTATGATAAGTTTTTATTTGCATATGACATTAGAAAGAATGTATTCGTTTTCTATTGAATTGACGTGAATGTATTAGTAAAAATGTGTTCTGTGGCAAACAGGGGGCTTAGAATTGGTGGAGCACATAATCGGCCCATGTGAAAGCTGTTCTTGAAAGCAGTTTTTCCAACCTAACAGTGAATCCCTCAATTAAAGTGTGTCACAAAACTTGCTTGAATTGGGACTTCAGTTGGCTAAATGACAAGACCTTAATTTTGGTGATGGATTTGAAGTAAGGAGGTGGAACATTTTCTAAGCCATAGGCAGTTGGGATGGAAACTGTATATCAAGAAGTCAAATACAAATTGAGTAGTTTTATCCTGCAAGAAGGTGTGCTGAGAGGAAAGGCATTTGTAATAGTTTGTATATCAGAAATACTGGCACGGACACGCCTTTAAAAAAAAGCGTTGGACCTTTATAAGAGCGAAGATCTAGGTGTGGACTGTGAGCCCCATTGACAATATCAAATATGTGGCATTAATGCGGGACACTCACCTTTTTAGACCCATTGTGCACTTGTGTACTCTGGCTCAAGCTCTAATCGCACAGTTGCCAGGTGCATGTTTGCTATCTCGACTTGAGGTCAGATCCATATCTCGTAAGTAAGTAGGCTCAATGTATCACTTTGCCTGGAAAGAAATGAAATAATAGCTCTGCATTCTTTGTACTATACATCTTTAAAATGCAAACATAATATATATTTACATATGAAGATACATATCATATAATATGTATACGTACGGTAATAATATCATATAATATATATATATATATAACAGTAGTATATGAAATATATATGAAAATTTTAGAGGATTTTTTTTTTTTATATATAGAGGTAAATCAATACTATCAGTTCTTCCCTCTGCACTACAATTAAGAAGGAGGTTGTTTGTCAGCTGAGCCATGATACAAGTGTGTGGCTTACCATAATTATTGTTGACATGATACAGAGGTGTCCCTACCTAACCCATAATGCACTGATATTGTGTATTTTAGATAAAGTAATAGGAAGACACTTTATGAGGACACATGCGTTGTGGTGCACTGCCAGGGGCCAAGCTCTAGTTTTCTTAGTAAAAAAGATCAACTTACCATAGAATAGCTGGCTGGTTCATTGAATTTAGCTCTATAGTTTAGCAGGTCTTTTGTGAACATCTTCCCCTCACACATAGCCTACCAGTGCTATATAAAGCCTGTCTTAACCCTTTCAGATGTCTTCCCCTTGTCATTATCTTAACTGGCCACGGCCTTCTCCTTCTATATCCATCTATCCCCAGGACCCAGTGCTCTTCACAGGCACCATGAGGAAGAATCTGGACCCATTCAGCCAGCACACAGATGAGGACCTGTGGAATGCACTCCAAGAGGTACTAGCGTGGCTCTCAATGATTCCCCCTCAGCAGCCCAGGGGGATCCCTCTGTCCCCCCGTACAATGCTGCCATTCAGCCTCCCTGCTCGCCACAAGTCATGGGGGGAAATCCCATTAGGGCCATGGGGCCCAGCTAAATTTGCTGCTTGTAACTGGGAGCCATTGAAAGTGCTTGGGGAGATGTGTTTGGGCAGTCAGGCCAACCAGGATGAAGGCTCCCCTCACAGCGAAGGGCTTCAGCTCCTACTCCTGCCTCTGAATGGGTTTGGTGGCCTGGATTAAAGCTAGAGGCTGGCCACAAGAGAGCACTGGCCAAGGTCATCAGAAGACCTGGCCCTGCTTTGTGCCAGGCAGTTAATGGGTGTGTTTGGATGGCTCTTTAAAGACATCCCTACAGGAAGCTTTTATGTGGGAGTAATGAAGGGCTGGGGCTCTGCTCTCTTTCTCTGCAGGTGCAGATGAAGGTGGTGGTGGAGGAGCTGCCCAGTAAACTAGAGACGCTCCTGAGTGAGGCCGGAGCAAACTTCAGCGTGGGCCAGAGGCAGCTCGTGTGCTTGGCCCGGGCCATCCTCCGGAAAAACCGCATCCTTATCATCGATGAGGCCACTGCTAATGTGGACCCAAGGTTAAGGCTGAGCAAACACTGTTCATTTGTGAACCGATGCTTTTCTGATCAAATTTATTTACAATAGCAACATACATTTTGCTTGTAAAACACCAAATAAAGTATGTCCATTGTTTGTTTGTACACACATAAAAAGTGCTCATTTCTAACTTTCATAAGTAAGTTGACCTGAAGCTGTGTGCTTTGCGCCCCTTGTGCACATTCCGTGTCCCTGATGAGCTTTTGTTCTGTTTTGAGTAAAATCCCTGCCCAAGGGCCTATAGGAAGGGTGCATTTTGTGCTCAGGTGTTGTGTTCCCTGTTCCTTTTTAGAACCGACAGTCTCATCCAGCAGACGATCCGGGACAAGTTTCAAGAGTGTACAGTGCTCACAATAGCTCACAGGCTCCACACTATTATTGACTGTGACAGAATACTGGTAAGTAAGAACACGGTCAGCTTCCATTGTCCAGCATATAAACAGAAACAAATAATACAAGACTCACATAGTTCTTTACAGAATTTCTTTCAGTTTTGTCACATTGAAACAGCTGGGTTGATTTCTTCCTCACAGCACTCGCCCCAGGCTCAGGCCATTTGATCTTTGGCCTGTCCTGCTACTACCCGCAGAGGTGCCAATTGATTTAAATGTCTAGAGCACAGAGCATGACCTAGAGGCTGGCCGGACACTGATGAGAGAGGTTAGATGCGTAACAGCAGGGTTAGGTCACACCTGCACGTGCTAAACGGCCCAAAACTGCTGTTCACCTTAGGATTTCTGAACTCCCTGAATATGAAGTCCATATGCTAAATTGATAAAGCTTAGTACTTATTGATGAAGAAAGTTTCCCAAAAGCAAACTTTTCATGCTGTTTCTATGACTACAGTTTCAGGAGCAGCCCTTTTTAGAACGTACACTTAAAGCTTCACTATTTACAAACTACTTGTTACAGCTCTAAGGAGATCAACTGGTAAAATTTGTCTCTGAAATAATTGCAGGCTTTCCCCTCCTTCTTAAACTGACCCTACTCTTTGTGCGGCTTACATGGCACAAGATGATAACACGATGATGGTAATTTACTGGAGTCCCTTAAAGGTGTGATTGTTGGATTTGACTGAGGACCACCCTTGAGCTGCTGAAATGCCAGAATAAATACCTGTATATATTAGGGAGCTTGAGTCTGTCCGCGTCAGCAGACTTGACTTTCACTGCACCTCACCAGCTGCTTTCACCGTCTATAGCCCTGTCGCTCGGAGATAGCCTAGTGTTTGCTGTCCTTGTGACTCATGTAAAATGGAAGGGTCTTTAGTCCATTCATCTCGCTCTGTCTGCGTGCATGGCTCAGCAGTGAAAACAGCTGAAATGCTAGTTTCCCCTTAACTAAAGTATACAGACTGCGACGCGCACACACACCCTGCATTGTTATGTGATTGTAGGTTCTAGATGCCGGGCGAATCCAGGAGTATGACGAGCCCTATGTGCTGCTGCAGAACCACCAGAGCCTGCTTTACCAAATGGTCCAACAGACAGGCAGAGCAGAGGCCACCACTCTGCTCCACACAGCCAAACAGGTAACCATAGCAAAGCAAAGCCGCACCCTTCAGGCTAGGCCTGTCGCTAAATAGAGTCCAGCAAAGGCACCCTAATCCCACACGCTCCCTCTAACTCTAGACTTCTCCAAAATAATAAGCACGCAGAGCCCTGACAATGCAAAGCCACTTGATTACCATTTTAATTCAAAAGTGCCCACTCGAAGCCGTGCAACACCATAACATTAATTTCAAGAGAAGAAATTGTCCCTTTGTAGATTTCACATTTTACGATGCTATCATAACAAAACTCGCCATATAATCTTGCCTTTTCATAATGTAATTTTCAGATCATTTGAGAGATGATTCTAGAAAAGCAGCTTTCTTTGCACTGTATCTATTTGGAAATATTGGGTTTAACTTCATCGCGATTTGGGATAAACTTTCTATGGGGATTACTGTAATAGAGAATGTCCATATTTTCTTCCGCTGCGAAATTCATTTGTGATGTATTTCCCCCTCAGACACTGGGCTGATAAGCGTTGGCTATTCATTGTTCAATTCCATTTTATGTGCATCTGTCTGGGACTACAGATACCATATATAGCAACTTCAAACAGGTCTTTGTGAAATAAGAAAAAGTAGGCATCATTTCATTTTCTCTCTGTCCCCGCGCACAAATTTATCAGTGGAACTCTATCTTCTTCTGCCCAAGGAGTGGAATGAGTAAAATACTGATTTGAAAGACTCAGCACACAGTGGTATTATTTGCCGGCGTCTTCCACGGCACACTGGTGGATTGGTAGAGACATTGTTCAAGCCCTATTCTCTCTTTATTGTAGGGGGCTCACCTCCGATCAGATTACACCGGCATCCATAACTGTCTAGCACCACTTATTAAAGACTGAGACAGCTCGCATGTTGTGTGTCAAGTTTCTATAGTTGTCAGTCAAGGTTTAAATACATTCAATAATCTGATAGCGGGCTGTAGTGAAAGAAAAGCCCTGAGTAGACGCTATATCTCAACCTGTTTTCCTCCATTCTGCAAACTTTCTCTTGCTGTATTATTCTCAGCAGAACGTGTCAGTCTCGTTGTTGTAAGAGAAAATTAAGTCAAGCTCCGATATGTATTTAGCACAGTTGTTTATAAGGTCGAATAAGCCACTTTTGCATGCTTCAGTGAATGACAAATCCCTTCTCCCCGGCTGCAAATCAGATCTGACACAAATCGCACCTTTTACAGATGGCGGTGTAGATTGGGCCGCTCGTGTTGTGTGACACTGCTCTCCCTTGATGCGCTTTCAGGTTTACATGAACAAAAAGCGAGGGGCGGCAGAGGAGCGGAGCGCACAGGACGTTTGTGTCATCTTTGAGACGGCTCTTTGACACTGCGGAGAGAGAAAGCTGCTCTGACCAAGTCCTGTTCTAGATAGCCTGGTGTGTGTGTGTTACACGAAGTACGTTTACATGCAGGAAAGGTAGACTAGACCTGTTGCCTTAGTCTTATAATAATTGGAATTTGGCCTATAGATATATTCTTGTTTACTAGTTTTTCTGATGAATTTATCGCTATTTATCCAGGCTTGGCTCCGGTAAAATGGTATGGGTTTCAAATAATGTAAAAGTACTTGCCATTAGTGTAACCGATTCCAAGGAAAAGGCTCAATACTCGATACTGATTTTGATGCCACTGTGATAATAAAAAAACTCAGTATTTTAGACAATACAATGTACATTTAAACTCAAAACTACTTTTTGTTCTGATAAAGAGTAAGACCATTCTAAAGCTATTCAGGAAATGTCCAATTTTGTCTTATTTATGTTTAGTTGTAGAGCTGATTATTATCTATCGAGACTCTTGACAACCGTAGTTGCTATATAACAATAAACATGTCAATAGATAAAAGGCATATGGCTAAACTGTCTTGTTTCTAATGAGCACGGTTCAAATGTAGCACCACCTGCTCCACACTATGGCTTTAAACATATCTATCTCCATGGACACAAGCAGGTGACGCGACTAAGCCAATTTACAGGTCAGATCTGTTGCGACGCGACCTCGCTCACAGTACAAATGCATGTTTTAAAGTTGTCTTTTTAATCACTAAAAACACCTTTTATTGAATAAATGCAAGGTAGAAATGCCCTACTGTGGAGCATTCCAGACAAAGCAATAACATCTCCATGCGGCAGAGCATCCACAAGAAAAGAAACATTGTGCACCTTCAACTTGAAAACGCAACTTCTATTGTAAAATGAAATTAGTTGAAGTTCAAGTGTCTAAAATGTGAGCGTAGTCCAAATCTGCACGTAAGCGTACTGGTAAAACTAGTGATGTTGTGCTGTGTCTCTGTGGTGCTTAGTGTGTGATGTAGATTAGAAGTGAATGTCTTTAAAAACGTGCCTTTATTGAGAGCATACCACTACTCTGTCGTTTACTGATCCCATATTTGTCTTTGTTTAGACGTCTGTAACAGCCTCTCTCAGACACTGGTGCTCCAAGTTTTACTATAGAGTGCAATGTTTGTGACGTTTTCATTTGGAAAACCCTTGGACTAGATTCAGAGAGGAAGCCAATGCTGCTCTGTCTGCCTTAATCAGATTATTGATTGTGGTTGGAAGTGCACTGTTTTTATTGGACTGGTTGGCTGGTTTGTTGTAGTTTTATGTCTACCTCAGCGCCAAAGCATAATGAATGTTGAATTCCAAGCAAATATAGGTGAATCAATGAACCATTCAACCATTGCGCTGGCCTATTTCATTTTAATCCTACCTGACTTTCTGTATGAATATTTATTGTATTTGTCATTTTTTTGTAATGTAATGAAAACATTGTGTCATGTGTAAAGAAAGAAAGAAAGAGAACACCTACTGTTTATGTGAAATGTAATCTTTATAAAAGTTAATTTACAAAACTGAACTTAAGCAAAATCTATTCATAATAACATTATTGATGAGTGAATTATTTTCTAATGGTAAGAGGTAGCAAAAATCAGCATATTTTGCACACTTGTTTTACAAATAGTATTAACATAGTTATAAAATGTAATGTATTTTGTTTACAGCAAAATAAGACCATAATAAAAGTGTTGGAAAAATACTTGACTGTTTGTTTGTATTCTTTACCTGCCTACATTAGAGTGACTCACAAACCATTTCCTCCTGTTTGGGCGGCTCCGTCGACTGAACGATGTTTGTCTCAGATCAGCGGTTACAACTGCTCTGGCCCACAATGCTACAAATTGGTGAGTGGTTGAAAAGGAAAACAACCCTGTCATTACTGTGTTGAGTCAAGGGATTATTTTACAGTGCAAAACCATTAACTCACTTGTAACATTTTAATGTGTGCTGTCACAGTCAAGCCCTAATTTAAATTAAATGTTCATCATCGCCAGCTCAATTAGAAAAGAGCTGCTTAATTTGCCTTCGCTGAGACAAGAAGCGGAGCAGTGATTACACATTAGGAGATGGCTGTCTGTAAACACTTAGCACACTATAAAAGCCAGTATTTAGCCAGTGCCTGGATTTGAGTCGTGAACTGTGAGACAACCTGCTCCTTTAAAAGCTGAGTGATTTACACAATTCATTACAGCAAGTGAATCTTTAGCCAGCGTCATATTAAATGCTTACTTACTCTCAAATAGCCCCTCGGGAGTAGGATTGTTGGCTCACGAATAGATTAAAGTTTACATTGAAAAGAGAAATTGAATTCAGAGGTAATCAATAGCATAATGGGCCAGTGAGGGGAGCAGGCTGCCTGAAATGAAATTACCATATTTTTAATCTTAATTTTCCACCCTGTTTATCTGACAGTGTGGATGTGCAATCCAAACAGATAATGAGAGAGTGGGATATTGACAGCGGGGTCCTCTGGAGTGCTTGTTTCAGTGATTAAACGCTGTGATCTGTGATTACTTTGTGTCGGGTGTCAGCCTGGCGGACAGGGGCCCAGGGAGACGCAGGCGCAGAGCAGCTGGAGCATCAGTGCAGTCTCGGAGGTACCCAATGCACCTGACACAGCATTGACAGCAGACTCCGAACCCTATCTGGGACCGCAGCGCACAATAGACATACTCAGAGTGCTATCTACATCACAGTCAGCGTATATCTCCTCTGCCCGGCCCACGATAACAGCCCCACGCAAGAATGGGAGCAACAAAGTTTCCACAATAACTATTATTAAGCAGATACCTTGCTGCGCCTCGGCATAATAGCCACATTTTGCAACACATCTGAATAGCAATAGCGTCAACACAGCGCTGATATAGCCTTAATGAATAAACGTCTGAAAAACCTAGCTGTCCGCACAATGAGGAAATAAAAACACAAAATAACAGTCAGCACAATGTGAAAGGAAAATAAAAATGATGAATTCAAACTGTAGCTGTGAGCACTTTAAGAGACTAGTGATACATCGATTTGTGGATATAATTCTTTTCAGTCAAAGATGTACTATTGTCACTCGGTGAAAAGAATAGCAGATCAACTACTTACTGTGGTGCAAATTGTTTAAGGATGTTTTTTCACGGGTCTATAAATAAGTTGTCTCAAGGCCATTTAGGGTTGAGAAGACAATGTTTTTCATAAACTTTATGTTGTGCCAGCGTTTTCTTTTGTGACGCGTACGGCAGTTTTGACAAATAGGAACAAATTACAGGCGCTTGAATGAGTTGGGGAGTGTCAAAATCAGTGCTGAAAGAAGATTTTTTTTCTGTGTGTAGGCTGAATTTAGACCCGAATGATCCCAGGCATAAAGTACGTAAAGTTGAGGAGAAGGAAAAGAGGCAGGATTTCGACAGGCTGCAGTGAAATTTGGAGAATCGACTATGGCGGGCTTTGTTCCTTGCGCCGGTGACATGGGGCGGGCAAAAAGGGGGGTGAAGCCTGGAGCGAATCCCCAGAGACGCAGCCTTTTCTAAAGTGACTGTGTGACAAGTTCCCAAGACCTGACACGATTTGATGTGGAAAAAGAAGAAAAACAAACAACACATTTTTAAAATACATGCCACGACACTGGATATAGTGTGATAAAAATGGCTTTTCATCTTGATAAAAATAGGAGCCCAATTTCTCACATGTACATGCCGTATACTCCGGATTGTGGCGACAACCTAGTTAGAACAAGTTTCTCTCTTTCACAGACTTAGTTTAAGTATGCACAAGCACTATTGGCAACTCTGTTCAAACTTTTCTGAATTCTTAATCCACAACAACAGTGTTTCTTTTTGCAGTGGTCAAGCTGTATCATCATTGCTCAGCAGTTTAGTGACCACTTTCCGAAGGACCTGTCAACTAATACTGTACAAACCGTAATTATAGATTACACAGGTATTTGACAATTATGGTCTGTAGACTCTTGGGGCTGCGGTGTGCTGCAGTAGAAGTCGGTATACTCTATTTGCACATATGACCACATGTGGCGAGAGATCCGTTAATTTGGTGTAAAAGCAATCTGTAAGTAACAAGCGATATCCTTCTACCTGCCACGGCCTCTTTGAACTAAACCGGCTGTTGTTGCTCAGTGAAAGGCCTCCGAAAAGGAAACCCCTCTGCATGGTTTAGCTTTAAATCCAAGCCATGCTCCGTCAACTTCAAAAAGTGCCATTTGATTCTTCAGCTGGGACATAAAGGAGCAGAGTGGAGAGCTAAACAATAGGACAGGGCTTATCTCATCAGTAAATAAAGCTTATTGCTTGAAGCTAAAAGAGCCTATGCTTATTGGTGATGTCATGCCTTTGTGGTGAATTGATGAAGCTTGAGGCGGGGGCATAGTGTGAGTGTGAATATGTGTGCGAGGGGAGGAGGCCTGGTCATCCAAATTCAGAGTTCTAACTTCTGCAGGCAGAGTTTGATATAATTTAAAATGTATGACATACATTTAAGCTGAGGCTACACTCAAATTGTGGTCTTTGGTGGTAAACTAACCCAACTGTACTTCAAAGTTCCATCTGGCCGGGGGCTTTTATCCTGGGCCATGAGAGCGGTTGATGTTCTGTGCATGTAAACGTGCAGCTTTGGGTAAAGGTGGGGACAGCTTGTGTCCGCCATTATTGTGTGCTCACATTTACGCGGGTCCAAGGGGCTGACTGTGTCTTTTGGGGGTACTTTCTCATCACTTCTCCTAATGTAGAGACCCACAGCGTTGGTGGCAAGTGCACAATGTGGCTGTTGTATGGTTACTGTCAGCTCTCTCAAATAAGGCTTCCTGTTCATTAGACTTCTTTTCACCTCCGCACAATGCGCCGGCTTTGCTGCAATAGTGAGTCGACGCCCATCTCTTCAATGCCATGTGAATAGTTCTAAATAGTGTTTATGCAAGCCATTGTTGTCTATTGTGTGTCCAGTCTTAATGCAGAGTGATTTGCCTGCTTTTGTGGCCTGGGATACATTATCTCGCCTATGTGGCTTCAGATACATGGCTGTCCTTTGAGCCCGTAAACAGTCTAAAAGTTAACTCCCTATGGACAATGCTGGAAATACCCTTTAAAGTAGGCCAGTATACTAAATTACCTGTTTAATATGCGTCGACTATTCACATTTCCCCACTTCTATTCAAATGAACTCAAAAGTTATAAAAAGTTTGAAGAAGGAAGTTGAACTTTGTCCCAAAGTTGATTATCTATCTTCATCCGTGACAATTGCTCCTTTTCCCCCTCGATAAATACACAGTAGACTTGATGCTTTTTGCGTTCAAAGATTAGACTGCACTATCTGTTGCACATCTGTATTAAAAGCCTGTGTCTTTATTCTCCGAGCCGTCGGTGTGAAAATGAAAGAGTAATACAGATAGACAGCCAGGTGGATAATCTGACACACGTCACAGTCAAAGAAAGAACAAACTTTTAAATCTCTCTGATAAAGTCAAAATATGACTTGGCTTGTAAATATATTTTGTCATCTAATTCCCGTTCACCAAATAAAAAGCTTTTTGCTTTAACTAAAAAAAAATTTAAAAATACATGAAGACAGAGGAGACAAAATCACTCAAATTTATTATAATGATTGTTACTCTTACTATTATATGAAGTGATGAATTGCAACGTAAATCAAAATACTTCAGTGCAATTTCTTAGAGCTAAAAAGCTGCCAGAGTAGCTTCTATTCATAATTATGAAAAATTAGGACCATTACCATTGCAATTAAATATTTAAAACAAAACGACAAAAATCCTCAAAATGTTGCCCATAACAGGAAGCTCAAACCCATAAAACGTACGCATGTATCAGTACTTCAACTACAACTGGCACTATACAACTTGAACTACAGGTACTACCAACATAGTTTATTTTATACCAGTTTACATAAGTAGAGTACAACTTCTATATAGTAGTAGTAGTAAGGTGTGTGTCCCCACTTTACCCCTAAGGTGGAAAAAAATAGAAAATGCGTCTGTTTTCATGTGAGGTAAAATCCGTGAGTTGTAGTATTCAGTTACTTTCCACCTCTGCCTACAGACGTCACTTTAGAAAGTTGGCTCACCTGAATTGTTCTCTGCAAAAATCACCTGAAAAGTGAGAGACGGCGTATTATATCCTTCATGTGTTTGTGGCATTGTGCTGGTGAGAATATACATCACCTCCAGAGAGAAACCGATCTGCCCAACCATTTACCACTGGGATAGTCACACAAAAGCACAAGATATCTGCAGCACTGATGACATTATACTCATTTCTAAAGCATTCACAGTCAAGTATGCCGGACAGAAAGAAGATGCTGTTAATGCCAATGATTACAGGTGAGGGATGTAACTGATAGTTTCTCCATTATTGTCGGAGATTTGGTTGTGTTTGACCCCCTGGAGCACTCGGCGAAAGGGGACTCTGAGGAGAGGAATGTTATGGCTGTGGGTGACATGGTTTAGTGCCACAGGAAACTGGGGGAGGCTAGATCCAGGGCCGCAAATCTAAAGGGGAGTCATTTGGGGGGAATTTTTGATCTACATATGGATAATAATTATGAGAAACGCTTTCAGCACAAACATCCCTGGTTAATAACTAAATAATCACTATTGTTGTATTCTATGGTTGTCATAACAAACGTGCAGTAACAGAAGTTGTTGGAAGAGCAGTTAAGTGGGACTGTCACAAACAATTATTTTAGTCATCGACTGGTCAGTGATTTTTTTTTTTTTTTGATCAGTTGACTCGTCAAACTATGATTTTAAATACATTATTAACCAAATAAAGGTTTAAATATGCAGACTGAAGGCTTCTAAATGGAGGATATTTACAAATAAAATGCATTTTTGATAACAATCTGAAATAGTTTATTCTTTTTTGGACATTTTGATTTGTCACCGTATTTGTTATAAAAAGGTAATTTCGGATGTGTTTAGTGTATAGTCCAAATAACAATTATGATGATCAAAATCATAATAAAGACTACAGTTATTATTAGTTTTATTGCAGTTACAGTAGTAGTTGTTGTGGTTGACTCTGTATTTCGACTTTGTAATTCTACTTGTATTAGACGTGCCATTCATGTACTATAAAATAAAATAATCTTCTGAAAGAAAAAATATATATATCTTGGCAAAATCATCATCATGATCATCTGAAAAACAAAGATTTCAGAAATAATAATAATAGCTATGCTGCAATAAAGGCTTTTTAATGTTTTTTTCTTTGGGAATACTCAACATACAGGAGCCATTCATACTGTTAACGAGTGGAGGCCGGAATAACTTCTTAAAGAGCAAGTGACTGGTCTGTGAGGGACAGAAGAGTTGTTTGTTTTCTGGCTGCCCAAAACTTATTGGCCACCCATTTTCACAAATAAATTGTTTAAAAATATTAAAAAAATCAAGCGATGTGATTTGCTGGATTTTTTAAACATCCCGTCTCTCACGCTTGATGCGTACCTATGATGAGAATTATAAACCTCTCTTATACTTTTAAATGGGTGAACTTGTACATTTTTAAGTTGTCCAATACTTATTGGCCCACTGTATAGCTTTTAATATTATTTTACTACAATGTCATACCCAAAGACAACTTGGGTATGACAACTGTTTTTACATGCAAAGATTTCTGAATTTGTGTTAAATGATTTGGGGAATCTCTCCTAGAATTCATTAACGTTCCCTTGTTTTTTAAATATTGTAGGATGTCACTTGTACCTTGTACTTTGTAATTACTGGGTTGGTCTGCTTTATAGGAATGCGATTAACTTGTTTTGTCTCAGGACTCTGTATCTTCACCTCTTCCTATACACTTGACCTCCATCCCCACGAGTAGCGCTTCACATTTGTATTTAATGAACTGTAGTCATTGTGTAATTCATCTCCTTCACAATCTCCTTCAAGCACAATTCTTTTCACTTTTTTTTTACTTCTTGCTCCTGGCTGATATTTTCATTAAAGGGCTTCTTATCAAATAATGAAAGAGGAATCTTATTTCTTGCCCACTGCTATTACCACCCACAAATCAAAAAGGTTGCCAGCAATGGAATGTCTCGCCTCCCCATGTCGGTTAATTAGGTTGTGTTGCGCTACATACAAATGCTACTTTCATGAGAATAATCTTAAACAATGGACCCGCTTTTTGTATTGTCTCGTCCTTTGCAAAGCCCTCTTAATTATTATCACGGCCAAGTTAATTGAAATTTGAACATCTAGTCTTTATGCTTTACAATGGTTTTGTTTGTGTGCCGTTCGGCTGCGATAATGGCTGGTATCATATCTCTATTAAGAGTAGCATTGATCACAGGGAGACAAGCCGCGTAAAAGAAAGAAATGTTTTAACCATACTGTTGGTAATACATGCAGCCCTCTCATTGATTCAGCCCGGGACATAAATATGCACAATCTTTCAGATAATCTTAGCCTGGTCTGCATGATTTGTTTCCATTGATTAAGTGACATGACCGGGACCCTCATTCCATGATTATTAATATAGTTTGCATGATTATTTCTGCATTAACAACAATTTCACCAAGCGGGAGAGATTACCAGCCAGGATGCAAAAAAGTGTCGGTTTTAATCAGCTTTTGATGCAAAATCTTTACAACTTGAATCAATCTTTATAGACAAGTGTTGTTCGAGTTTTGAATAGCACACTTTTTAAAGAGGCAGTGCCTCCTGTCAGATATTTTGCAAATTACAAATCCTTCTAGGAATATGAATTAGGCTTGTGCAACACCACTTGTTTTGTGACACTGGAGATTTCACTTGCTTTACATTATATTTGAATGTGATCTTGCCAACAATTCCCAACTAGCGTGGATTGTATCGCAAAACAACCCACAACAACAAATCTGGCACGCTTCTCTCCCAGTGGGATTTTTATTTTATAGTCCTTCTTTTGTGGTATTGGCCACGAACAGAAATAGCTAGAACAAAATAAATAAATAGATAAACAGTGGGTTGTCTTTATGGCCTTTATGTGTTGAGATTCCTGGGCCAAGAACATCTCTAGAGTTAACGGTATAGGATTCATGTTTTCTGGTAGCGTCGTCACCAGTCTGTCACCACACGGTATTTGCATCTGCATGTCCGTTAACAAAGTATGACATGTTCCTAAGATCAGGCTCCTAGCGCTCCTCCGCGCCCACATGGCAATTAACTGTTCTACTAGAGCTAAAGGCGGAACACAACGCCTCGATGCAAGCCAGGAGAATATGCAGCCACACATCCTCCATCAAATTCTGATTGACTTATTGATTTGCATAGAGAGTGTTGAGATTAGAGTCAATGTAAAGAGACCTGACCTGCTATGTCACATTTTCAATAGGAATCGCGTAACGTATGTGCTTGTTACGGAAGCCTATTGTTGTGAAAAAGTTAAAAATTGTATTGACCTTCACTTGTGTCGCTTGTTATAATCGCAGAATACAGGAGTGAGTGAAATAATTTTAATAACACTTGATAGATACTTGAAGGAAAGAAACACAGCTCTTGTGTGTGTGTGAGGGTGTTGTTAGTGGAAGGCGCAACTGCCTTAGCTAGAAAAGAAGGATAGGCAGACATTTATGAAGCGAACTATATAAAAGACATTTCTTGTGAATGAGCTTTGACTAATTTAAAAGCTTTTTTGGTAGAGAAGACAGTGAAATAATGGTGAAGACTCCTAGACGAAAGCGATGTTTGGCTGTACAATTCTATTCATACGATAACACTAAACTGCGTTTAACAAATAAAAGATAATTAACACAATTAAGTTAATGTATAACACCCCACAACGTTGGGTAGTTAAACATATAAGATAAGATAAAGCAAGTACATATAAAAACACAAACGTTTTGAGCCTGGACTGAAATAAAACTGAAACAAAGCCTCACCATGTTTGTTCAACTCACAGTGAAACTATACTCCCGAAAATTGGCCATTTGAAAATTCTGTAATAGAAGAAACATGTCATCACATAAGTGACTTTCCTCAATATGTTGTATTGAGTTTAGTTTTACTTTGTCTTGTAACTTTAAACAATTAGATTGAGTGTTTGAGACAATTTGCTAATGGAAAAACTCAAAGAATGTCAAAATAAATTGTATTTATATCCTTTAATATCATTTTAATAATTTTGATATGCTCGGGATGGTCTGGGCCGCGAGCTGTGGGGGGTTTGTAGGGTACTGTTCAAGGTTCTGGAGTACAACAGAAATGGAACAGTAGAAAAAGACAAGGAAAATCATAGAGAAACATTTCAAATTCTAACATTGTGTCCGGCGTAAAATCATTTGTCAAAGATTGTTAAATTTTGTCCATTTATGTAATTCTCTCATTTTTGATGCAACACTGTTGTTTTTCCTTTGGTACCATTCTCCTTGGTAGATAAGCAAGATGTATAGAACAATTTAAGAGGGCTCTTCATAAATTATAAAACATTCTATTGTTCATTCAAATGAATATGGCTGAATAATTATGTTCAACACATTTCTTGACATCCAGCGATCTTATCGAAAATAACTGAATGGTTTTGTCTTTCTATCCAACAGCTTCCACAAACTTACATCCGTTTATAATAAAAACCATTGCCATCGGGATAGACCAATTAGAGGTTAATCCAGTTTAGTCTGTATACTATGGATCTTATGGAGCAATATTGCTTGGGCAGCCCATGCAGATATTATTACTTACTGCCCTTAAGCTGATAACCCAAATTAGATCCCCATTAAAGTTGAACAATGTATAGAATGAGGAAAGATGGGCGGCGATACCTTGAAGGGTTCGCTAAGTCCGCACGCGTAAAATGCCTCGGCACTTGGCAAAACTCCCACAAAGTGTGGAGAGTGTACCGCAGGACTGGAAGATGCATAATGGTAATTCTCGTATGCACAGAGGCAGCTGCCAGGTGGAGGATAGCACAGCGCATGTTTATGAAAAGGAATCAATTACGGCGACTGGGGAGCATGGCGCATGGACCAGTGACACAGAGCTTTTTTATCATCCAGCGAGAGCACACTAGAGCACGCCAAAGTTCATCCGTCTAAATGTGGAGCCCCACACAGAGGAGCCACAGCAGTCTGCTCGTATTATTCTAACTTCCCTGTGTGTGTACGTGGCAACTTCCAGATAATTGCTTACTGGCAAGAGTAGTTCAGTATGTTTGTTGTCAGTTTAGTTTCTGCAACTCAATAAAGGTATAGTACAGAGGGTTACTTCAGTTGGGTATTATAAAGGACAGAATCGGATGTGTAAAAAAAACTAAAATAATGCGCGCGTGTCGTTATAGTAGACCTGCATTTTAACAGAGAATGAGAGTTGCAAGTTAGGCCTGTCTATTTACTCACTTCCTTATTCCTCATTAGTTCATTATGCATATCTGATAAAAGCATCAGGCTCATAATAACTAGTGCTTGTTTGATTGTTTTGCAAGTGTCCTTAACATAACTCTTAACTCGCAGTAACATTAATCCCAGAGACGTTCGTGACCTTAGCACTTCTATCTTTAGGCGAGGCAAGTTTATTTAAGAGCTCAATTTGTACACAATTCAAAGTGCTTTACAGAAAGAGGACTTTTCATTAAAGTCATATTCCAGATAATAAATAAACATATGAAATTGATTTGAAAAAGGAAGAGTGGCAGATACAATTCTTTCAGTCATATGCACAGCTCAACCACAAGTGTTTTGAGCCTAGATTTGAACATGGTCAAAGTAGAAGACCTTTTGTTTTTTTTTTTTTTAATGTTTTTACTTAAACAACTTATGTAATAGCTTAATGTATGATTTTCAGCTTGTCAGATTCATTATTTAAAACAATGCATTTTGTACACGTAAAAAATTAAAACACACATTTTCAGTCAGATATCACAGCATGTTATCAGCGCAGTGCAATAGAGTCCCTGGGCCCTAAAGCTCCTCCTCTTATCGCATGTATAATTTAAATGCATTCACCTCTCTGGGGGTCAGACTGTGTTTAGCAGCCCTTTTAGGAAATGGTAGCTGTAGTGGCGACACGTTGAGACGAGGAAGCGCTCCAGGCCTGTGTTCATTCTACCTCTGACTTGTTGTCTTTAGAGCCCTTTTCTGGCTGCTGTTGATAGTTTGGGATCCATCTTTAAAACCGACCCTTTTGTTTGTTGGACCATGGAGTCAGCACTTTATTCTCCAACTGACGACTGTGAATGCCGGGCCGCTGAAAGAAATGAAGCCCTGACACAAAGGCAAATTAAGGCTACAAAAACACTGGCCATTGTCCCATTGTCGGGGGTCACAAATCGTCACGTAAAGAAGCTACGCAGCGTGGTTGAAATGTATTCCGAAAAGCCCTCCCTCCTACCCTCTCTTTTCTCAGCTCTTTATATTCATTAGATTCATTATAGGCCACAAAGGATTGCCAACAAAACAGCTTGTGATTTTTAGTTGAATTCATCCCCCTCTGAGGCCTGCAGGGAAATTAAAGTAGGTGACTATCACTGGAAAAAAGGGGGGCCAGGCTTGACACATCTGAAGCCTCCGCTAATGCTAATAGCCAAGCGTATCCGAAATACACAGGAGCTGACCTCGAACAGATTGTGGGGGCTTTAAATCATTAGTTTGCAAATGGAGCCAAAGTACATGAGTGTCGTCTTTGGTTTATACAAAATAAATCAACCCACTCTCCAACATTTTGATTAGTGTTTGTCAACTCCCCTTTTCTTCTCCCAGCGCCCACCGCCTCGTTGCAACCCAGAAATTAATAAAGAAGACATAGTAAAGAGAGGCGCGTGCACAGCTCCCCAGCACCTGTTAAACAAATGCACTTAAGGCGGGCAGGCGAATGGCAGACAGGTTTAAATTAGTGTAAAATCTTCATTTAGATGATGTCCCCAGGGCGTGCTTATTACTTGAGATTTATATAGCATTAGTTCTGCCTCCTGCAAATGCGGCGCACCATTCCACCTCAGTGAAATATGAAGAGGGTTGATAAAAAGCTACAGCAGATTCTCACATTAAAAAACACACTAAACCTTTTAAAGATTCATTAATTTAACTTGTGGCACGTGGCACTGACATACAGACACTGGTGTGCCTCAAAGCGCTGCGTGCTAAATAAGAGAAAAGGAGTCCTTTTGGAAAAATGTGCACTGATAGATAGTGAAAGGACAGTGGAGTGATACTTGTCTGGATTCAATTATTTTACTCCTAACAAGGATATACTTATTTTAATCAAGGGTACATTTCTTTTATTTATCTCTCAAAAAACATGATATTTAAAAGCATACCAATTAAAACACAGAAAAATACTCAAGATTGAAATTTAGAGCTAAGTGAACTTGAAAATATTGAATATTCATATATATTTTATGCAATACATTAAAGTAAGCACATATTGAGTGTTTTTGATTATTTGTTTAAAAAATACATTCACTTTTGATGCATACATATCACATAATGCTACTTAGCTATTTTCATCAATACATTGTATTGAACCAATGATGACATAGTAGTATTATAAGTATGTACCTATCACATTTTTAAAACAAGGTATTGGTTATCATTATAACTGTATTAACTGTCACCGAAACTGAATAATGCCACTAAGGGTTTCTCATTATTAAAAAGCACACCATTCTAAAAGAAACATCCAAATACGAAAGAAATCCCCGTTGTCATTCTAGTGCTTTTCCTTTTCCTTGCGTCTAGTGAGTGATCCTGTCCTCACGAGACGCACACCTCACTCTGGAGCTTTTAACGAAGTCTCCATGAAGGGATTTCATCTGCCACACTGGGCCCTATTCACTTCCCCTGCGTCACTCTCCGATATGTTTTGTTCTCTCTGCTTTTCAATTTGTTTACATTTGGCCCCTGCTGGAGTGGGACAGTCTATTGCTTTGGATTGTAGCCGCTTCCTGAGAGGGGCGTTAAGAGCACCCCTTGGCCCACCCCTGTCCCATACACTTCCATCTAGCAGTATTTAGGCCCTGCATTATAACGTGTTGCCTGGTTGCCGGTTTGTGTTACAGTTAGTGGGGAAAGGCCCTACATTTGGCTGTACAAGGACTTCGCCAGTACGAAAAAAAACGTGCTTAGCTTTCGCAGAGTCCTTAGACGTGCTCCAGCGCTATACAATACAGAGCATTTGAAAAGGAGACGCTGTGGGTCATTTACCCCCCAACTGTGGCTCTTTTGTCCCGCTTTTGTTTTGCATTTTTCAGCTAAATCTGGACCATTAATATACAATATGTTTCAATCTTCAACTCCAAAATGTATACTCTTTCCCCTTCAATCTATTCTTGTCTTGCACTGATATTATTTATGAGAAGCACCTGTCTCAAATTCAACATCCCAATTTCTATGAATGAAAAGAATCGTTCCCTATGAAAGTCAGAATGCTTTTGTAAAATGCCCCTTTCCCGCTAGCCTTTTTCGCTTGAAGATAAACAATTTCCTATGAATATATGGCCCTGGCTATCCTATCTAGCACCGGCATCAGAATGTGTCCCATACTGAGCCTATTGTAGTCCATTAAAAGAAATCCTTCCCTGTGGCAACCATTTTGCAGGTTTTCAAGTAGATAAATGCCTTCCAAGAGGGATAAGAATGCATTTCCGACAAAAAACTGCATTAATGTTTGTCAACTATTACGATAAAAACTTCACAGCCACAATTCTTATTCTTTTTTTTCCCTAGATCCAGAACGCATTGCTAAAGCTGATTGGTCTGGGGAGGCTGCCTACAGGTTAGCATGCCACATATCCAATCTCTGACAGCAATATGTGTCACCGAATTGCTTCATGTTCAACACAAACCCGTGGTCACTCTATATATGGAAATCTCTGTCTTCGGGGCGAACAAAAATTAAAAAGGTGAGATTGGCACTTTAACCCCGGCGCCCCCCGGAAAATATGTTTTAGTCTGATACATTATACTACTGCGAATTATTTATCAAGAAGATACAAGCTTGATATTTGGGAAGAAATAATGAGATGTTGAGGTGGCAGCTGGAATGTTCTGGTCCAGTGAGCAGCATCTATGGATCGGGGGAAATGGAGTAAATATGGCCGCCTGGGAGACGCCATGTGCTGAATGTGAACGAGTCTGGGGCTGTGGCGATGTAGTGATGTCCAGAAACTGTCACGTGGCATCGGATGTTATCAGGGCTGCAAAATCAGCTGGAATCATTTATTTTTTTGTAAGTTGCAACCTTTTTTGACATAGTTTTGAACAACCTGTTTGACCAACCTTAACAACTTTATTATGATGTACGATTATTTTGTCTTATCAAATAATTATCAGCTACCAAAAGTTTAAAGTATTGAGTATGAGTACATAGGAGCACAGTATCATATGCTGTTTCTGTTTCCACTGCTGGTACCACCAATTGTACTGCTTAATATTCAATTTCATATACTTAAAGGGGACATATTATACCAGATCGACTTTAATGAGCTTTTAACCTTTTGACGACAGCGTTTCCTCATAGTTTTCTTACTCAAAGTTGTACTTTGACTGATTCCTCCATGTCTGAGTTAATCCCGAATTGTCCTGCAACTGAGGCTCGAGTTCTCAGAAAATGTCACCGACCTCCTATCCCCGCCCACTTCCCTGTACTTTAGTTGTGTTTATTTGAAAAATTAAGATTCCGGTGTTACATGTAAGTGTCTAAAATGTCACATAGCTACTTTTCAAAAACCTGTAAGTTACAATCTGCTGCTTGTTACGATGAAACGTCACTATGAAGAGGCGGGGCTTATCAGTTCTGCAGTTTTGAACAGGAAGTGAATTAACCTGTTTCTATTATTAAGCCGCTTTAGGTCAATATTGCGGTTTACGATGAACAAAATAAAATAAAAATCACCATCTACTTCAATACTAGGCATGTGAAAAAAGTATAATGTCCCCTTCAAATAAAAGTATAGTAACTTAATATTTTTCGGTGACTAATACTACCTTTTAATACTTGTACTTGCAGCAAAGTCCACTGAAGAATAGCAATAGAATAAACTTGTTTCAATTTGTCAAGTAGCTGCACTGCAATTGAATTCAAACTTGAATGAGTAATTATGTGTTCTGCTCAATATGGCCTTTCTTTGTTTTCATAGCAAGATGAAGCCAAAGTTCCTATTTATTCTTCATGCATACTAGTAATTAAGGTCACTCAAAAGACAATTTGCTTTGAGAACAATGACTCTATTCATTTTAAAAGTTGTGTTGTTGTTTTGAAGTAGGCTACTAGATAAAAGCAGTTCAAATAGCAGGCTGGATCCTATCAGGCAAAAACAAAACAAGTGTTGTGCTTACCTGAGTTGAAAGCGCTCACCTGTCGACACTCTGACAATACGCCATGCAGTCCGTACAAAACAAGTGAAGAGTGGAAATCCATTCATACATTGTCTGAATATAGCTCCAGTGTGTCTCTCCACACTCCAATGTCACTCCACATGAAGAACTGTGAAACAAAGGCATGGAAGGATTGTATTAATTCACTTCAGTGCCTGTCAATCAGAGCTTTCACTGCACTGTAGCATGTTGTATTGGTCCCTTGAGCTTCCAACGCGCCGGAACACAGGTAAACATGACTTGCCTGACAGTTCTGACAAGATGTGAGCTTTGATTTTTAAAGACTCAACAAGAACAAGGACCTAAGGGACATTTTAGGGTGAAAATGATGTATACAGGAAAATTATAAGTTCCTCTTTTAGCAGGTGACTATTTTGTCCTCAATGTCAATGTTTTAGACTCCAAAAATGAGCATGTTTTAAGCACGTTTGTCCTGATGAGATGCCATGGTTGTGCAATTCATGTAGAGTATCCTCTGTCTGCATTTCCTAGAGAACACTGAACAAGTCACAGGTAATACAGGGAGTGAAGCATAGTCCAACTTTTCTGGTGGAGGGTCGAGGGTCCGCCACCTGCATGGGATTGCTTAGCTTCATGCTTTTCCAATTATTACTTTGTTTGGTGGTGTTGTCCCTGTCGTTAATATTTGTCATAGTTTTACATCAGTGACGTGGCAGATTGTCACGAAAGAAAATTAAATTCATGTTGAAAATTACAAGAAGTAGAATCTCTAAAATAGAATCCCTCTGTCTACGTCATCAATAAGCGACAATCCATCAAAAATGCAGGGGCCATTTATACATAACTGACACAATTCTTCTGACAGTTTAAACATTCATTCATTCAAAAAAAAAAATTCTGTCAGGTATTACCATTTGTCAAATATTTCCTTTTTTCTATAGAGTCATTTATCTGGGTTTTTGCCTTTGTTTACATTGTAGTTGCCAGGTAACAGTTGTCACATTTGCTGCTCATAGTCAACCAGGAAGTACAATTACAAATGGCAGTAGCAAAAATAGGCTAAATGAATGATGCAATGTAACAATTATATATGAATGTTCACAGTGAAATGTTTAGTCGTAGTGTAGTGCCATATGCACAATGTCACGTAGAATTTCATGAAACGTATTTATCTTCATGGGATCAGGAAGTTTCACTTAGCCAAGTTACAGGTCAGCTCTATGCAGAGGCGAGCCCACTCACAGTAAGACTGCATGTTATTCTAGGTTTAAGCAATACAAAACATATCTTTAGCATATGTAGAGGGAAACCAGAAAAATCTCATCTTTAAGTTCAGACAATTTACATAGTTTTTAAAAAATACATGTTTATTACTGATTGTGTGGGTTTGTAACATGAATGAACATTTGCCTCTAAAGCTCTATAGAAATTGTTTTAAGTACGAATGGCTGGGGCCCCAGACTTGTTGCTCTTAATTTTCTAAAGACCATTTTCATGTCTGCTGCCTTTGCTGCCTTTGTTTTGGTGTATTCTACCCTCTGTGAACATCCCGTTGCTTTCCCGGGCCCCCTTTGTTCTTACTGAAGGGCCCTTTTATTTAGCAGAAATCTCCCATCTCAGACCAGCGCTTTGGTTTGACGCAGATCTTCATTAATCTCGTGGAGCGGGCCTGTCGTTTTGATGGGAATTGAATTTGATCCTGTATTGTGGCGCATACGGATGGCTGACAAAGCCCTGTGTACCTCCCTGTGTCGGCGCACAATCACTCAGACCCAATTAAATAATTTGGTACAATAAAGGTGAACAAAGGGAGAGCCGTGCAGAAAGTGCGGGCTCAGACATTTGCATTCTACCTATTTCTGTATCATGGTAATTAATTTGCTTTGAAAACCACAAGGGGAGGCACAATGCAAAACAGCGCAGCGCATTTAAAGTATGTTACTGGATGTTTCATTTGTAGCCACCATGCAAAATCAGTCCGCAGAATTCAAATGTGGTTTAATTTGTGGTTTTTAGATGATTTTCCCAATGTTGTTAGGACTTGGTAACTGGACAACGGCCTTTTAATTGCCAAGGTGTGAAGTGCGCACTCTGCTTTTGTTGTCCCGTGTGGTGAAGGCTAACTGAATCACGGCCGTGGTGGGTGATAGGCGCTGATAGGGCACATATGGAGCTGTCAGTGCGCTGGTGGGCTCTGCTGGTCCGGCCGCTGTAATTGAAAGAAATGAGGCATGGAGCTGACACATTAGCAGTCTCCCCAGAGATGGACCACACAAAGACACACACAGCCCCAGTGTTTGCCTTCATCTACACATGCTATCTGGGGGTAGAGGGACAGACAGTGGGTAGTCTTACTGTAAGCAGGGAAGGGTGTAAGATTGGGGAGGTCCGTCTGGGTTAAACGGATAATGAGAAACTGCCCTGTGCTGGGTTAATCAGCTCATCTCACTCCAGTGCAGCCATTTATTTGCTGTTTATTGGGCGTGTGAGAGCCCCTGGGGGAGAGCTGTCAGTGACGCAGCACCTGCAGCTTCTTCCTCTCTGTGATTTAGCGTGGTTCGTAGCTCGTGGGCAGATTACACTGGACACTGATCAAACCTTATTTGCACTCTGATGAGACAAACTGCTCCCTCGCTGACTGCCTCAGCCCATCGGAGACGGCTGCCCTGTGTAAAAATGATTAACGGTCTCTGGCCATTGTGGCAGCCATTCACTGCTGACTAAGTCTTGCACAGAGAGACTTCTGTACATTTCAACTTTATGAAATCATAACTGTGTTCATACCAGTCATATGGAGTTAGCTTCTGTGTTCATTCTGCACCAAAAGAAGATGTACACTTTTTACCTTGTTAATAATACAATAATCTTTATATTGAGCCACTTTTAATTTGTTCTCATAGCAGTATTTCCTTATTTCATATATTATTTCTCCCTATTCAAGGCATTGTTTTGTTTCTACAAATACATAAGTATGAAACATTTGTGAAGTAATCAGAATCAGAATCAGAAAAGGTTTATTGCCATTGTCAATGAACAAAATTCACAAACATAGGAACTTATTTCTGCATTAAGGTGCAACATAAAACACTGATCAATAATAAAAACAACATATATCCCCCCGGAGGAGTTGGAGGAAGTGTCTGGGGAAAAGGAAGTCTGGGAGTCCCTGCTTAGACTGCTGCCCCCGCGACCCGGCCCCGGATAAAGCGGAAGAAGATGGATGGATGGATGTGGACTGGACATATATGAAATCAAAAGGACGTGCATTAAAGAAACATTTAAAATTTACTATAGTATAAAATAAAAATAGGCTTACTATGTACACATGAATTTACAGTTACATTTACAGATGCAGAAAGTGACAGTGCAGTGAGTGATTGATTAAACTGTAGTTAAAGTGGCAGGTGTTTAGAAGTGTTCATGAGACCAACGGCAGAGGAAAAAACTATTGTTATGGCGGGAGGTTCTGGTCCGGACGGACCGTAGCCTCCTACCTGAGGGGAGTGGTTCAAATAGTCCATGTCCAGGTGAGAAGGGTCAGCTGTGATCCGGACCTGCTCGTCCCAGAGCCCTGGAGACGTACAGGTCCTGCAGAGATGGAAGTCCGCAGCCGATCACCTTCTCAGCAGAACGCACAATGCGCTGTAGTCTCTGTTTGTCCCTGGCTGTGGCTCCAGCGTACCACACGGTGATGGAGGAGGTGAGGATGGACTCAATGATGGCCGTGTAGAACTGCACCATCATCTGCACTGGCAGCTTGGCTTTCCTCAGCTGCCGCAGGAAGTACATCCTCTGCTGGGCCGTCTTGATGAGAGAGCTTGAGGTTCTGGGTGAAGGTGGTGCCGAGGAAGCAGAAAGAGTCCATGGTGGTGATGGGGGAGTCTGTCATGGTGAGGGGGGGCTGGCGGGCTATGATTTTCCACGATAATCTCCACTGTCTTCTGGGCGTTGAGCTCCAGGTTGTTACCGCTACACCAGGACACCAGCCGGTCCACCTCCTTCCTGTAGACAGACTCAGCCCCGCCTGTGATGAGCCTGATGATGAGCCCGATGAGGGTGGTGTCGTCCGCAAACTTGATCAGTTTTACAGAGTTGTGACTGAAGGTGCAGCAGTTTATGTACAGGGAGAATATTGTTATTAATTTGTTTAGTGAAACAAAATACAATATATAAAGTGACTGCAAGTAAAGATACATATGCACAATTGTAACAAAGTAAATGCAATTCAGTTTGGTGCTGATACTTTTTAACATAAACATTTTTTATAATTTCCTTTTTCCCATAATTTTTATGCTTTTTCGCACCTTTCCACAGCAACATCGGTACACATGCACACATGGGCAGGAGCAGACAATATATCCTGTAACCTTCAAAAGTATTGTGTACAGAAAAGGTCCCCTGTTGCATTGAGAGTGAAAAACACTCCAGCTCCATCATTGTATGCCACATTTTCATGCTTTAGTGCTGCACAAAGCCAGCTCTTTCCACCAAATGATCAGGACATCTTAAATGTTTACACAAAGCACCTGAGACTGAATAGCTTTGTATGTAGAGCACTGGCAAGGTCCTCTTTCTTTCATCTCCTTCTGTGTGCGGCCTAGTGTCGGATTAATGAAGTCGTGTTCTGATTTTTCTCTCGCTGCTTCTCCATCAGTTTTTTTTTTACAATATTTATCGTATTACCATAACCCTGATGCAAGGCCCATTTAGAACAGTGCCAGAGTGAATGGCCAGTGTACTAAGGCAGAGAGAATTATTGTAAAGAAAATGTACAGTATAAACAGCTGGAAAGAATGGAGGGCAGTGCACTTAATGGAATCTGAAAGCTTTCATTTTTGCCTCATTGTCTCTCCTTCCTTCTCTAAACAACTTTCCCTTTTTGCAGCTATCAGAGTGAAGTTCTCACAGGCAGAATGAAGTGCATTCATGCATCCTGAAAGAGGCTTTTAAGCTCGAGTACGGCTCAAACAAAGATGAAGGTGAGCCACGGCTGCCCCCCACTATGACTCAATGTTTATAACCTTGCCGTGCTCAATTTAAGAATGCAGCAGCACAAAGCAGTGAAAGCACAGCAGCGCCACAAAACAGTCAAACTTATTGCTATTCATTAATATGGTTTTGGCCAAGGCGCTAAAGTGATGCATTGTGTCGCAACTTTTGTGAAATGTTTCTCGATAATCCCAAAGCAGACCCTGTTAAATCTGAATTGTGAGCGTGACACTGATCCAAGTCTTTTTCTGTGAATTTGTGCTTTTGGGGAGAAGTATTGTGCGTGTATTGATTTAGGGCGCACAGCCGATATCCATCTTGAAGATAAATGTTCGTTTATGATAAGATACAAAGAGCATTTTTCTTAACTGTCAGACCCCCACCCTTCGCCGCTCTCTCTTCATTTTGCTAACTGGTGCTCAGGGCAGCTCCTCCGCTGACCAAGCATCAGCTTCCCCTTCAGCTGATAAATGGACTCCTTTCAATTCAAGGGAGAAAGAGATAATCCCAGATAATGTGGACACAGTTTTCATTTCACCCAATTAAACTGCAATTATCCCCCGTGCAGGAGAAGAGAAAAGTGGGAAGAATGGTCAAAGAATGGGAGACTCTCAGAGACACATTAGCCCAGATTTGGTCCATGTTGAACCATAGAACCATTTCTTTGCACTTGGCAGTACACAGTGAACTTCAGGCCGGCTTGGTTAATGGGAAGAATGTCCTTAAAACATATGTGCAACAGCTATTGTAGAATTCTGAGAAAGAAAGAAAGTTTTGTTTTGTTTTTTTAAACAATTTTTTGCCACTTTTCATTGTTTTATACAGGCCAATAGAAAGAGTATTTACCCTTGACCTACAACATCCTCTTTTATAGAGCAGTACAATTCCAGCAGCGAGAGGTCAATAGAGAAACGGGGCTTTGAGGGAAAGATACTATAATTTACTCTAAAGGTGTGAGAGATTTTCTGGTGGAGGATCTGCCTGCCTTAAACTTGTTTATGTGACTATGACCCTAGAGTCATCAAGTAACTGCACTAGGCAACAAACAAGTCATGTCTGTGGAGAGGTGACTTCCACTCACAGTGAAAATGCATGTTTGTGCAAGATTGATAGGTTTAATGCCATACTGTGAAACATTCCAAGGAAAGTAATAACATCGCTATGGTGACGAAACCCTCAGATGAAATTATACATGTGCACTTTTAAAAAACACATATTTCGTTTGAGTTCAAATCTGTTCGATATAGTGTGAGATAGGGTCAGTACCAACTCCAGCCACAAGGGGTGAGAAAAGATATGTATAAATTTACTGAAACGGGCATTTACCCCTGACCTCGAAAATGATTTATTCCACATTTAGCCATTCCACTAATTGAGCTGGTCAAATGCCAACTTTAGTTACAAGGGGTTGTAAAGAAGGACGATATATCGAGCCGATATTTGCTCTTTTAGCGTATAGGCTATTGACCTTAAATCTTCAACATAGGCATACTTGTTGGTTCTGCACACCACACCTGATTTAAGGAGAGACATTTAGATTTTTTGATCACTTAAGTGCAAAGAAGGCACGGCACATAGTGTGACTGCAATACTTTCATAAGTTTGTCAACATTTGAAATCATATCATTTGTGTAAAATGATCAATATTTGCCTTACATGTGGGTTAGGGTCTCTACCTGTAAGCAAATCATCCAAATTATCCATTTATTGTATTCATGGTCATTCATTCTTTAAATACAGAGAGATTTGAATTTATGACTGACACAACGGCTAAAGTATTTACTCCTGAACCAGCAGGTTTGAGTCCAGGTCTGAAGCCATTGAACCTGATTGTAGAGCACTCCACAAGTCTGTAGAAAACATAAAGAATTTTCCCCCTGATTCCTCTTTTTATTCATTATCATGTTAATGGCTTTTGTGCACAGGAACAAAAGTGTGCATTTTGTGAATCCTTTGTCATCGCTGACTGAGCGATGTAAGATCCCTGACGCTGGCTACACAGGGGTTCAGAAACCTTCAAACACTATTTAAAAAGTGCTTTTGACCGGGAGCTCACTGTTCTTTACAAGCATTGACCAGTTAAAAAGGGGGGACGCTTCCTATGTCAATTGTTAGCCTCCAGATTGAAGCCCTGGCACAAAATCTAAGAAGTAAATAAATGTCTTTTTTAATTACTGCTCCCCTTCGTAATTATCACACAGGACGATTTATGGATTAACATATTGATTTCACTTGACCCTTGGCGAGGCTTTATTTGGACAGGCATGATTCGTTTTTGGCTTGGGATGGCAAATACAAACTGCCCGGGGCCCCTCCTCTGTTCTGCTCTTTAGGCGTGTCAACCCATCTTTAGCAAATGTCTCCAGGGACGTCCAGTGTGAGTCTTAAAGGGCCCCTACCCCGTTTATTCACAAGGGAAAACTGCAATACTATTGACTTTTGCCCCAAAAAAAAGAAGTGAAGGAGCAGAGGTTTAAGTAATGAATTAATCTTGACGAAAGCGATTAGCGCTTTGAAGTCTTTGATTGGGTGCAAAGCTAGTCACTTCACTATCCTCTCCCCCTCTTAGGCAGCGGAGATAAACAGTACGAATAAACACAAATCATTAGGCAAACATCTTAACACGCTAACGCAGTCTGGCTGTTTATAATGCTGATAAAGGGAGCCATGCACTCAGGAATCTAAAACAGCAGACAACTCAAAGCCCAGGGGCCACATTTTGTCTGTTGTAAATATGTTTTTGGCCCTAAAATCTGTTTTGTTTTTTTAACACTTTCAACTTCCCAGAATTGTCGAGACGAGTGTGTTGGATGTGAGCCGGGTTTTAGTTGCTTACGTGACCAAATGTTCTCCTTTTTATTACAGAGCAAAGGTTTAATATTGATAGAGAAAAGCAACTATGATTGAAGTCTGTATTCTAGGTCCAAAAAGTTGTTTTCTTATAATTGCAACATGGTTTACACAGTGCATACAGTCAAAAAAGAAACAAATACATTATTAGTATTGTATTTATTGGTATTATTAATATGGTGAGAGTCTTGATAAGAATGTGAGTCAATGCACAGGGCATGTTCTTGGCATTGATCAAAAAAAATGAATTCTGTCCAGGGAAGTAAGTACAATCATGAGTTAGACAGTAGCTCTTTTGGGACATGTATTTTGAGGCTCGGTGAATGGAGCGTTTACTCCTGAACTCCTGAGATCAAGCTCTCACACAAACCTTTGGCATGTCAGAATATCCAGGTTTAGTGTTACGATTATTATGAGAAAAACAACACGATATAACGATTATTCACAATTATTGAGACCGTGACCAAACAACAGTGACATCTTTAATTTTCTTTCATTCCAGTGGTCTGACATGTTACTCTTCCTCAAGTTTAAGACCAGCTTTACAAAATATATACTTTCTGAAAAAAAACCTGTTATTTACTTCACAATTATTGATTAACCAAATTGTCTTGACAGGCCTACCCTCATCACATCAAGCACTAATCATGCTGGATATTATAACTGCTTAAAATGACACACTCAGTGTCACACAATGTTCTGTATTGTCTTGTAAAATAAGATACAATTCACTATGATAGCAGCTGTACAGTACACATATTCTATTATATAATTAGTCATAAATTAGCATAAATTAAGTAACAGTGGACTTCAACATTGGTATATTTCCCATAAAATTGCAGCATTCAAATTTAGTGTTGAGAATGGTGTTTTACGATATACACGAGCCCTAACGCATACCTGATTATGGTGATGGCGGAATAGTTTGTCAAAATGGGATCAATATTTCCTATAAGTGCGTGTGTGCCTGAGTAATGGCATGAGATGGGTATGGGTACAGATGCAACAGGAGAGAAAGAGAGGGAGAGAGAGAGGGAAGAGATGAATACAGCCCTCTCCACTGCCGCTATGTCCATCAAATAATGAGATCACCTGAGACAGCCCTCCTCCACAACAGGACCTGCTGACAGGACACTTGCCCTGCCATTGATCACACAGTCATTCAAGACAACGCCTGGGGGGCACACACACACACACACACACACACACACCAACACACACAATCCACACACAGCTACAGACTCGCCGCTGTACTGTACATATGACAATAGTTTACTTATTTGCTCATTTGTTTGTTTAGTTACAAAGCAAAACTTTGAAAAAATGTTTGTTTGTTGTTGATTCAAACGATGAAATCTAAAGTGTTCTATGCTGTGTAAATGAGTGAGTGTCCAGTCCAGTGTCAACTCAGTCTAATGTTTCCTCATGTCGTGCCTGTATTATGCAGTCCAGTTGTTGTTTTGTCCCAGAGGTATGTCCGACAACAGGCCTATAATAGGACTCACCTAGAGAGACTCCACATTCAGCCTCCACAAAGGGCCATCTGCAGGAACTCTGTTATTTTGCTCCAGTGAAAAGTCGCACTTTTTCTCTCTCAATGACATGGTTATTATCTTGGTCACTTAATCTCCTCAAATAAGATTGATTTCTCCTTTCAGGCTGTGTTGGAGTGCTTCTGTCAGGCCATGGGAACCATAGAAAAGCATAGAAACTGCACAATTTTCCCATTTAATGGAGGTCACCGTCACTCGGGCCGTTTTCTTTGACTCAACGTTGGTTCGAGACACAAAAGCTGCTTTTCTGTTACAGCCGAGAGGAGAAGATTCACAATACACAAGAAGAGAGAGGATGGAGCGTCATGCAAATGTTAACGAATCAGGGGCATTGCTTTGAAAAATGACAGTAAGTGATTGCAATCAAATTAAATAAATAAAAGTACTCTTGAGAGTCATTTATGCATCTGTACAGGGAAATCTCACTAAAGTTTTACTAGCTCTAACTTCGATTGTACAGCTACATCTCATATAACTACTACATTTTACTCCCATTACTGTTACTCCAGTAAAAGTAAACTTATTAGATGTGTAAAGGTAAAGTCAGGAGTAGTCAAAGAACAAACATCATTTAGAAATGTGCCTCAGTAAATAGTTTTTAGCATTTTGGTTTCAACAAATGGGTGCAATTAACAGTGAATATAACTGAGTGTTTAGTTGTGTTTGTTTGCTTTCAGTCAAATTAAAGCAAAACAAAATAACAAAAATGTTTCATCTGTTACATCCTGCTCTCAATTCTCATGCTGCGACCATTCTGTCATTCTTTTCTGTCCTGTTGTCAAGGTCACTATAGAGGTATATGCTTAATTATGGAACATTTTCTTCATTTAACCTAATTCTATGCAGTGTATTCTGTCAAAGGGCTCTATTTCTAAGCCAGTGACACGATGCACTGTGGTTTTCTGCGAAGCGATTTGAATAGAGACAAATTGTATTTAACTTTGTCAATTTCAATTCATTGAAAAGGCCGCCAGCTTTGACCTCACATTTAAATCTTATCTATTCGCTACACAATCCTATATGCACTTCATTATTTGCCATTTAAATAAATATTGCTGTGAGGTCAAACATAGTTAATAAGTTGGAAGCACTGTATTGACAAGTGTTCCTATAAGTGTCATTCATGTTAAAGATGATCACGTCTCCCTGTGTATTTTTTCTTGTTTGAAGGACGATGCCTGAACGATGAATGCCCAAATAGTGCGTTGCTCTGCTGCCACGGGTTCAAGGAGATTGGATCACCGTTTTGTTCGCGGATCGGCCTCAATTCAGACGCTACATAAAGACGCAGAGAGGCTGGGAGAGAGCAGTCTTTGTCAGGCTTGAAGGAAAAAAGGTAGGATAGTAAGAAAAAATACCCCCGATGCAACAGTTTTTCTCTAATCCCGACTCCAACTATATGTATCGGCAGCGATGAGCTATCTCGTGTGCCTTTTCTTTTGCCTCTCTGTCCGTGTGATGAGTTAGCAAGACCTGCAAGTGATGAGGCGAGATAGAAGATAGAAAGGGTGCTGCTATCAGGTGGCATTCTGGGTAATTACAACTCTCTATTTGGGGGGCTTTACCGAGATCCAGAGCAGAGATAACCGCTATATAATGAGGAAGAAAAAGCAGATAAGGATGGGCTAAATGGTGCAAAATAGACTATGTTGGGAAAGTCATCGCACAGCCTCAAGCCTATACTGTAAATGATGTATTTTATTTGTAGCTACCACAATTGTTAGGACAATAAATAGGTTTTAATAATACTACTCCTTTAGAAATATGTTTAATATGGATATATACCTGAGTAAAAATGGACAATATGGCTGCTAACATAACTTTGGCAGTTCAAATCCTGTTCCCAGTATTGTATAATTTCGTTGAGCTAGACACTTTAGCTATCATCAATAATTGAAGGTTTTTAATGTATTGTCTATTTTCTTCCTTTAGTACTAATTCTGACTACTTGCATTATACTATTATACAACAATTCGACCACACAAATATATCTACTCAAGTAATATTCAATCAACTCATAAAGAACATTTTATTTTTTTAAAATGTGCTCAACAAGATACAGTAACTTGATTTATAATTTAAGCAGAACAAAAATATCACTGTGTACCACCATTGTTTCATCTTTTTCCAAATAGACTACGTTGGAAAAGTCATCTGAGCGCCCCTAGCCAAACATGTAGTAACCTAAACACGCTGTATCAGACCCTCAAGCATCAATCACAGTTCACAAATCGCACAAAAAGCACAGATTTTTTCCCTAATGATCCTGTGAGTCACTTGATTGGTAGCGCTTGTGTTGTTTGCCCCTCAGGCTGCACAGATATTCTGCAAGTGTAAGATTACGTATAATACTTTGACAAGCGCCGGTTTAAAGATGAAGGTCTTATCAACCTTGTGGACTGCGCTGTCGTCTGTGCCGCTATTCTCCGACTCTATATATTGTGCTTTATAAGTTGTGTTTGTCCAGGTGCTCAAAGGAGAACTTCTTCAGCATCCTTCAAACCCTAGATACCTTCTCTTGTATATTATTGTGCGTTTTTTTTTTCTTCTTCACCAAAGAATCATGACCACTATCAATAGTATTTGCGCTAATGTGATTAAGTTAATACCAAGCGGATTATTTCTCAATTCCTCTTGATATGCGTAATATTTAGGTTGGTGTTTTTTGAGTAAACATTTTCAACCAAAATAAGACAAAGACGTGAAAGCATGCCCCGGGGAGCAATAAAAAACTGTATAATTAGAATGATTAAAGAAAAGTGCACAACTCATTTGGCACTTGGTGAATATATTTGCAGCGTTTCAAAATGGGTCACAAATTTAAGACGCACAAGACAGGCGATCAACTTTATTCACATTAATTATGCATTTATTCAGAGGGCCTACGTTAGTCATTCAAAGTGATGTGAATTGCCACAATCCGATCTTGTGCTTAAGCGTGTTTTCTACGTATTGTAAAGGGCTCTAAAGCTACCTCATTATGCAAAAAATGACTTTGTCCCGCCTAAAGTCTTTAAATAGTAATCAATGGGGGAGCTGAACTGTTGTCATTACGGCACTTGATCAAAAGGCCCGCTTTAAAAGTCAGTTACTGCCGCTAATGGCTCGTGATGGGGACAAATTGACTGTCAATATGCTCTCCACACCACCCTTTTGTTCTTCTATAGAAAAATACATTCATAATTTCTATTCCTGGCGTTCCAAATCTTTGATCTGATCTGATCTGGAAGGCTTTGTCTCTTCTCGCAATTTCACTAAGCATCTTATTGATAGGGAAATAGGGTACAGGATACAAATCATAAAACTAAAAATATGTTGTATTAATTTGTGAAGATTTTTATTTCCTAAACAATTAATTCATTTTCAGTGGATTATCTTCGTTATCTCTAATCGGCTGTAAAAACTGGAGCATCTTCATACTAATCCTTAACAGATAAAGCTCCATTTGATTCTTGTCTTGTTATAGGCCCTACATGGCAAAGGCAAAAAAAAAAACAAAAAAACCCCGAACCATAGCAATTTCAATTCATTTATTTATTTATTTGTCAAACTGTGACCAAAAAATAGGCAGGTATACTCAGTCCATCCTCACCTTTTCTTCAAAAACCACCAGAATAATGAGTTAACTTTCAAGTTCAAAACGTTACTTGGTTCTGGGGGGGGTGGGCTTGTGAAGTAATGCTGTTTGTTTATCCAAAAAGAAAAAGTCATCTGATAAGAAGAGGTCAAACGCATGCTACCTTGAAATCAATTTTAGCTCTGTCTCCCAAAAGGTGCCACTCTGGGAATAAACAAGAGAGAATACCTTGCCTTGAGTGTTGGGTACCTCATCATGTCGCTTTATAATTTTGTGATATCATAGTACCTCGGGGGGCTCCTGTACTGCAGACTGACGGCTTGTGCATGTGATCTCTCTCTAGCAATACGTCCCCATGGGCTTGTTGTTGCTTGTGCCACCGCCGCTGTCGCCTGCCTGCTATATTTGCATGATATTTTTCTATTCAGTTTCCTTATCACTGTAGCGCTGCGGTGGGAGTACTAGAGCTGGCTTCCGTCTCAGAGGCAGGACCAGGCTCTCTATCAGCAAGGTAATTCTGCCACTCTCACTAACTCATCTTTGAATTATTTAAGTGTAATTTCCTGCACTCAAGCACAGGTAGAAAATGACGAGAACATGAAAACTGACAGTGTTAAATATTGGTATCAGATGGGAATTAAATACAGTGAATATAATTATTTAAAGCTAATATTGAAGTGGCATTTTTGTTCAGAAGTGTGTATTTACAGGCTACATGCCCATAACAAATAATAATATGATGTGTATGTATTTAAAATGACATTATAATTACTTACATTTTTAAAAATATTTTACCCAGTATGTTGGACACCCCAAGATTTTACAAACTGTATTTTCCTGAGACGGAAGTGCTCTGTTTTAATTCCCACAAATTCACATCCATATTGCCGTACAATTTCAAGAGTGAGCGCAGCGCGCAGGGCACGCAAGGTGAGCACTAAATGTTATCGATACGCATGACTGGGGCCTGTCCACCAAAACGCACAGCATATTTATTAATAATAATAATAATAATAATAATAATAATAATAATAATAATAATAATAATAATAATAATAATAATAATAATAATAATAATAATGTGATGTATTGTTATTCGTTATTATATTAAACAAAGTTAATACTGGCTATTTAATTGAATTTGACGTCTATTTTATGCTCACTTTAAGAGCAGACCTGAAGCCTTCAGAACTTATTGTTGTTCAATATAGCCCTTCTCTGTTGCTTTTTTTAATGTACATTTATAATTACGCACAACGGGTAAAAAGGCACGAGAACAAACCACTTAAACGCACAATTTACTCAACAAGTCCTGTTAGATATACTGTAATTGCTTAGCTGAATATTCGCCATTCTCTCATTTCACTTGTCGATTCGCTGCCCTTGGGAAAGTCCTTTGAAGTAAACGTTTAAAAAAAAACGAAGAAGGAGAAAAAGGGGGGCATTTCGGCAAAGTAATTAATTTGAACCGAGCGCGATTAGAAACACTCGAGACCTCCCTAACGTGAGACTATTTACGACAAATGCGTGCGGCTAATGTCAGAAAATGTCCTTTTGCGTGTCGCCTGGTTCGTCGTAAGAGAGTGGGGAGCGACAGACTGGGACTGACGTGAGGGACACACTAAGGCAAGTGAGAGAAAAGAAAAAGGCCTTATCCAAATTAAAATAAAATACATATATGTATTTATATGTATATATGCGTAAGAGTAACGAATAAATAAAACAATCATGATGTTATGCAAATGTCCAATTGGCCATGCGTAAAATGTTCCGTTATGTGTAAGCGCAGGCTGGCAGTCACATTGAAGGCCAAAAACTAGAACAATAGGCCCATACAATAAAGGCCACTTAAACGATAGCCTTTCTTAACGTCACGGTAACAACAGCGGGATCATCGCGTTGTGCGTAAAAGAACTTTGACAGATAATGAGCCCAGAGCGCGGACAAGGCCTCAGACAAACTCCAACGGGGTGGGATTTGGGAGAGGGAAAAGTCCCGACAGCCTGTCGGCGCTCACTGCGCATGCGTGAGTCGCACTTTCACTACCTGACTCTGAATCCGTGTATTTCACATGGGGCACGCTGGAGCGCTCATCCACTCGCGCAAACGACACTGCTGCTGCCAGTCCTCCACGTCTGCGTCTGCTCGAGGACAGTGATCGCGAGGAAGGAAACACGGCTAATATTCTGCTCTTTTTTCAATTTCTCTCATAAAACAATTGGACGTCACGACGATGAAGCTGAAAACATAAGTTCAAGACGCACGCGGGGACAGAGACTTTTTTTCAGCAGATAAGCATCGCCGGGATGCAGAATTAAACTATTAAGAGTAAGTAAACCCTAACGGTCATTGTTTACTTCTGTGAATGTACATTGTGCTGCTTTAGGCGACTTGCCTAAACGTGACTTCTAACATAACGTATTCTCTGGTTGTGTTTTATAGTTTGTCATCGCCATGTCTAAGCCAATGGATCACGTAAAACGTCCTATGAATGCCTTTATGGTGTGGTCGCGGGCCCAGAGAAGGAAAATGGCTCAAGAAAACCCCAAAATGCACAACTCTGAGATCAGCAAACGCCTGGGAGCGGAGTGGAAACTTCTGACAGAGTCTGAGAAGAGACCGTTTATAGACGAGGCTAAACGACTTCGCGCCATGCATATGAAGGAGCACCCCGACTACAAGTACAGACCGAGGAGGAAGCCAAAGACCCTCATGAAGAAAGACAAGTTTTCCTTCCCGGTGCCCTATAACCTCGGGGAGCACGAGGCGCTCAAGGTGAGCGGCCTTTCTGCTGGAGCTCTTTCTGACTCTGTCCTTGGAAACCCAGATAAAGCTGCGGCTGCAGCTGCTGCCGCCGCAGCGCGTGTTTTCTTCAATCCGTCCATGTCCACGAACCCTTACTCCTTTTTTGATCTGGGATCCAAAATGACTGAACTTGGGCCACCTTCTTTCCCATACGCCTCTCCATTGGGTTACCCACCTGTAAGCACAGCCGCTGCTTTCGCTAGTGGCGTGGGCGGAGGCACGCACACGCACTCGCATCCATCACCTGGGAACCCGGGCTACATGATCCCGTGTAACTGTACGGCGTGGCCCTCAGCGGGTCTCCAGCCGCCTTTAGCCTACATTCTGCTGCCTGGCATGGGCAAACCTCAACTTGAACCTTACCCTGCGTACGCTGCGGCGTTATGATAGGACATCTCCAATTATGTGAACTTACTAAGAAGAGAAAAGTTTTATTATGCATGCACAAACTTGTACATGTGATGAAGTGCTCGTGGTCTCACATATCACATGTGTTCTGTATATGATTATACCTTTATCTATAAGGTTATTAAGACTCTCCGGACACTGAGAGCTCTTTTTATGTTTGGAAGCACTGACTCAAAATGGAAGAGTTTTGGAAATGACTGTAAATGTGTACACAAGAAAACAATCGCCTCTCAAGGCTTGTGTTTTTACATTGGGCCTGTTTCAGTTCCCCGGTTTAGTGTATATATCTATTTTGAGTTCCCCCCCTCCCCCCAAAGCCTGTTTATAGATGTCTGTAATATTTATTGTTTTAGTGGAATCTCTATGGTGAAGAAAGCTACACTGGATCTGTCATATTTGCACACGAGGGTGCAAGTTATTTCTCTAGTCCAAAACACTGGCTTTACTACAATTATAGACATGGCAACTTTTGACCCCTTTGCCTTTATTGCTCTTATCTTGTGCTACAGACAAAACAGCTTTTTAACTAACTCTTATGGACTTTGTATGTTTTGTGTTTTCTTTCACACCTCCCTTCTGTATTTCAATCTATTGCTACTTGTTGAGCGCAAAAAAGGATTCAAAATAAAAGCGGATGAAACGGAAAGCAATACACTCTCGATGAGATGAACAAGATTGTTATCTATTTGTCCTTTTTTCCCCCCCCTCCTCTCTCCCTCCTGGCTTCGGTCTAGTCCAGGTGAAGTGTAAGGTATCCTCTAAAGGCCGCTTTTGTCTGCGCTTTGAATGCCATTACTACGGTGTGTGTGTGTGTGTGTGTGTGTGTGTGCGTAAAAGTAAATCTAAATCAAGCCATTGTTATCCAGAGCCAAAGTCGTATTTATCACAATTTTAATCGTGAACGGGGAGGAAGATAACACTGTAAACGTTTCTTTCTCCCACTTGCAGAGACACACACACACACACACACACACACACACACAAAAACGTATCTGGAACGAGGAACAAGTCCGCCTTTCAACACGAGCCGAGTGCGTAAAATGACAAGTGGAAAAAAAGGTACAGGTATGTGTGTGTGTGTGTGTATGTGTGTGTGTTTTAACTGTTGGTCGCTATTATATCTATAACATGTAACCCGAGTGACTGAGACGGACTGAAAGAGGGAGAGACACGGATTCACAGGGATCAGAGCGATTATGCAAAAACTAATTTGGACAGTCCAGGGATAATTACCTCCGTCACGCTTAATTAAACCCTTTCAGCGCTGCGTTCACCATAGTGACACCCCCGGCCTAGAACCTAACCTCCCCTCTCCTCACCCTCCACTGCCACCCGGACGTCCCAACTTCCAAGATCACGTTTCCACTGCAAAAAAATAATAAAAACAGCTTTTTCTTGCGCGTAAAACCAGTGCGTAAAATTCCCAAGAGGCAGGGTGCATTGCCGTGGAATTTACTCTTCAAAAAATACTTTATGATTCATTTTGCCGCGTAAAATTACAATGGGAGCATAACTGTCTAAATAAATACGTGCGTAATCTAAAAATAGCAAATTACGCAAAGCCGCAGTGGGAAATGTCTCCGTTTTTTTTGTGTGTGTGTTTTTTTTAAGAATCGTTCTCGGGGGTGAAAGAATTTGAAAGACTTTTTCCCCAACTATGGGAGCGTTTAGACGGTCGAGGAGGTTTTGTGTGGGAACAAAACGCGGGGTTGGGAGCTTTTTGTGCGAGCGTTGTTTGTTGAAGTGGAGCTCTGCAAAAGCGGCTGCCTTTCCCTCATTGTGATGAAAGCAATCAGTGGTATTTGGAAAACTGTTAGCATTGTGCACTTCTTCTGTGTCCATTGTGCGGGATTTCTTTTCACCAGGTTTTTTTTTTTCAGCCGATCCAGCTGGCCGGAGTGAATAGCAGCGCAATGTGTACACGCTTTGTCCCTCCAAGCCCTTCAAGTAGCCCTCGGTGAATAGAGTGAGTTGACACTGCATGACAGTGAAACAACATAATAAAAAATACATGAGCGCGTGAATAGAAGCAGGCGCATAAATAAATAAAATGGGTGGCCAAAACTGGATAAACCGAGTGACAAAACGGTGAAAGGGGGAACAAAAAGATATTTAACACGCTAGATTAACATGAGAAAGCAATCTACAAGCCAGAACAATTGATGAATGGGTTTACCGGCCAAGAAAGAAATGGACTAAATGCCTTTTGAATAGATGGCCTATGCTTTTTTCTGTCAAAGACGGGGGCAGAATAGGGACAAGGTGGAGATGGAACCCGGGAAGAAGCGGGAGAAAAGTTTGGTCCACTCCAAAGATAGGTACAAGGTATTATCACAAGACCTTATTTGAAATTCCAGCCGAAGCAGTACAGGCCGTGGTAAAAAAAAAAAAAGTTCAAATTTCTTTTATAAATATATATACATACATTATATATAATCCAACATTTACTATGACCTGTCTATGAGTGTTTTCTTGTAAATGCATTCACAAAATTACCACTTTAGCCTTAACCTTTCCAATACAAAACACTATTGTTATGGTATTAAAATGAAACTTACAGCAAATTCTTGCACATTGAATTTGACTTAATTGCACATTGGACATTTTTGCACCACCAATAATTCATTATCTTTATTAATCAAATATTTCTTCTCTTCGATAAATGTGAATTCATTTTCAAATTACACCAAGGCCTTGAAAGTCATTACAGCCTTTTAAAAGCATCTAATTAAAACAACACTAATTCCTCTGTTAAATAATACAAAATGTTGAAGAGGAAAATAATATTAAGTTTCACATCTGTGTCAGCTCTCGTCTGGCTGTATTCATCCACTTTGACATTTGCAAAGGTGAGAGATTTGAGGGCAAGGCAGCCGGGTGATATTCTGTAAGCCCCCCTCCGATGCCCCTGATATCATTATGTCTTAGTGTTAAACCCGTTATGTGCCTGTAAGACATTTGTCAGCGTGAGATTAGGCAAATGAACACACTACATATGTATCTGCAGTTCAAGCGTGTTTGACCTCACAGCCATGTACAATAGTTCCCTCATCCCTAATTTGCCTAAGGCTGGCCTACAAGCAACCAGATTATCAGCTTGCCTCAATAGCAGAAGATGGTATTTTTACTGACATGAATAATACATCGATATAGTCTTTGAGGATATTTTTTTCTATTTGTTTGCAGGAGACTTTACCTGGGATGGCTACACCTGGATCGTGTGTTGTAAACCTCAAAGAGCTATCACCGCTCACCTCTCCCATCTCATTTTGCACCGAATCAAAGTGTGCAAAAGTCTCTCCTCCAGCAATCTCTCCAATCTCCAGTTCAGGTCAGGAATGTTTATGAAGGCGCACATATTACCTGTAATCTGTCCAAGTGGGAAGCGCTGTATTTTCGGACTTTTCTATGCTCCCAGGAGGGGGTATAAAATGGGGGAGAAAAAATTATCTTGCATTGCACCTTTGCAGTAACAGCTAAAAAACGTAGCAAATCAAAGGCGGAAAAAAGGGTAAGGTGTGTCGCTGTGCCCAGGGTCAGAGAGATGAGGAACTAAACAGGTAACCTCTGAAGTCCAACTTTGGATATTAGGAGTTAATGCTGCAGATTGAGTTGAAGCAGGAAGGTAGGTTAGCTGTGAATTGAGCTGTATACGTTTCTATAAATTCTGGGAACAGTTCCCCTATTATAACATTTTTATAAACAGGTTTGATGTAGCCATAGTAAAGTCACCTTATTGTGTTTTGTATAGTTTAACTGACAAAACAAATGTCTATACTAGCCTATACTGAGAAAGGATTGAATTTTAAAAAATGATGCTTCTAATTGTTAAATTCCCATACATTAATGATTTATAAACCATCATTCAAAACATATTTCACCGACACCGCAATGCAATCTCTGTCCAATATAGGAGAAGTTAAAATAAACCTGGATGACTTTGCACATCAAATATGTGCATCTAATCAGTAGATCATCATAATTTAAAAGTCATATTTTCAATGCATAGATTCTAATATAGGCTGAGAGCTTTGAAACAGTGTTCAGCTCAGTCTGACTCTAAAGCTCCCACTGCTGTCTAAAGCCGCCCACTGCACCATTAACCGCTTTATATTATATGAACCATTGCAAGTGCCATTGACTAGTCAAAAGCATTTTTTTCCAGAAATGTATTTCAAGATGAATGCTTAAAATGTCTATTGAGACAGAAGTTAAGACTTTCTGTAAACAGTTTATGATAATATTTAACCAAAATCATCAAGCATAAGATTACTCTAAGAATACGTCAATAAATAAGTATAATGTCAGTGTGTAGCCCTTTAAAAATATTCTTTAACAACTGACATTTTTTGTTCCTTTTCCAGATGACCGCTGGCATAGTTTGCTGGCTCTCATATTAATTCCCAGGTTTTTCAGGGAGGGGAGAAAAATATATCTATCATAATGAAGTTGAAGAGCCGATGCCCCGAGGTACAGTCACAAAGAATTATATCTTACTATAACACAGGAGACACAGGCTAAAAGATAAGTACCTGTCAGCTTGGCACACTCTACATGCGCTGCCTATCAATAAAAGAAGATTATTTTCCCCACTTATTACAACAAAGATCTGGAGGGCTCGGAGATTGCACCTTTAATGAGTAGGAATCATTTGCAGACATACTTGAGCACACCCCTCCTCTCTTCCTCTTCTCTCAATTTTTATAAGAACTTATTAAAATGAACTATTGCCAACATTAATTCTCCTGGATTATTTATTACATTTTAACAGGATTAGGGAGTGCAGAGCGCGATTTGGGATTCACAGCCCGTTGTTGTCGATAGGGAGGTTTTTAAGCGGTGAAATTCTCGCAGACTTGTTGAAGGTAACATGGGCAAAATAGATCATTGTCAAAATGGGATGTGACTCCATAACTAATCTCCGGAATTATGTCAGGTGAATAGAAATGATTTTTTTTCTGTCAGTAAAAGAGTATCTATCATTGTGCCGACTATATATTTCATTATACCATGTATTAGGCGCTTGAATGTAAAAAATATGATCAGGTTTTCTGTCTGAAATACCATGCAAGTGATATCAGTATAGTTGGCATACAGATTCAGATATAAATACTAGAAAGGAGAACGTTAAACAAATACATATATTATTGTATTTGTGTTTTTTGCTATGAATGATGCAGGTAGCAACTGGCCAAAATGTTAGAATATTTAAATGAAATGATTTAGATTACTGTACTGGACCTGGGCGTATTTGCAGTGTTTTGTCTTTCGCAGTTTAATAGAAAAAACATCTACAATCTTAAAGAAAATATACCATGCATTTTCCCTGAGGTATTTATAATGAAACTATAATGTACATAGATATATTTTTAAAAAAAAAAACATTTTGTTCGTTGTAAACGGTAACATTAAATAGCTGATTAGCCCCGCCCAATTATAGCGGCATTTCTCTGTAACAAGCAGCAGATTTTCATTTCTGTGTTTTCATTGTTGAATTTGTGACAGTTTTGAACGGCACATGTATGTCTCAAAGTCGGATTTGTATTTATTTTTAATTTTTGATAGTATGGGGGTGGAGATAGGGGGTAGGTGAAAACAGAAATTTTCAGAGCGCCCAAGTCTCAAAGCAAGGACAGGTCGGGTCCAAAAAATACACCTAAATGTAAAGTACTTTTTAATCCTTTTGTTTTCGTCACGTTTAACCTTATTTTGTCATTCAGAAAGTAACACTAAATAAAACAAGAATTTGGTATTGTGACTCTTTGTGAGCTGATGACAATAGATTAAAAGTTAATTTTCAGTCATCATGTTTCTTTTACCACCACTGTGTGAAATAAGTACATTGGTCAAATCTTAGTTTACTATTTGCAGTTTTGATTTCTTTTCTTCACATATTTTTGTAGATTTTTTCACAAGATTTTCCCTTTTTCTTTTACTTTCCCGCTCTTCTTTTCCTCTGTTAGGTTAATAGTGAGTCTCTTGCACCCTTCAGCAGCCCACCACACTACGGTTTGCATCCACGCTGCAGTATAATGCACTGGAACAACCGCTTACACGTATAGACAGGCACACACCAGCAAAGCTATAATTCAACCAGATAGCTTATCATATTCAGCAGAAAATCTAACAATGGCTATAATCTGCCAACATGGCCGTCTGGCGAATTGACTTCCCCTGATGAAGAGGCATGACTTCATACCTTAATTGTGGCGTATTGCGGAGGGGTCGTCAGAACAAATCTATTAGCAATGGTCCCACTGTACATCACACGCGGGGGGCCATTCACTTTCCACACAAGACTCTTTAGCCTCGCCTCGTCATATTGTGTTGTGTGTGGCAAATTTTCATGTCCTTTTGTCGACAGGCGAAAAGGGGCTACATTCAAGGTAATAGCTTTTGAACGTTTGCATTTGTGATCGCTTTGTTAGGCCGCACGTGCAGAGAAAAGGTATCTCAGGGGAAAAAATGGAAAAGGGAAGCATAAAAAGCAAAACCAAAAGTCTGGCCTTCACTGCTGCCGACAAAATGCTACAAGGCTAGGCATGGCTCAAGTACCCGCTTCCAGACAGGCATGCAAGGGCTTCTCCAATATGCATTTTATTCTGTTTTCTTTTGAACGTATAAAGGGAAGTAGATTTGAGTGGAGCAATACATAGTCATAATAACTTGACTATGTTATTTCGTTATGTACATGAAATGTCTCAAGTAGATTGATTATGATTAGGAACCATTCGATTTTTATGTTTAAGAATAAAGTGAGTATCAAAAGCATGTTGAATAGCATCACGTCTTTATAGGTTTAAGAATAGACAGTGATAGCAGCCATGTTTTGTTTTGTGTTTTTAAAGGGTTTTGTTACTTCACATGATCAAAACATCAATTTGATAAACTTTGAACACTTGATTTAAAGGATATCCATGTATCAGGACACGCATCGTATCAAGCTCTGAGTATGCTGTATTATGCCATACACTTACATTTTTAATTTTTTTTATTTTCCTGAAATTATCAAGTGACACTTTACATTCATAATTCAATGTCTTTTTTGCACCGAGGCACATTGACACATGCAGCAGTATTATGCACAAATTAAGCATACTTTTCATAAAAGTGTTTGTAGACGGAACACAGTAATTGCGAAATAAACGCCTTATACTTAAAGGTGATATAGGAAGAAATGCACTTATGATAGACTGACCAAAATGATCAGAGGAAGGATAAGTTGAGAACCAACAACAATTGATCCATTTGGATTCAACAGACAAGTTACTGTAGCTCTAATTGTTAAAACATTTGCTAGTTAGATTGTTAAAGTTTTCATCATAACCGTTTGATGTTTCTGCGCCTGTGTATTAGACATTTGGTTATAGCAGGTTTTAGATCACCAATTGGCAGGTCATAATGTTAGCTGTAAAATAGCTGTTGAATTTAAAACTAACTATATTTTGTCAGACATATGTATTAATCCTTAACCACCACAATACTCCATCTAAAAAGTGCAACTTGGTGCTACTTTTTTATCAAATGGAATGAACTCTGAGAATAGCGACACATTTTTCCATGCGTCCTTTACAAATAGACACAAATGAACATCTGAAAACCTAGCCTGCTATTTCAACATTAGCACAGACAGGTGTAAAAATATACATAGCCTTACACAGAGCGCGTATAACAGAATTATGTATGTGGGGTGCTCCTGTCAGCTCGCTTTTCCTGTTGCGTCATTCACCGGCCTCTTGCGCTCCGCAGCCAAATCTGTCAGGATGTTGTGTTTTTCCCAACCACGTGTGATCCCCAAATGAGTAAACAACCATCTTCGCCCTTAATTTGATGCACAATATACGGTGACAGGTTCAAGACAGGGAATCCGGAGTCACATGTCAAGCCATTTCTGCGCGTATAAATAAGCAAGCATAATAAATAAAAGCTAATGATTCCATGTCAGCACTCAACATAGTCGTTCTGTTGTGGTGCACGAGTGTGATCCAGGAAAAAGTTGGGAGACTGTAAAATGTAAATAAAAACAACATCAGAGCATATACAGAGCTTCAGGTGTGGGAAAAGTTATATTTTTATATTCTCAAGGTGAAAAAAAGAGATGTATTTGAAATGTGGTATGGATGGGAGCCGCTCTTGTCAAAAGTACTGTAAGATAACTCATATTCTACAGTATCCTATTTTAAAGAATACGTCATGCAGTTTTCCTGAAATCAAGAGCACACAATATTAATAATGTAGATAATAAATACAATTTGAAATTCAAACTTCTTATTTTGGGGGGCATACACTATTATCCAGGGTAAAGAGTAGCACATTTTTTGCCAGCTTTTTGTTGCTTCATCCAAACTAATTTTTTGCTGTTTTATGCTTAATTGTGTAAAAAGTCTGAGGGGATATTTTAAAATCCCAGCTTTCTTCTTGTTATATTTCAAACAGTGTCTCAACTTTGTTCAAAAGGGGCTGTAAATATACTTGAACACTAACAAAAACAATGATTAGATGTCACCGCTCAATAGTGGCTTTCTATTGTGGTGTAATATTAGCAGCTTGTTTTGACCCGATCTGGCCTCTGTACCTGCACAGCCCTTTCACTCCCAGGTGATAAAAGCCTATATTTGAATAGTGTGTGTAATGTTGCAGCCGGGAGCGTTTACACAGGTAACATAAGACTTGGACACCGCACTGAGACAAAGCTCTCTGGGCTTCCAAAATTGCTGGACAGCTCCGGGGCTGACATTTAACACATAACATCACCAAACAAAAACACATTAGCAGAGAAAAGCCAAGCGCTAGGCCTCTGAGCTAAAACTGGAAATTTGAGTTTTGGCAAAAGGCAACTGACCCAAATTTTCCTTGGCCCTCCTTGTGTCTGACATGCTTGTGCGAGCTGGGGCCCCGGGGGTGACATATCCCTTACACACGGATTGCCAGTGCATTTACATAGCATGCTTAATGAGAGATCAACACCAGCAAAGAGCCCTGGATATAAAGCTTTCTTGTCGAAATAATGAGCGAGCGATTGATCCATACTCAAACAAGCCGGTGTGCCGACTTAATACCAAAGGCAGATTATAGCCGCTGCCAAAAGTGCCCTGGCGTGCAACGTCTTTTTGCTTAGAGGGTCCCCCAAACTTGTCATCACATTAGCACATGGTCAAGGAGTACATCCTAGCACTCTCATAATCTGCTTTCCTGCACAATTAGCCTACTATAATAAGGCAGACGCCTGACAGCCGCCAGCCACACAGGCAATTCACTGGCTTTCATTTCGAGAATGGAGCGTTTAGTGCCACTGACATGTACACCTGCTCTGGCTCCTCACCTTCTGCCCCTGTAACATCAGTGAGCGCCACAGAAGAAGACAACACTGGGCTGTTCTCCACGGCAGAGCTCCACTGTGCTGAAGTCAAACAGAGTCTGAACAGAGACAGAGGACAGGGAGGAGGACACCCAGGGCTGAAGATGTGTTTTAGCCTCAAAATCTGTGCAAATCTGATTTCAGAGCGTAGAAAGGCAGGGGGTGGCATGTTTTCTGAATAAAATAATAGATAATTTCATTGTGACAAAAGCGAGGAAACTATGAGAAAAAAAGAAAATGGCAGGAAGGCTGAAGAAGGCTGGGTTTTGTAAAGAATAAGAAGAATTGCAAGCTGCTTCTTGCGAGGCAAAAGAAAAAAGAAAAAAAAAACACTGATGACACCCGGTTCCATTCTTCCGCTCTCCCCTTTTTCTGCTCCTCGCCTCGCAGCACGGCGGGCTAAGCTGGGAGCTGTAATGTCATTAAATTGCAAATGCTTTTTTTTCATTTCCGACACACACTGTTTACTTATCTGGCAAAAACATATGTTGGAAGGAATCCGTTAAATTCTGCCCATTGCCTTGGGTGAAAGTGCAATAGAAACGGGCCCACTGAGCTCCTTCTGTCGTCTCCTTTTAGCACTTTGCCTTATCTACAAGGCTGCTTAGCAGAAAACTGGCGAGTTCAATGAAAAATGAAGATACAGTGTGAGATTAGGGAAGAACAGTGAGGGAGAAATGCTTGGAGAGAGGGTCATCCCATTGCAAATGATTTGACTCCTCTCCATCTGCATAAATGACTATTTTTAAGGCATCTCCAGCGTCTGTATATTTTTCTCACTCTGCCACACATTTAATTTCACGCCCCGTGTTCTGAATATGCTTAAATGCATATCTCTGATGCACCTTTAAGCCAGAGGAAAGAGGATGGGGGAGGTGGGGAGGGTACGAAAGCAAAATTAAAGATAAAATGGTGTGATTTGCACTACAAGTCTATTACTTTATGGCATTTACATATAGTTTACCTCTGCAATTCCAAGATTTTTCCCTTGCACCTTACTATCAGTATTTGGGCTTGTATAAATATGTATAAATCTTTGTTGAGAAAAAATAGAATTCTTAACTGCACTGGAAAGTTTGAAGGGTGCACTTTCTTGCTTCAACTTCTGCTGCTCCCATGAGACTGTCAGCAGATCTGCACCAACAAAGGAGCAGGCTTCAAGCCCCCCTCTGGCCCCTCCCTCTACCCCCCATGTCCCCTCCTCTGACGGGACAGGGGGAGAGGGCTCAGGGTCAGGGCCATGTCGCTCCAGGACAGACCTGAGATCAGCTCTTGATCCTAGCGTTCATCTACTTCTGCTCTGTCAATGCTGATATTGACAGATGCTGGATCCTGGTTGTCCTGCTGCACACAGAAGTTTGAGTTGTCACAGAAACCCGCCCTTCGCGGTGGAGAAGACGCTGCCTGTGAGGATTGGCCTGGGAATGAAAAGAGCACGGCTATTCAGAGCACGATTCCTCTCCTTCATTGTCTGCCTTTTTCAGATTTGAATGCGCTCTCTCAAAGCACACGAGAAAACTGCTTCAGCTTCCTGCATTGTGCGCGTCCTCCCTCTTTCTTTTCTATTTGCAATTAAATGCATTTCAAATGGAACAACTGTACAGAAAGCATTGGTGATAAGGACGAATTCCATTGCCTTTCACCTTCTTTGTAGTGGCTTTGCAATTTCTGAGTGCTCTTATTATGAGGGCTGTACAATCCAAACATATCTTTGAATGGAAAATGCCATACAAACTTAAGTATTGCTTCATTGAAAATTAAATTGAAAGTCGTTTGTAGTCTTGTGTTGCTTATGCTTTCAGACAGGCTGACGTTCCTGAGGTTTAGTGAGTTGACAGTGCTCTTTCTTGTTGGTCACAAACATAGGATGAAATCAATCAATTAGAATTAACATCATCTGGTCATTTGTGACTAAATATCCTCCATAAGCATTGTGTTTTTGCTTTGTGTGCACGGCATCAACCGCAAAACCAATCTCATCCCCCAGACATAAATTTTGTTGAAGGATTTGAACGCTGTAAATAACTCCAAACCCTCTCTTACGAGGTTTACCCCTGGAGCACTTTGTAACTTATCAGGGCTTGTGCCTTGTGCCTCTCCTAATGCCGGCATTATGCTCAAATGTAAATGGGTAAGCTGCCAGAGCGGTGGGCGGGGATCACCCAAGAAAGAATCACTCACGGGGTCTAGCCTGTCTTCTGATTGGGGCATGGCAACGTAAACAGTATACAGTTTTGTTGTATGTGAACACTTGGACATAAAAAGGAGTATTTTGTAGCTTTATATTTAAGACAATTGTGATATGTTTTATGAGTTATTGCGTAGAGTTAATAGACTGGATAATGTTTTCATTTTAATAACAGAAGGAAGATTCTATCCTACGTTATGTTATTTTATTAACCTCTCCCTATACTTTTTTATGTTCATTTTCTTTGAATCAGGTGTAGTGTAGGCGATACTACAATGTGCAATTAGGCTGTGAATTTTTTGGGGTTTATGTTAAGTTGCAATCTATTTGTGTTTTCTTTTGATTTATTCTCTCTGGTCGTTTTGTGTTCTGTGTTTTGTATATATTTCTGTTTATAAATCTGAAAAAAATAAAATATAAAAAAAAGAAAATGTCGGTAAAAATGTCTTCGGAGATTTGCATATATTCCTTAGTATCAAAATCAAGTTTGACATTTTTGCACCATGACAGCACGAATTGACAGCCAGTGAGTGAGTGGCGTGGATTCAACCAATCACGGTGAAGTGTGCGCACTCAAAAGAAGAAGATCAATGACCATTTTAGATGATGTAAAAATAAACTGTGGATGTTTTGTTTGTTAAAATGTGCCTGTAAATATATAAAAAAAAGAAAGAAATAAGTCATTTATTTATCATTTGTTACCCCTAAAACTGGAGGATACATGCCTAAAAGTGATCACACGAACTTTCACTCTGAAAGGACAATTTGTCTAATGCCTAAATCTACCCTCGAGTTCAAATATGCAACACATTTTAAACAATTGTGAAGTTGTGTCAATAGTTTTCTGCTCCCCCTTGTTACTTCAACTAATCGTTCATTACTACGTGATTTATTTACAGGCACAGCACATTTGTTTACGCATAATTTACAGAGCTTTACATTTCACAATATCAAAAGGCCATAACTGGTGTTAAGAACTCCCATATATAATAATTAGTAGTGTCGCCCAAGGCTCTGTTTTGTAGTTCTAATTTCCATCTCTAATGATACACGACTCTAATGACTAATTAGGGACGACCTATTTAAACTGATGTAATGATGAATCGTCTCTCCCTTATATGGCGCGTACTTCCCGGATAGCATCTTCGTGCATTTGATCACATGTTGACCTGTAATGCCAATTAATCTGAAACACTGCTCATTGCTCGTCCTTGGATTGCCTTTAAAGTCTAGTGAGTATATCAACTAAATCTTCCCCCAACAATTGACCTCCAGCGTGTTTCCCAGCACAACTATTAATCTTATTTTCCGGTGAATAATTTGATGGGGTTGCCAGAAGAGGTGGCTTGTGTACAAACTAACTATGTGGCCCCTAGATATTCATTTAGCGATGGATAGGAGCCTTAAAGAGGATTAGAACTCTATACAGGCCAGTCATTTCACAGGAGCGCATACCACCCGGTCCACACTATATTCTGTCAGTCACTTCTTGGCATGCCTCAGATTCGAAATGGTGACAGTTAAAGTACAAAGATATCCAATCCCAGACTATTTCATGGCATATTTGGAGGGGCAAATGCAAACCGGGCAAAGGCAGGCCGAGCGGGAACAGCAACAGTGCCCTCCTGCTATGCTCGACGGTACTGCATCGACCTATAGAGTTGTACAGTAAAATGACACTTGCGTAGATGTGCCTTTGTGCTCTGAATGCCAAGTGAGGACGATATGTATAGATGTGTAGGCCCGTCACGATAACCAATGTTGAAATGCGATAATACTGAATCTACTTTATGCAACTGACTCAAGAAAGCCGTAAGATTCCTGTGCGTCAACCCCTCTCTAAATGTATAGTATCTTTGGAAAAGTACGAGATGCAACAAATAAAAAGCAGCATGAAACACTGTAGTCATCAGTCAATATCTACGATTTGTCATAGATGTAACTTATTTGACTCTCTAAAGCTCAGATCTCCTTGCACAACATAAAAATAACAGAAATACCGTACTATTGCAAAGGAAACATACACACGATGAATATTGGTGCCAAAAAGTATTGTCGCATCTATTATTTAATGAACAATAAGCTGATAATTGGTAATTATCGTGACATGCCCATGTGTATAAATAACCAGCAATTTTGAAAACGTGGTTAAATGGTTATAGTGTTGTCATGATACTAAAATGTCAAACTTTATTTTAATATGGTAGAAGAGAGTACAATAGCTTTTTGAAACTATAATGATCATTTTAAAAAATTGCTAAATTTAAGCACCATGGCCGTGTGTTGAAAGAGCGCTCCGGACCTTTTTACGTTGTTTTCTGGTACAATATATGTCCTCAAGGTTCTCGATGAGCACCTGCTTTTTCTAGCAGGAGTTTGCGTGTGGTCTAACAGTTTGGATATAGACGAAGACCTTTCTAACAATTCAGGAAATGTCCAAGTTTGTCATATATGTATTTTTCAATTCAGTATTTATAGCTGCTCAAGTGGGCTCAAGGTTTTATACAGTTTTAGTATCTTCATATTGATTTTGTGTTGTGTTATTGCCTCCACTGAAAGTGCCTTTGACAAAAGTTCCTTTCAACCCTTGGCATAGTTACAAAAGCACAACAACACTCTAAATCATCTATAAAACATTTGTATTATAAAACTAGAATTATTGTCAAGCTCAATTGGCTTATGCTTGTAATATTATTTTACAAAACACATCTTAGCAAAGTATGATATGACAACATTACACTTTCATTACATCAGACTACTATGACCAATTGTATAAAATTAGACAAACTAAACTGAATGGCATAAAACAGGCTTGTTCATGAACCACACATTAATACTTTATATTTACATTTTTATTTACAATAGTTCACTGACATCCAAAGATAATGTACACCAAATAGATTTTCTCACTGCTAAACTGACATTAGTTGTATACATTTATTCTAAAACAACACTTACGTTGAAATAGCATCCTTTTATTGCAGGCGTGATTGATTCTGAGGATATTATGTGAGGTGCGCTGGATGCTGGAGTGAACCTAAATGCTCAGTGCGTCATAGTGAGTGGCTTTTTAAACCAGGCTTTGCTCTTATCACAAACAAGCAAAGGACAAATCTGAATACGTCCTATTTTCCAGTTTTAAGGCTATTGCACTCGGGGCTCTAAACACCAGTCTTCTCTAAAAGTACTTCAAGTGGGCTCCATTGAGATTTTTAAAAGGCTTCCTATTATTTCTCCGAATTGTACCGGCCCAAATGTATTTTGAAGTATGTGCCTATAGAGCTTCGGGAAAATAGCTGTATGCTGTTGTATCTACATAGCAACAAATAGATCCCATTGGAATTGAGTAATGACAAGATTCAATTGAAAGACTATTAGTGGAAGAATAGTGCGTCTGTGCCACTTCAAAGATGCATTATGGTCCATTATGTGGTAGCTGAGAGGAGCTTTGTAGAGATGGCCCCAGTGAAAAGATGGAGTTTTGTGTTCAAGTGATATGCAAATGAGCATATTCACAGTGTACGTCATCTGTTCTGTGAAATCTAACAATATTTTCATCAAAATAATAGCTTCATTAATATTAGAATTCTCAAATTGACCCTAAATGTGTGGTTAATGTACATATAGCTGCCTAGTTGTATAGACTTTAGCTTATTGACTGAATTCCCCACAATATTTTCTACAAGGTTAACACAGTGCTTCTTTATGGCTCTCTGGCACCCTCCTGTGTTTCATTGGGAAACATACAAAAGCAATTTTTCATAAACAAATTGTATAAATGTTTGGTTTGTAAAGCTCATTCTAAATTATTCAGTCAGTTTAAACCCAAAACATAATCAATGAAGATAAATATGTTAAGAAAGAATATAAAAGGATAACAATATTCACACTATATTTTGTCAATCCAACAGAAATGTATTCAGACATGTCCTTTAATGTATTGATTGAGGTTTAATTATCAGACAAATGTGAAATGTCTGTCAAATTAATCACAGAAAAAGTGCAGAGATATCACATAACTTCAATTTCTATTTTGAATCCGCTCGTTTTGTATATGATTTGATATACTTGATATACAAATCTTCAAAACAACTTTCACAATATTGTCAAAATGTCAATATAGTACCCACCATAATAGAACATAAATCCATGAAAAAAATTATTATTATCATCCGAAATATTGAGAAATGTTTATGCATATTACTCGTAAATTTCCCAATACTGCGAAGCAAGTACAACAGGGCTAATATACATCATTAAGCTTGTCTACTCGGAGATGTTATCGCTTTGCCCGGAATATTCTACGTCTCTGTGAAGACAAGCAGGTGATGCCACGTCACGTCATTTTTTATTCTTTTTCATTCACAACTGCCTAAATGCGGAATAGACACTGTATGTTTAATGTCATACTGTGGAACATTCCAGGCAAAGCAATATTATCTCTATGGACCATATAGAAAAGCAGGAAAAATGACATCGTGCCTCTTTACATCGCATTTATTATTACAGTTTTATCATAACGAACAATCAAAACGGCCATGATGTCTGTGATGTCTATGATGACACGTACTAGGATAAAACTGTGCTAATTTACATAAAATAAATTGGTTGAATAAGACAGTTGAATGACAGATTAGACGTTTCAGTAAAACGAAGCGAATTTTATTATATTCAAGAGTTTACGAAATATTTAGTTTTTGGATTTGTTTATTGTATATTTCCCATGTAAATATGCCAGAATTAACCTATTGGCTACTTTTCCTCTGTCGTCCCTGGCAGGTCAGGACAGAAACAGCATGTAAACACACACACGCAGCACACACGTTAATACAAATGACAACAGTAGAGTTAAACAACACTTCGGATTCAATGAGTACAGACCTGTTTCCTCTTGAGCCAACGTTTGAGGTTCGTCTTAAATGTGCTTAATGTCAGACTGTCTCTGAGAGCGGCCGATGCTGTTCCAAGTCTCTGTGCCTTTGACTGACAGCACTTGTTGACTGAAGGCTGTGCGTCTCAAAGGAACTGCACAATCACCTCCAGTAGAAGCTCTGGTAACGCTGTCACTTGTTCTAGATCAGAATTTAATCAACTCATTCAGGGGTGGCGGAGAAAGACCATGTAAACTTTTATGAATTGAACAAGCTAATTTGAATTTTTCTTTGTCATAGGGACTATTTAGCAAACAACATCATCCAAACCGATGTATTCAGACTGACTTTTAACACTCAGTAATGTAACAACACTTTATTTCGTACAATTTCTTTTTACATAGTTTAATGCTTTTGTATTGCCTTGATTTTTATTGTGGAGCACTTTGGTCACCTTGAGTGTCGTAAAGGGCTCTATAAGTAAAGGTTGATCGATTGATTGATTAATTGATAATAAGAAAAACATGAGAACTTGTCATTTATATAACTATTTATGCATGGTAAAAATGCTTAACTGTGTAAAACATACTCTTTGATTATCCTTATCGCTGCAAAAACTCTCACATATTTTCCAAGAAAGTGTATTTCTTAGCATCAGCTCGACATGACGAACAATAGCCAGATTCAGTTTTTTAATGCCTTCCAAAGTGTCCTCATTGACACAGTCTCTCACTGAAACAAATCTGCTTTTTGTTAATGTGTTTTCCCCTCTCTTTTTTTGGTCTAAATTCTTCCTCCAAGAGCTGGCCTCTAATCCTGTTGAGAGCAGTGAAGCTTGGCGGCCATGTTGTGTAAGGACTCGAGAGTATTACGTCCAGTCACTTCACACCTCCACGCACACACGCAGTTTGATTTTGGGGCAAAAGGCGATACGATGGTGCTTGAGATTGAGATGGTGTAATTTTACAGATCATTAAATCCTCCTCTGTTTGTTTGGCTTTGATATAAGTACTTTTATTCATCATCAAGATACTTTATTCAGATATACAATTACCAAGGAAATGGTGAAAAATCTGTAATAATGTGGATTGCATTTACATTATTAATAATATACTTGCAATTGTAGTAGTATTAGCTGCCGTAGAAGTGCTAGTACAAGTAGTGGTATTTGTTTTAGTATATGCTGTTTATGTCCATATTAATAATGCATGGGATATGACACTTATGATCTGTTTATCTGAAAGCAATACATGCCTAAAGTGTAGTTCATTTCCAATTTTGTTGGTTGGAAGCTAGAATATGGTCAAATACTTCAGTCAAATTGTCCTTTAAAGTCTTTTTTTTTTCTGAACGATAAACTGTTACTTTTCTGACACTGAGTGAAGCGTGCATGCCTATGTGTTGGGTTAGGGTCTCCAATGCATTAAGTCAGCGGTCACATGCCGGACTCCAGGAATGTGAGGTCAAACCCACTGATCCACTGGTCCTTTCATTTGGACGTCATGAGGTGTAAAACAAAGCTTTCTTAAAGTAACAGAAGAGAAGAGTTGGTTTCTACGGGGCTTAAACAAACAAAAAACACTTAACCACAGCCTCACACAAACCTCTCAGAGGTTTATCACAAGAGCAGACGAGATGCATGAGGAGCCAACAACGTATAGTTTATCATAACTTGGCAAAAAATTTACAATTAGGATCTCCTGAAAAAGACAATTATTAAAAAAATATTTAATGTTTTTTAATTGACATATATACACTGCCCGGACAAAAAAGAAGTTGTCCCTGATATTAAAGGTAATTTTTATTCCCTCTGACCTTCTCAGCTTTGATTACAGCACTGTTCCACTGAGCTTCTGCAAAATTCTAAGATTTAGTTCCGTCCAGTGTCGCATTGATTTTAACCAAGATCTTGTTTTGATGATGGGAGAGAGTGACCACTGCACAAAGCTTCTTGTTGATGTTTCAAAGAACATAAACGTTGCTTTATTTCCTTCAAAGCTTTGTGTCTGATCTGGGTGGGACATGCCTGGAACACCTTCCCAGGGAAGGTGGCAGGTGGCATGAAGAACAGATGGCCGAGCCATCTCAGCTATGACCGTTAGAAACAGTGTACATTTCACATCACCTGAGGAGCCTCTCCTCATGGAACGCCCAGATCATGATGTAAAGTCCTCCATGTGATGTCCATGAGTCACAGGGGGGTACAGTACAGTACAGTCCCCTCGTTAACACTGCTACAGTGATGTAGTAATGTGGTAATGATACAATGAGAGTGATAAAGATCATCATTGTGCTGATCATTAACAGACAGGAAGACTTTGACTTTGGCCTTTCATTAGATCAGGATAAAAAGAATTATTGTTCCTTTCTTTCGTGCAGTTCCTTCTTTTTAGATTTTGAGAATACATAACGTTTCGTTGTATTGGTTGTTTTCAGATTCTACAATGTGATAATGTGGGCAAGAGACATATTTCCCAATTTCATAAATATTTTACTTTTCCATGAAATATCTAAAAGGTATATTCACAAATCTTTAATTCTGATTTTTTCTGAGGCCAGTGTAGAATGTTGTGACGTCATCTGAAACCCAACAATAGTCCGTGTTCTGCATGTGCTGGAAGCATATGCATGATCAGCTTTCAAGTATTGAAACATGAACATTTAGAACCGGAGAAGGAAAGGCAATTGTCGTTTTCTAAAGCCAAGATCATGATTAAGTATAAATCGATTGTATCTGAAAGTTCCCTTTTCACTATGATTGGTTAAATCCACCTGTCACTCACTCAAGAGCGTAAAAAAGCTTGACCAAAAAGCAGTGTGGGGTGGGAGTGTCTGTGTTTGAGAATCGACCTGCATTAAACATAAAGAAACAAAATCCCAATATGACAATTACACCAAATTAGCAGATAGTCACAAGGATCAGATCACACTTCAGTCATCGCCACATCGCCCAGGCTTACACCGGAGAGTACAAGCAGTTCTTTCGTGACAATAACAGGCTTGTTATTCTGACGTATTTTCTAAGAACATACTGCTATTATAAAGAGAAGACCATAGTTTACTAGGACATCATTACTTTGGTAATTTCTTAGTGACGACATATCATTCCATAGTATTAAAGCAAAACCTTAATTTATTATATCATTTGTGTTGTTACCAAGATCAACAGCTTTTGTGAGCTAGAATTGGGTCAGCTGCACATTGTTTAATCGCCTGAATTAACCACAATTGAACTAAGCTTTGCAATCTCACAAGCGGTTCTATTATCGTTTTGCTGATTATGATGTTTTCACACAATCAGCGACCGTATGAACACAAATTTCATTCGTCACAATTACACATATTAGTCTTATCGTAGTTGGCACACAAATCTAATAACCTTCCTCGAAGTCTGATATCACTTCTTATCATCACTTTTGCACGACTAAATGAAGAACAAGTAGTGTTTTTGTAGAGTGTGGTTTCCCTCTGGCTATTTCTTCTTTCAGATTTTAGTGCAGCTCACAGGCTTGCAGTCAGGTGGTGATCACAAGACGACTGGCCTAATCCCCAACACTACAAAAACATGCGCCAAATCACTTTCTTTCTTAATGTGCGTAAAGCCCACTGGAACACGACATGATCCGCCTCTAATTTTCTGATTTCCAACTATTGCTGTTACTAATTTGAAAGATACACCAGAGAGAAAGCGTGGCAAATTGGTTTCTACACCTCTCTCTGGGGAACTAATTTAGCAAAAACAAGAACATGATTAAGTTTGTATGCACTGGATTCCTGTGTTTGCTGGTGGGGACAAACCTTGCCGGGGCTCAGTTCCCGCGCGCTTGCTGCACAGTGGAGGGCATAAAGACCAAGCAGTGCTGTCCGGCCTTGGGGTCCGATCCGGGGAACATCTGCGGGGCTCTGACGGGGCGAGGGAGCTGCGTGTCCGTGCGGGTAGACACCAAACCCTGGGGAGGACCGTACAGTCTGAGGAACGTGGACGATCGAGAAAGATGGCCCACCAAGTTCTTCAACCAGACCTGTAGATGTAACGGTAAGGTGGCAACATGAGGTCAGATTCAGGGTGCGTTCACACTTGTACTAACAGCACATTCAAGTTAGGATTAAACTAAATCTTAAAAAGGACCAAATTAAATCTAAATGTGTGAACGCACCCTTAGATTCCAAATTTAGAGAATACAACAAAATGCACTGTAGCAGCTCATTGATTCATTTGTATGAAATGTATTCGGTGTATTTAATTTAACCTATTTGAGAACTGTAATTATTTGTGATCCATCTCCCCCAAAAAAGAAAAAAAAGAAAAGCCTATTAGAGAAAGTATATATAGTACTTGTTTGTACATAACCTTTTATTTATTGTTTAATATGTAATCAGAGTAGATGTAAAATGTTATTCCAAATTACTATTGAAACAAAACTGTAGTAACTTAATTAAATTAAATAATAATAATAATAAATAAAGAAGAAAAAGAGTAGAGAGAGTTTTTATTGAATAATTCATACTTTACATACAAACATTTTATCATTGGGGCATTAAATTCTAATTTTAATACAGTGTATAATTTTATATTTCTAATTTCTGTAATTGCTTTGTTCGAGTACATCATTGAATCCATCCCAAATAGATTGATTTGAGATTGTCTAAGTTGATAAGGATCATACCTACCAGTTTATTGTTGAACTGTTTTTCATTTTCCAAGAGTTCAAGTACTCTTAGGCACCACACGGCAGCCCCGGTGGCTGATGCTCTTTATGCATGTCTCTCATGTCGCATCTGTCATCAAGTCAAGTTCCTATGTTGTGAATTCTGTTCATTGACAATGGCAATAATGATTCCTGATTCCTGATTCCTAATATCTATTTTTTGCTGATTTATACTTGACATGTAGAGTATCATAAATGTATATGAGGATAAACAATCACACACCAATGCATTTAGTTCTTTTTGTTTTGTAGGTAACTTTGCCGGTTACGACTGTGGCCAGTGTAAGTTTGGCTGGAGGGGTCCTAACTGCGACCAGAGGAAGGCTCCTGTGACGAGGAGAGACATCCACACTCTGAGCCCCTCTGAGCTGCTGGACTTCTTAGACGTCCTGGAGCTGGCCAAGACCACGGTGCACCCGGACTACATGATCGCCACGCAGCACTGGTTAGGCCTGCTGGGACCCAACGGCACCGAGCCACAGTTCAGCAACATCTCCATCTACGACTTCTTTGTGTGGCAGCATTACTACTCTGTGCGCGACACACTGCTGGGTAAAGAGTGGACTTCCGTTTATTTAAATATATGAAGTACGGACATCATTATTATCATTATTTGGTTAATCGATAATTGTGATAATTCAAGTCACAATATAATCATAAGAACTAAAAAATAATATTTGTGACAGTTTTAATAGCAAAATTAGGTATTTTTAAATCAATCTAGAGTCCAAAAATAGGCCTAAATGTAATTTATTCATTTAGAAAGTCATCAGATTTGGTCACAAAATTAAGGAATAGTAACGTATTAGACAATGGTAATGAAAGAAAAGTTAGTCTCAGTAATCGTGAATAATCGTTAAACAGTTTTTTTCTCACAATAATCGTAACACTAAAATTATTAGAAAACTTTTAAATAAAACTATATTGATTTTAATCCTTTTACTATCCATAAAATTATGTAATGTTTTTGAAAGGAGAAATTAAACAGCTTTTTTCTCCTTAGGTCCCGGACGACCATTTAGAGCCATCGACTTCTCCCACAAAGGGCCGGCCTTCATCACATGGCACAGATACCACCTGCTCAGTCTGGAGCGAGATCTGCAGGTACAACCCAGAAAATACTCTTCACCATAAAGTCATACATCTGTCATTTTCACATCTTTGTACATTTTCATTGTATGTTGAAATATTCATGTGTGTTTGTACAGAGGCTGAGTGGAAATGAGAACTTTGCTATCCCCTACTGGAACTTTGCCACAGGCCAGAACGAGTGTGACGTGTGCAGAGATGACATGCTGGGGTCCCGGGACCCCGCCAACCCCTCCCTCATCAGCAGGCAGTCCCGCTTCTCCAGATGGGGCGTGGTCTGTAACAGGTAATGCACAAATACAACAATACTCTGTGGTGAGAAATAACTCTATACAGTCATTGTTAAATACTGTAGTATGTATATTTACTATATGTGCACTTACAGAAAAATAAAACACTCACTTTTATCGTTTAGTTAAAGCTCTGGTAAAATATGAATAAATGTAATGGACAGAAGAAAATCTTTTTTGTCGTAGGAACAATAATAATTCTGCTTTAAGGTGCACTATAGGGGTTTCCACACATAACAAGAACTAAGTCCCTATTATCCACAGTCTGTATTAGTCAGAGGAACCACCCAGTCCCACATGCGCACTTCCACGCAGTAACAGTGGCAGAAAGTGGGTCTAACTGACTGTAATATTAGAACAATAGAACATTAAATACTTCAAACAAACAAGGAAATTAACAATAAAACATAATTTCAGTTACTACTTATTTTTGTGTTCAATTTATTTCTCTTTTGCATCAAAACAGTTTGTTTACGTCAGAATGAATGAATTAAACATATGATATATGAAGATAATGTTTTAAATGTACTTGTTTTAACAAAAAGGTTCCTGGTCTCACTGGAAAGTACGTGCCCCTAAGCAGGAGCTAAAAGTCCCCAGAGTGTGATCTCAGTCCCTAAGCCCTACTCTGTGCAAACGCTCATCAAATGGAACAAAAAAAAAAGTATCAGGAACTGAAACAGTGGGAAAATGCATCATGTAACTCTGGTGTAGGGCATGCCATCTGCTTGTCACCATGGAGATCGTATTGCTTTACCTGGAAGGTTCCACAGTATGGCATTAAACATATCCATCTTGGATTTATTCAAATACAGGTATTTTTATTGTTTGTCTACATGGTGTTAAGTTTAATGCCCCACTGCGGACCATTCTAGGTAAATCAATAACATCTCCATGGAGACAAACCAATGTCAGACCGGAAAATCTACTTAAACTTTTCCATGCAATATTTGTTATAGTGTTTTTTGTCATATAACATTATACCAGGTTTTTTTTAATAACAATGAAATCATGTAAACCAAACCACATTTATTGTTTTTCCTCCAGTTTGGACGACTACAACCGCCTGGTGACTTTGTGTAACGGCACCAACGAGGGCTTCATCCAGAGAGGAGCCATGGAGGGCAGCAACACGTCGCTGCCCACCATGAGCGACGTGCGCAGCTGCCTGGGCATCCGAGACTTCGACAGCCCGCCCTACTTTACCAACTCCTCCTCCAGTTTCAGGTACCAGCAGCACAAAACTTCACGCTCACTATACTTAAAGATGACACAATTCTCGCTCAATATTCCTCTTTGTACATGGCAGAAATGCTCTCGAAGGCTATGAAAGGCCAGATGGTGAACTGGATGAAACAGTCAACAACCTTCACAACCTTGTTCACTCTATGCTCAATGGCACTAGCGCTTTGTCCCACTCTGCTGCCAACGATCCAATTTTTGTGGTGAGAATGACACTTCACAGGTCATTTTAAAGTACTTTGAATATATGAATCGCATTCATTTTATCTCCAGGTGCTTCATGCTTTCACCGATGCTATATTTGATGAGTGGATGAGAAGGTTTGTCCCGTCCAATGCCACGTTCCCAGATGAGATGGCACCTATTGGACACAACAGAGATTACAACATGGTGCCCTTCTTCCCTCCCATCACTAATGAGGAGATCTATGTGACATCTGAGCAGCTGGGATATTCCTACGCCATTGCCCTGGGTAGGTCGAGCTACTTATGTGAACAGCAAATCGTACACTAAACCAAACTTAATGACAATATAATTTGCTTTATAATGTCATGACATACGTTTTATATAGCACTTTTCAACAAACTCAAAGACGCTTTACGCAGAGCAACTGAAAAATACATGTAGCAAATATCAATGTTTGGAACCTTTATTGCTATTTAAGGCTGTTTTAACTGCTGCTTCTAAAATTACTTATAAAATCTTAAAGCGACCTCATTTTTTAACAATACTGACATTTCCAGAAAACTTCAGAACCAAGTGATTCTTTTTTTTCCTCCAGTTTTTTCAGTTTGTAAAATCAGCATTTATGAGCTTTTAACCATCGTACAACTATGTTCCTTCATAAATTGCTTACTCTGAGTTGTGTTTTGACTGATTCCCGCTCGTTTGAGTAATCCTGTATGGTCCTATTTATAAATAAAAAAAAGTCCCAATCTTTCCTATCAGCACTGCGGTTTTGAACAGGAATTGAAAAGATCAATTAATAAAACTATAATCCCTTTTTGATCACTCATGCGGTTAAGCAAAATGTAAAATAATCTGTATGTTATACGTTATTACTACAAACCCTCAAAAACCATAATATCCTGTCTTTAATTAAAAAAAAAAGAATTTATTATACTATTTATAACCATATTTTGTTATGGCACAAAATCATAAAAAACTCTTCCATCAGGATAGAGATCTGGAGTAACCCTGGATACATTTCAGCTTACCAATAAACATAACATTGCCTTCACAATTGACTATCCATGGGAGTGTGTGAATCTAGCTTTATTGCCATAGCCCTTAACAATTCAGAATGTAATATGATCTTTTGAACGTACAAAAGTCTGCGTATATCGCCTAAACAGTAAACATAAACCCACTAATAGGTCATATGTAAATAATGATCATTTTACAACTCTTATTGGTTACAGAAAATGTTCCTATTTCGCCTGCTTTCACGTTTTCATCCTACACTGCGTGAATGTGCCTTGTTTGTTGTTGCAGAGGCGGACAGCGGCGCCCCGGTGGTCGTGTTGGGCTCCACTCTGGGGGGAGTGTTCATCGGGCTCCTGGTGCTGCTGCTTATCTCGGTGCTCTACATGCGTCAGCGCAGAAACACTGGCTTTGAACCTCTGATAAAGGCCGATTTCACCAACAGGAAGTACACGGAGGAGGCCTAGAGTTACACCCCCAACAACAGGGCAGCTTGAGTCACATGACCCCACTGTAAAACTGTAAAAGAATGTGTTATCTACTTGAAATCTCCAGGAAAAGTTATTCATATTTGTCAGACTTTACCTTTCAAAGACTTTACCTTTATATACAAATTATTTAAATGATGTAAATAATAATTTCCCAATCATGCTTTGTACTGATTCTTAATGTTAATGATACAACACAATTCCTCAGCTGTATTTTCCTCATTTTATTGCAAAAATATTAGCATTAAAAGTTCAATGATACAAAACATAAAAAGGGCATCTTTTCAGTTTACTATTCATAATAAAGGATCTTTTCAGTGACACTTGTGACATAAGATTTGTCCTGTAAATGGAAACATAAAACGCTGTAGTTGAGCTGTGGATGATACAACATTAGAATAGAGTCAATTCAGCAGTTCTAATACAAAAGTGAAATATAACTTTATATAGATGTTGTTGTTGACGTATAGTATTTTTCAAGCATTCTTTTATTGTAATGATTGTATATTATGTTCAAGTTCAACAATTGTGCCATCTAGATGCAAGTTAATGCTTTGTGCCACTCCTAAACCTGGAAAGAGGCAATGTTAAAGCAATATGCAAACTACTGCAAAAGATTTGCTGTGATGACCCAGGAGGACAAACAGAATATGCATTTTGAAGAGATTCTCAAATTGTCTTAAAGTGCATATGACAGAATAGTCTACATATTTTACTAAAACACAGTTTACATAAATATATTTTTTATTTTACTTCAACACACGCTGATAGTTTTCCCTCATTTGACAATTTTGGTGAGGTTTATAATGTTACTTCCTGGTTGGACATGGGCAGATGTGAAATGTGTAGAGGTAATTCTATAGCTGTTACCTGGCAACCATTAAGTTAATTTAATTTAATTTTTATTCAGGAAAAGATCCATAAAACCATTAATCAGGCCTCAGACCTAGTTGAAAACTGTTTTCCAGTAGTTATTCACAAACATTTACATCAAGTGCAGACAAACACAAAACCAATACACTCCCCACGTTCACTACAGTTCACAGATTACATAAGACTGTAGGCGTTCATAAAAGGGGCATCAGAGCAGCTTATTCTCAAATAGAATTGGACATCAGTCCAGAGCCTGGTGCAGGTGTGGAAGAATGACCTCAGTCCAAAGGTGTTTATATAGTTCTCAAATGTCAGTCCATTACATCTGAACAGCCTTGTGAAATGGTAGACCCCACGAGAAAGTGTGTAATGCCCAAACGTGGGCCAAAACATTAAAACATTAAAATGTTAAAACAATGTCTAAAACATTATTGAACTAATAAAAATATGACACTTTTTTAAAAAATGTTTAAACTTGTGAAATCTGTCCCTGCATTTTGGATGGAGTTTTGTATATTGAACTCAACAAATTGATATAAAATCATTATTTACCACCACTACAATCCCACCAAACTAAGTAATAATTAGAAAACCATGTAAACCTGTCATATGCACTTTCAATAATGAATCTCAAAGATCGAACCATAATTTAGATATTTATCTTAGATTATTACTGGGAGTACTAATTCTTATTCATATTTCACTTTGAACAGAACGACTGTAGCGATTGGTTGATAGCCTGGTGTGATAGATGGACATTGTTGAGCTGGACAGTGGTGAGATGACCCGCCTCCCCTCTCTCTCGCTCCCCCGCCCTCTCTCACTCACCCGCTGCTGTGAGGGCTTCATCCGAGCGTTCAGCCCTGACCACCGCGCACACATTCTCATTTCACAGGTGACTGTAGTCCGCTCCGAGCCTGTCCGTGCCGCCGACATAACCATTCAGCCTTCACAGATAAATTTAGAGAACTTTTCTTTGCATTTTCCAGAAAGCACTGCATAATTTTCTTTTCCATTCTCTCCGTTTTCATACCTGTTGTATGTTGAGCAAAAATTTTGTTCTAAGATTTGGAATAGAGCAGTGCAGGACATCTCAGAGTAATAGTGTTTCTGTCAGGAATAAATCAGCTTTTTCTCATGTTTTATCTTGTTCTGTAACTGACTGTACATGGTTTTAGCTAGAAGTATATCGACTTTGATTCTACAACTCATACTGAAGAAATTATTCTGCATGAATATTTCTTTGACAAGTTTGTAGTTCAACATGACTTGCACTATGTTTGATCATTTTTGAACCATTGTCATGAAATGTTTAATATGTAGGTCACCTCACGTTTTTATACTAAAAGAGTTAACAGCATTGGAGGATAATACATTTTTGTAAGTAATGAACTAGTAGCAAGGCAAGAGAAAAGTGTAAGTGCATGTGACAGCTTAGACTACACATTTCACAATAACAGTTGAGAGAAATATATTTCAGATTTGCTATAAATCTTGCCTAGTTTGACAGAAGTTCCTGGTTGGACATTAGAGGTTACGCCACAACTGTTACCTAGCAACCAAACTGTAAACGTCTGCCAAAGCTAGTCTATTAAAACTATATTCAATATGTTTATTTTCTTAATTTAATGTTTAAACTCTCAGAAAATCTGTAAACTGTCCCTGCATTTTGAATAGAATTTTGTGTTTTTATGAATTTAGCAATTTTTTTTGCTTTTTGTTTTCATCTTTTCTTCCTAAACCTGCCATTAAACAAAGAAACATAAAGCCTGTCAAATGCACTTTAAGTAGTCATTCATTAAGTGCTGGAGAATGTATTTCTAAACGGTTTGAGACAGACAGGAGCAAGGCAGATTCAGTAAGATTATATACTATGAATTTTGAATCTATGAATATGAAGTAACATTTCAGCGTAAATGAAAAATTGGCACATGGTATAATATAATCTTATAAAACGCAGAAATCAAAAATTCCTGTTTTTGTTATATAATTTCCCCTATGTTATTTCAGAAAATATATTAGAACATATTGTAAACTTTTTGTGCCCTCATCGGGCGCATCAAAACAAAACCCCATTCTCAACAAAACACCACTTTTGCATTGAAAAAAAATCAAAGTGCGTAACATTTTCCACATGGACACCTACACTATGACCAGCCCTAAGTGCAAGACTTTCTCTTTAGTCTCTGAAGCAGTTCACATGATGAAGTAATGCCATAAAGTCCAAATTATGGCACAACTCAATCTTTGGAAAAGTGGGAACTCATCGCTGCTCCTTTTCTGAGCAGACTCGAGCCTTAAGGCTCCACTGTCGCTCCAAAACGCCTTCATATAAGACTGCAAAAAGAAGAAAGCTGTCCACGTGAGGCCGTTTACTCCAGCATTATCTCCATTGGTGTTGAAGTGTCAGAGCTGAGAGCACCAGGGCGATTGGCACGGCGGCAGGATGTGTCTGGAGCAGGGCAGAGGCACCTACGGGCCCGCTGCGGTCCGCCTCCACCATGGGTGCTTCAGAAGCAGGGCTCTCAGACTCTGTGGGACAGTCCTCTGTGCAGCCACTGCCAGAGCCTGAGCCACTGCCCTCATCACCTGCACCACAGACAGAGAAGGTCCAAATATTCATGTACATTCATCATACTGTGGTATTATCACAGCCTCAACATCACATTTCTAAAATATGTGTTTAAAACAAATAAATAATAAATAAAGTATTTGTATTCTTTATTAATCCCTTGTGGGGGAAATTCCTTCTCTGCATTTGACAGCTGGGGCAACCTGTCAGGAGAGGTGAGCCCCCGGGGGCACATGGATCTTAGCTGGAGGATTTTACCTACGGTGCATGTTTTGAGTTGCTGAGGTAAACCTGTGAGCCCTGAGGAAATGTGCAAACTCCGTCAGCCACCGTGATACCAATCCTGTGGCAGAAAATATATACTGTTTGGAGTAGAGTTCAGGCTTTGGAAGAATAGATTTGACTATGTTGTGTTATACATTTACTGACTAAACTAAACTAAAACAGCTGAAAAATAAATAAACCAAAATAATTGAATTGAAATCTATCAAAAAAACTGGACTTATTTTTATTCGCGTATTGCCCCGCCCTACTTTGATTTACACCAGGCTAGAAATACAACAGCTGTATCTCATGTCCGCCATACCATCAGCGCCTACACTTGCTCTTGACCGTTTCAACTAAATATAAAGGTTACTTGGTTTTCAATCTGGTGAAGTGAGCTCTAAAACTCTCTCGGTGCATGTCTCCTCATTACCGCTCCTGTCTGCTGCTCGGCTCTAAATGAGCACCTGATGACATTATTATCCGTGGCACTGCTCCTGCTCCCTCAGTGCCTCCTGTGGGCCGCTGCCGTTCATTACCTTGGCCTCAAGGTTAGACACCATTTCAAAGTAGACAGTTTATCAAGATGAGTGACAAATTGGTGCGTAGCTCCGCTGGAAGGAGGACTAAAAATAGGTTGGTCTTAATAAAACGCCCACATAAATCACTTACCCGAGTCTTGGAAGTAGATGTCGTTCCCGTTGTAGGCGTTCTTCAGTTTGTTGGTCATCACTCTCAAAGCCATGATCTGCTGTCTGATGTTCGTGTCGGGCCGCGTGATGTCCACCTCTACCTCTGGATTGCTCGCCTGGTTGGTCAGTCCGTCCTTCTGCACCTCCGGGAAATACCTTCAAAGAAAAAAATAAATTAGATGTTAGGTTGTTATGTTTTGCTGTTTGTATTGTTTTGGTGTGAGCTTGATGTGGAGAGGGAGGGAAAAACAAACAAACAAAAAAAACACGCCTGGCTCAGCTGGCTTATCATATCCACAAATGTTCAGACACATGTGAGGTATTTCTCTGGGGAAAGATGTCAGCTGAACGCATTCCGGTTTGACAAAGAAGATATTCAACACATAAACTCAAACTCAACATAGGACTCATTGTAAGCTTGGTTCACTCGAGGTTTACTAATTACAACACGCTTCAATATACACTCAGGCATTCTCTAATATTTCGTATCATTTTGCCCTTTAAAAGTGGGCACCAAGATTCTTGAAGTAGAGTTGTCAGGAACAATCAATACCCATATACAAATTGATACCAAAACTAGTATTTACAAAGTTTAGTGTTTCACTCCTGCAGAAATCCGCTCCGTTTCTCAATCCTCTGTGAAAATTTCGCCCCCTTTTTAAAAAACTCATAAGCCGTCATTTTAGTTAAGACACAAACGGACGACGCATTTCTGATTGGTTAATCCGCCTGAAAATCACAAGATCTAAAAACAGGGGGAAAAGAATAAGATTCCAGAGCAAAATGGGCCAGGCAAATCTAAATCTGTACTGAGTTGAAATATCTGTAATTGACATTTAAATTTTTCCTTCAATTGGTCAACGAAGACACAATAATATTCTTGTTAAACTAGCAAGGAAAATGACAACACTAACAATTGAATCTGTTGTTTTTCCTTTCCTGGAGACACTGTAGTTCTTTAGTGGCAAAGGGTAGAAAAAAGACTTCCATTTCTCTCTCTGCAGCTCCTTAAGCTCGAGGATAACAAATCATTTGAGCTAAAGATCCTGGCTTTGAATCCTTTAAATTAGTTTTAGATATATGAAAAACATAACTCAAAAAGACATACAGCAGAAAATAGACAGAAATTTGAATAGATTCTAACATTTGCACCCTTCCGGAAACATTAAGCCCAATACATGTTCAAATTAAAGCATTTTCTGCCCTTGACTGATGCCACCCACAATAAATACATTCTTTTGAGGCAGCAATTCTCCTCAGTAAATTGTGCCTTTTATGCTTTAAGAATAGCATTGAGTGTCTTCTTTTGATAGTATAGTAGAAATGAATAAAAATGGCGTAAACCTATTAAGTGTAACCCCCGTATTGGCTGTGGGCACGTAAGACACTTTTGCAAATATTTCTTTAAAATAAGATCAGATTAGGCGTGTAAAACTGTACTGACTGCACATTTGAACATGAAAACGACATAAAAACATGAGATTAATGGAGAGAGACGTGTTGTGGAATGTATGTAGGCTGTCTATGATGCAAAACTAACTGTCACAATAGTTTGTTGAATAGACCGAAATGTAAATTGAGTGTGGTCTACGTGTGCCACATAGCAAGTAATTAACGTCTTATCTGAAAAACGTTTCTACTCAGTAGGGCAGCACGATTTGGAGAAAATTGTCTTTTGCAATTTTTCCTGACAAGTCTAGTGATTAGAGTTGAGATTTATGTTTTATTAATAGGATTCTGTTCAAAGTTCACATTTAAATATGTCAACAAAGAGACGTAATAGGCCTACAATCTGATAAACAAATAAAATAATGTTTTTTCAGAACATGTTTGTACAGATTTAAACTGCCGGGTTAACAGTTTTCATGCAGTTACTGTAATGCTACTTTATAATGTAATGCTAAAAATTACAGTTTTAGCGATTTATTAATTTTGCCCATTTAAATTGCAATTTTGATTTAATTGTGATTAATTGCTGCCCTAATACTTAAAATGGTGTAGCCTACTTCTTTTTAATCATCTCAGATGTCTTGATGCCACATTGTTTTAATTTTTAAAATTGTAATACCTGATGATTAAATGTTAAATGTTAAATGTTTGAGGTTTTATTTTTTAAAAGTGCACTATGAAACTTTTCTGGTGGAGGGTCCACTTCCAAAAAAGTTACATAATGCAGCTTTAAAGTGTCAAAGCATAGTGTCAAATATATCATATTTTTAGTGCTTGAGACCATTTTTTAGTACTTGAGACCATTTTGTTTGTTTTTGTAACCAGTTTAGCAACTATTTTGAAATCTGCTGGAAATTAAATATCGCAATGAAAATCCTTTGCACTCCCTTCAGAACTGGAGCCAAAAAGTTAAATCCCTAATTCTTGGATCAGACAGAGGGATTACTGGATTTTGGACGGAGTAACCTTTTGTCCTGGCCTGGTTTGACTCAGAGGGCTAACACTTAGCACTTAGCACTTAGCAGTTAGCACTTAGCAGTTAGCAGTTAGCCGTTAGCAGTTAGCCGTTAGCAGTTAGCCGTTAGCAGTTAGCGTTAGCAGCCGTTAGCAGTTAGCCGTACCTGCCCTTGGAGTGTCCGTTCCAGCAGTCTTCATCAGAGAAGTTCCCTGGCGTCACTCTGTCTCCATCACAGAGCATGTCGGCGAGACCAGACCAGAACTTCTTTGAGGTCTTCAGCTTCTCTTTTATGTCTGCCACCTATGAAATTACACACAAAAAAACTTAGTAAAATGACATAAGCAAAATAAAATTCAGACCCTGACAAACATAAACGCGATCATAAATTATACTGATGTATTTGAGTTGAAATGTAACTAATGACACAATTATACACATTCAACCTCAATTTCACAAATAATTATTAATTATAAATAACTATAATTAATTAGTGTTCATTTTGACAAGATTTTTTAATTAGCTTTAGTCTTAAATTATGTAGTAGTCAATTTCATTATTTTAGGGAGTTTAAGTGGACAAAAATGTCAAGTTATTTCACTCAACTAATATTCTTTGTTAACCAGAATATATTTGTATTCATTTGAACTGATAAATGATATCGCATTGCTTCATGGTTCCTGTGTTAATTGTATGTTTATGGTCTGGTTTTGAGCTCTGGGATTGAAAAATCCAATTTGGAAATAGTCTCCATTTATTCCTTTCATTCACTTTTTGTTATTATTCCATAGATTTAGACAAAAATAAATAAATGTAATTTTAGTTAAAGTTTGAGTAATTATGATTCATTTTGATTTAGTTTTAGTTAGCAAAATACTTTTACAATACAGTTAAATACTAAAATAAGGGTAGTGCACAGTTGTTGATTATATTATATATTTTTGTACGAGTCTTATAGAAAAAGTATACAGCATGTAGGATTATTATTAACTACAGATGGCTTAAATATCTGTAAAGTTAGTGTAGCACACCACAACCTGTCAGAGCTGATAGTAACCATCCCACCTCCCTGTATAGTGTATCATGGAAAACTATGCTCCCACCTGCTCGCAGCCATCATTTCAAAGCTGAATGTCCGACTTTAAGAGCCCTTTACATCTTGACCATGTGACACGAGCAGATATCGTTTCCGGACTTTGAGCCTGTTGAACTCCAATCTTTCATCAAACGCACCAAAAATTTGACACATCCCAGTGAGGCTGAGGGGAAAGGCCGATAGCCATTATCTTGTAACGTCTGAGTTGCTGTTGGCTTATGTGAAATTGTGGTGAACCTGAGCAGAACATGAAAGGTGGTGTAGTCAGAGTGCGACGCTGCTGTAGGCCCCAACACTGCTTTTGATGTGTTAATCCTGTCACAGCGATGCCCCGGTGCAGGCAGGGCTATGATACTGCCCCCAGGGTCAGGGAGACTCACTCATACAGCAGCATCTGACAACCAGCTCACATTAACTTTACTTTGACATTCCAGCTCCAAGTCTATACTGTCCAACAAGAGAGAATACAGCAAACAGCACAACTGTTTTTCAGTAGCAACTTAAAACAGTAAAAAGACTTAAAACCCAAAAAGCAAAGTGCCCGGAAAACTAACTTTGCTGTAAACACCTAAACTTAATTTTATTATTTTATTAAGTAAATCACTTGTACAAACATGTATGCATTATGTTGAACTAACCGTTTTGCATTAGTACTTATTAGTATATATTTGATCATATAGTGTATTTCTATATAATTGGGGAAATAATGACATATAGTGGCCAAAGTCCATTTCCAATATTCACAAATATTCAGTAGACTTTTTACTCAATAACTCTGTATTCATGTTTCAGCGTGATGAAAATATAGCACCGTTGCCATAGCAATTCACAATTCAAAACAAAATATCATGATGCTCAAAATATCACCTATTCATGGTTTTTCACTGTTATATGAGGACTTTTTCCCCATTCCAAAGATATATTCTGTTTTATGACTGGTGCAATTACACACGTTTCCCACTAGATAGCGCTGTGCTCTCGAGAATACACAGCTGATGGTGCAGGTGTTTATGATTCTGTTACAATAAATCCAGCTCAGCGCTGAAGGTGTTGAGTGTATTATCGTAAGAAGGGTACACATAATCTACAATGTGTTGGGAATAGTATTCAGTGACTGGTATAATAAAGCAACATGGATATATCTATTTCAGGGGGCTACTGAACATGGTCTTGTATTTTGTGTCATTTAAATATAGTGAGTTGAGTGCACTTAAACTCTTCAATATTTGGCCTGATACAGAAAACCAGCTGCACAATGTCAAAGTTTTCAGTGCAATGCTTAGACTAGTTTTTGCCCTCTTTTCTCCACTAGATGGAGTTGCATGCTGATGCATTTCAAAAACAGTATTATTTACAACACAAAAATCAGGACTTCTTCTTTTTCGCAAGTTTTGCAATATCAATGCAGATACCAATGAATTTTGTAATAAAACACCTCGAAAAGCCTCTACTATAAATAATTGTATATGATTTTTATTCTGATCTAAAAATTAAATATGTGTGCAGATACATTTAAATATTAACAGTGTATTTCAAATGCAGATTAAAATATGACAGCGAGAGTTCAGACTAAATCTGACACAAACTTGCTCCGCACCAGGTTAAATTCCCTGTATAAATTTCCATAGCAACTGAGTCAGACTCTTGAGTGAGCCTGATTTATGAAACCCAAATGACAACTAAACAAGTCAGACATGGCCATTTGAACCTGGCTTCGAAAGTAAACCAGTTTTATGAACCAGTATGTAATATTTGAAACTTGAAATGTGCTAAATTATGCCTTTAAATTCATTAGTTGAGGTTTCATTTTCAGACAAATGTGAAATTACTATAAAATTACCCACAAAACTGCAGAAATATCACCTCGTCAATATTCACATTTTGCTTATTTTCATTACAACATTAGCAATATTATTGATATTTTGTTAATCTGTCCAACTCTAGTTATAAGTGTATGTAAGAGGTAAGATGTTACGTAGCATGTTTTTGTGTCAGATGAAGAAGCAGCAAACCAAAATGTAGCCAAAGAAGTGGAAATGGTTGTTCTTTTTGCGGTGTCCTGGGCTGTATTTTTCCTTATTTGCCCTCAGCGCGTCTGCTTCCTGTCATGAACCATATATTACTTCATTGTGTTCCGTTCTCTTCTCTCTCTCTCTCTCTCTCTCTTTTTGCTAAAAGTGAAGATTTTGAGGCTGGCGCTGACCTGCGATCTGGGAGCTTGCCACATGTTCTAAGGGGCTTTAGAGGATAACATCTCTTTCTCTGCTGTGATATTTGGATGTCCCACATCTACCTGTACGTGAATGAAAGTGAAATGAAATTACAGCATCACTTCCTTCTCCGTGTTCTTTTTTTATTGAAAAAAAAAAAAAAAAAAAAGGAACGTCATCAAAATGCAGCATGAATGTAATTTGAAGTGAATTTTAATTTTAGTAACAGCAAAAACTTGTCTACATTTTGGTGTTCATCTTCTTCACAGACTTTGTTCTAGTGCCAAGTCTGTACTTCAACTACTCGAGAACATTATTTATCACGTGCTAACAAAGGTTATAAAGCAAAGCTTTATATCTTTTTGAATAACCCTTGTGTACTCTTTTTATGTCAACAATTTCACTTTGATCATGGAAACTTGTTTGGTTGTGTTCACACTGTAGAATTTGATGATAATGATAATTTCAGATGGAGGACAAGGGCCTGTGTAACTCTGGCAGATTCACTGTATTATATCTTATGTCATTATTGTTTGTTTATGCTAACAGAGAAGATGTTGAACTTTGTTTCATGTAAACAGGGCTGCAGTCAACCAAAGAAATTCTTGGTCGACTAATGTTCTGTGCATCGCTTAGTCTAAAAGAGACTAAAGAGAGCATGGCGTGGTGGGGCCAAATTCTCCCAAACAATTACATTCTACGTGTATCTGACCCGAACTGCACTCAAAAGATCACAACCGCACTCAAGTTCACAGTTAAACAGTAAATTCTTCCATTGAATTATGACATATCGAGCTCAGCTTAAGCTATAGACAACAAAACAATTTCAAGAGTATTTGTTTGTGTCGCGTAAACACAACCTTTTAAAAATGTACAAACAGATGAATAGACAATTGTGAAATGTTGAGTGTTTTACGATTTGATTTTCAAAGATACTTAAATTATAATTAAGAAATGAGAGATCTAATTTGAAAAATGATCAAACAAATTAAAAGTATTTATACACTATACAATGAACTGGTGAAAAAAAAAGTTCTGAATACTGAACTACCGCTAACAGTAAGAACGCCTGTTTATTTAAGGTGTTTTCCTGGTTCCTAAACTGAGGCAGTTAAGGCAGCAAAAGGAGGCAGCGCACAGGGCTGGTGACAGAGAGCGCTACAAAGGTGCAAAGTATGGATTTAGCAAAAACCCTGTGTGGCCTCTGTGTGGAGTGAGATCTGGCTTCTCACCAACTACAAGCCCAGAGCCCCCCGACACTGCAGATGACCGAAAACTGGCCAAGGAACTCAACAACTTCTATTCCAGGTTTCTCCCCTGCTCTTCTCCCTGTACACAAACTGCTGCACCTCCAGCAACGACTCCGTAAAACTGATCAAGTTTGCGGACGACACCACCCTCATCGGGCTCATCTCAGGCGGGGCCGAGTCTGTCTATAGGAGGGAGGTGGACCAGCTGGTCTCCTGGAATTCAACGCCCAAAAGACAGTGGAGATGATCGTAGACTTCAGGAAATTCACAGCCCCCCTCACCATGACAGACTCCCCCATCACCACCATGGACTCTTTCTGCTTCCTCGGCACCACCATCACCCAGAACCTCAAGCTCCCTCATCAAGAAGGCCCAGCAGAGGATATACTTCCTGCGGCAGCTGAGGAAAGCCAAGCTGCCAGCGCAGATGATGGTGCAGTTCTACACGGCCAACATTGGGTCCATCCTCACCTCCTCCATCACCGTGTGGTACGCTGGAGCCACAGCCAGGGACAAACAGAGACTACAGCGCATTGTGCGTTCTGCTGAGAAGGTGATCAGCTGCACACTTCCATCTCTGCAGGACCTGTACGTCTCCAGGGCTCTGGGATGAGCACGTCGGACCACAGCTGACCCTTCTCACGCTGGACATGGACTATTTTAACCACTCCCATCAGGCAGGAGGCCTCGCCACAAGAACAGTTTCTTTCCCTCTACCGTTGGACTCATGAATACTTCTTAACACTTCTCACTTTAACTTGACTTACAAAGCCATAAATGACTTGGCCCCATCCTACCTCAAAGATGCTATAGTGCCTCATCAGCCAAACAGAGCACTTCGCTCTCAAAATGCTGGACTTCTGGTGGTCCCAAGAGTCTCTAAAAGCACAGTTGGAGGTAGAGTGTTTAGCTACCAAGCTCCTGTGTTGTGGAATCAGCCTTGCCTGTCCATGTTAAGAGGCAAACACAGTCTCTTCATTTAAGACCAGGATTAAAATGTTCCTCTTTGAAATCGCTTATGGTCAGGCCAGTTAGGAACAGAAATAAAAACCTACAGTTCCCAGCTACGCTGCCCTAGGAGCAACTATACTGGGGAAGCATGGCAGCTTGAGCACTATCCTCTGCTTCTTACTCCTTTTCTATCACAACAATATTTAATATTTAATTTCACTTGCAATCTGTTAATTGCTTTTCCTTTTTTTCTCCACTTCCCCGACGGGAGTGGAGCAGGCACATCGATGGCCTGTGGATCCAGATGCTCCTCAACTGCTGGAGAAACGGTTCTACCTGGAGAAATGGTCTTCTACTCCATATGAACGGTTCTTCATCAGCCTCGAAGAATTGGTTCTCCTCCTGAGTGGCTCTAGCTCCACCGCCTATCTGCAAATTGAGGGCGCTCCGCCTGTCCGTTCCGTCCGAGGGAGTCGGATCTCTCCTTCACTGTGGAACTCCTACAGGTTTATACTTTTTCCCAAAGAGGTTTGGTAGTTTTTCCTGGCCGAGAAGGAGGGTCTAAGGACAGGGGAGCTTAGGACATCTGTTTAAGGACACAGGACGCTGGGACATTTCCAAGTCCCTATGAACAATGTTTATTTTGTTTTTTTTCCACTGTTGCCCCTCGAGGCAACTACTGTTGTGATTGTGGGCGTTACAAAAATAAATTGAATTGAATTGAGTTGAATTTAGCTACAATTTAATCAGCCACTCATTGCAGTGTTCAAGTCTATTTTTATCTTATAGTCAATTTCAAATGTTTTTCTTTAATGCATGCATTATTTGACTCGATATATCTTGCTTTTATTATTATTCATTGTTGTATGTTGCACCGAATCACCAAAGCAAGTTCCTAGCCTGTGAATTTTGTTTACTGACCTTTTCTGAGTCTGAGTCAATAAAAAAACATGTTATCAAATATCCTACATAGATTAATTTAATGCCAAAGCAATAACATCTCCATAGAGACAAGCAGGTAGTGGAACCCACAACAGAAAAGTTACATAGTGCACCTTTAACCAAACCAAGAGTTATGTAAATCATCACTTTTCAGCTCTGGGGCACATCTATACGTACTTTTCTTAAGACGAGGGTTCACATTTTGAGGTTAATTTTAAATATATTTAAACCTTGTGGAAGTTGTAAATCACATATTCAGAATTAGACGCTTTATGGCACTTTATGTTTTGTCTCATTATTTTTAATCTGCCAGTTTAAGATTTTTCCGACCGAGCTATTTTAATTAGGCAACGATTTGACAATACATTGTCAATACCAAACCAAATTGAAGTCTTAATAGCCTAAAACAGCATCTGTGTTCTAAATGTTGATAAAACTGTAAAGCAGAAAGACTGATCGGCTCCTAACAAGACTCTGTGTCTGTCCTGCGCTGCTCCAGGCTGCTCTTCTCCTCTTTCAGGACAATCGCAGTTTATGGGAAGCAGGTTATGTGCCTTCTTCTGTTCATATTTCAAGGCAAATATCACTTACGCACGTTTAAAGACATGTGCGTTGCCAATGATCGATCAACAATTATCCTCGCAGCGCGACCATATTAAGGCTGATTTACAGTCCTCGGTCAAGCCTGAGTCAGTCACGTGCTCACGTAAACCTGAACCAGTCGAGCTTCTGCGGATCTAAGCAGGGTCCAGGTGCGTCGAGAGAATTAAACAGTTTTATTTTGCATTTATATATTTACTGGCAGAATAAACTACCACAGGAGGCTCGTATGCAAATATTTCTGTGCCAAACCTCAGCAGTTCTGAGCTGTATTTAATACGTTTCCATATAGTTTGTGTGGATCCACCAATCACAACCCTTGCGGGCCACGGCACCTCGATGCAAGGTGACTTTTGGACGTTGGAATTAAATAGGGTGCTCTTGAATCGTTTACAATGATTATTTCATGAATCAATAATTGCGTATGTTCATTTGTCTTCATTCGAAAAATTCCATCAAACTCTACAATTTCCCGCCGCACCCCTGCACTCACGCCCCCTTTGAGAAAGCCTAATCTAAATCATACCAAACCAACAACACAACAGTGACAAACCCCAAACAAGGCCTCTCTATCTTGTCATTTCAGTAACATCGACACAATGGATTCACGCAACACGTCATCCCAACGCTGTTTATCATCCATAATTACATATCGATAAATCATCACTTTGTTTGCTCTTTCATATACCGGTAACACAAACCAGTCCTTGACACTGTGGACATATTGCTTCTTGTGTTGACAGTTTGGAGGAGACATTGCGAGGGCTCTATTGACAGATATGCAGACTTGTTTACAGGGGGCTATGAGACAATGGTGTTAGCAGAAGTAAGACTGTGTACAGATACTGCCATTGTTTATTTATTTAGCCTGTGTCTCGTCTGTGCCCGCGCTGCATGCTGATGTGGGAGCCCTGGACTGGCCGGTGAGCTCCAAACGCCCTTGCCTTTTCCCAGATCAAACGCTGACGTGTCACAGGGCTTTTGAAGCTGCAGTCACATTCACTCAGAGTAAGCAACATGCAGTCTTATCCGCGGATAGGCTCCTGCTCTTCACATTGATGGAGCTTTCTAACTTTTCTTTTCTTAGGGAGATTTGTAACCGCACTGCAGAGTTCCTTTTGGCTTGGAGAAGTTTATATAAGGTATATGATCTGTCTTGAGATACCTTCAAGTTACTTTTACTTTATTGTCAGTCTTGAAACACATTCACTATTAGCCTTAACAATGCCTTTTCTTTTTTTGTAAGAGATTTTTTGTAAGATTAGGATGACATAGCAATAAAAAGGTCAAAAATATATTCCCAAAATTGGATCCAAAAGCAGTTCCATCTTTACAAATGGGTTTACACGATGATTTCTACGTACTATTAGCATGCAACTTTTTATTGTAAAGAAGTTTTCCTTATCTTTGATGTCTATTTTAGAAGTAACAGCAGACATAGTTATGCAGCCATCAAATGCATAATTGTACCCAAATTGGCAAATCTAACATCCAATTTACCCCCAAAAGAAACATGAGCACAGCTCTCTCCGCCCACACATACCCACTACCTAATGTTACAACATGGTTAAAGTAATGCCAATTTCCTCACCACCACTGGGTTTCCAAATTAGCAATTAGTTTTCGGGGTGCGGTTTCCCAGGAACTCACTGTGCACATACAGTATCCCTGCACAGCAAGCATGAGTTAAATTAGTCTGTGTTCAATCTAATCATAGTCCATACGACGGGTCTTCCCACTTAAACCACAAGGGTGCAGACAACTTCACGATCAACTTGTTTTCCCTGGCAACCGCTCCTCCTGTCTGTGTTAAAATAGTTTTTTTTTTTAACTTCATTTGATACCAAAGCCGTATATATTCTTTGCTGCGTCTCAATTACAGAGGTCAGCGAGTTGTTGGTCACCCTCCATACCAAACTGTCTCGCTCCCTGTTTCCCTTCTGCTGACCAGTGACCACGGCTCTGACAGGCAAAATAGTTTCTCACAACAGAACAAGAATATCTGAGTAACACTATTGCCTTGCTGTTGGATGCCTGTTGGATTTACAAGATGTCTGAAGTGGCCAAAACACATTAACAGTTGTAAGTTTTTCAAATGTCAGGAAGCTACAGTTGTGCACATCCCCACGACGCCGTGGTTATTCTAGTGATTAGCAGCTCGTAAATCCATTCTCATTGGTCATAAAAAGCAGATTCTCTCAACNGAGCAACTATACTGGGAAGCATGGCAGCTTGAGCACTATCCTCTGCTTCTTACTCCTTTTTATCAAACAATATTTAATATTTAATTTCACTTGCAATCTGTTAATTGCTTTTCCTTTTTTTCTCCCACTTCCCCGACGGGAGTGGAGCAGGCACATCGATGGCCTGTGGATCCAGATGCTCCTCAACTGCCTGGAGAAACGGTCTACCTGGAGAAATGGTCTCTACTCCATATGAACGGTTCTTCATCAGCCTCGAAGAATTGGTTCTCCTCCTGAGTGGCTCTAGCTCCACCGCCTATCTGCAAATTGAGGCGCGTCCGCCTGTCCGTCCGAGGGAGTCGGATCTCTCCTTCACTGTGGAACTCCTACAGGTTTATACTTTTTCCCAAAGAGGTTTGGTAGTTTTTTCCTGGCCGAAGGAGGGTCTAAGGACAGGGGAGCTTAGGACATCTGTTTAAGGACACAGGACGCTGGGACATTTCCAAGTCCCTATGAACAATGTTTATTTTGTTTTTTTTTCCACTGTTGCCCTCGAGGCAACTACTGTTGTGATTGTGGGCGTTACAAAAATAAATTGAATTGAATTGAGTTGAATTTAGCTACAATTTAATCAGCCACTCATTGCAGTGTTCAAGTCTATTTTTATCTTATAGTCAATTTCAAATGTTTTTCTTTAATGCATGCATTATTTGACTCGATATATCTTGCTTTTATTATTATTCATTGTTGTAATGTTGCACCGAATCACCAAAGCAAGTTCCTAGCCTGTGAATTTTGTTTACTGACCTTTTCTGAGTCTGAGTCAATAAAAAAACATGTTATCAAATATCCTACATAGATTAATTTAATGCCAAAGCAATAACATCTCCATAGAGACAAGCAGGTAGTGGAACCCACAACAGAAAAGTTACATAGTGCACCTTTAACCAAACCAAGAGTTATGTAAAATCATCACTTTTCAGCCTTCTGGGGCACATCTATACGTAACTTTTCTTTTAAGAACGAGGGTTCACATTTTGAGGTTAATTTTAAATATATTTAAACCTTGTGGAAAGTTGTAAATCACATATTCAGGAATTAGACGCTTTATGGCACTTTATGTCTTTGTCTCATTATTTTTAATCTGCCAGTTTAAGATTTTTCCGACCGAAGCTATTTTAAGTTAGGCAACGCATTTGACAATACATGTGTCAATACCCAACCAAATTGAAGTCTTAATAGCCCTAAACAGCATCTGTGTTCTAAATGTTGATAAAACTGTATTAAGCAGAAAGACTGATCGGCTCTCCTAACAAACTCCTGTGTCTGCTCCTGCTGCGCTGCTCCAGGCTGCTCTTCTCCTCTTTCAGGACAATCGCAGTTTATGGGAAGCAGGTATTATGTGCCTTCTTCTTGTTCATATTTCAAGGCAAAATCACTTACCCGCACAGTTTAAAAGACATGTGCGTTGCCAATGATCGATCAACAATTATCCTCGCAGCGCGACCATATTAAGGCTGATTTACAGTCCTCGGTCAAGCCTGAGTCAGTCACGTGCTCACGTAAACCTGAACCAGTCGAGCTTCTGCGGATCTAAGCAGCGGTCCAGGTGCGTCGAGAGAATTAAACAGTTTTATTTTGCATTTTATATTATTTACTGGCAGAATTCTAAACTACCACAGTGAGGCCTCGTATGCAAATATTTCTGTGCAAACCTCAGCAGTTCTGAGCTGTATTTAATACGTTTCCATATAGTTTGTGTGGACTCCACCAATCACAACCCTTGCGCGGCCACGGCCAACATCTCGATGCAAGGTGACTTTTGGACGTTGGAAATTAAATAGGGTGCTCTTGAATCGTTTACAATGATTATTTCATGAATCAATAATTGCGTATGTTCATTTGGTCTTCATTCGAAAAATTCCATCAAACTCTACAATTTCCCGGCCGCACCTGCACTGCACATCCCCCCTTTGAGAAAGCCTGAAGTCTAAATCATGACTACCAAACCAACAAACACAACAGTGACAAACCCCAAACAAGGCCTCTCTATCTTGTCATTTCAAGTAACATCGACACAATGGATTCACGACGGAACCACGTCATCCCAACGCTGTTGTTATTCATCCATAATTACATATCGATAAATCTGATGTCACATTTGTTAGTGCTGCTTATCATATACACGAGGTAACACAAACCAGTCCTTGACACTGTGGACATATTGCTATACTATTTTTGTGTTGACAGTTTGGAGGCAGACATTGCGAGGCTCTATTGACAGATATGGCAGACTTGTTTACCAGGGCGCTATGAGACAATGGTGTTAGCAGAAAGTTAAGACTGTGTACAGATACTGCCATTGTTTATTTATTTACGCCTGTGTCTCGTTCTGTGCCCGCGCCTGCATGCCTGATGTGGGAGCCCTGGACTGGCCGGTGAGCTCCGAAACGCCCTTTGCCTTTTTCCCAGATCAAACGCCTGACGTGCTCACAGGGCTTTTGAAAGCTGCCAGTCCACATTCACCTCAGAGTAAGCAACATGCAGTCTTATCCGCGATAGGCTCCTGCTCTTCACATTGATGGAGCTTTCTAACTTTTCTTTTCTTAGGGAGATTTGTAACCGCACTGCAGAGTTCCTTTTGGCTTGGAGAAGTTTATATATATAGGTATATGATCTGTCTTGAGATACTTCTTCAAGTTACTTTTAACTTTATTGTCAGTCTTGAAACACATTCACTATTAGCCTTAACAATGCCCTTTTCTTTTTTTGTAAGAGATTTTTTGTAAGATTAGGCGATGACATAGCAATAAAAAAGGAGGTCAAAAATATATCCCAAAATTGGATCCAAAAGCAGTTCCATCTTTACAAATGGGTTTACACGCCAATGATTTTCTAGTGTCCACTATTAGCAATGCAACTTTTTATTGTAAAGACAGTTTTCCTTATCTTTGATGTCTATTTTAGAAGTAAACAGCAGACATAGTTATGCAGCATTTCAAATGGCATAATTGTACCTCAAATTGGCAAAATCTAACACTACCAATCTTACCCCCAAGAGAAGAAACATGAGCACAGCATCTCTCTCGGCCACACATACCCACTTTACCTAATGTTACATACATGGTTTAAAGTAATGCAATTTCCTCACCACCACACTGGCGTTTCCAAATTAGCAAATTATTTTCGGGGTGCGGTTTCCCAGGGAACTCACTGTGCTAACAATACAGTATCCTGCACGACAGCAGCAAGTTAACATTAGTCTGTGCTTCAATCTAATCATCACGTCATACGTACGGGTCCCACACTTAAACCACAAGGGTGCAGACAACCTTCCACGATCAACTTGTTTTTCCTGGCAACCGCTCCTCCTGTCTGTGTTAAAATAGTTTTTTGTTTAACTTCATTTGATACCAAAAGCGTACTATACTTCTTTGCTGCGTCCTCAATTACAAGAGGTCAGCGGTTGTTTGGTCACCCTCCATACCACACACTGTCTCCGCTCCCTGTTTCCTTCTGCATGACCAGTGACCACGGCTCTGACAGGCAAAATAGTTTCTCCACAACAGAACAGAGAATTATCTGCAGTAACACTATTGCCTTGCCTGTTGGCATGCCTGTTGCATTTACAAGGATGTCCTGAAGTGGCCAAAAACACATTAATACAGTTGTAAGTTTCTTCAAATGTCAGGAAGCTACAGTTGTGCACATCCCCACGACGCCGTGGTTATTCTAGTGATTAGCAGCTCGTAAATCCATTCTCATTGGTCATAAAAAGCAGATTCTCTCAACCAAGACCCGCCATCTGGCTGTCAGACTGTTGCAGCGAATTGGAAATCTGTGGAGTAGAAATAATATTAGCAAATGAGTAAGTGACCTCGGGGATATTACACCACAGTTTATTATTATTATTAAAAAAAAAAATAAATAAAAAAATATATATATATCTATAGATGTATAGATATATATATCTCACTAATACTTGAGTAGATATTTTGGCAACTCTTCCCATTTGTAATGGTTTTAAATTATTACTGTGACTTATTTGTTATTTGTTAATACATTAAACTGTATTGTTTTATTTGGCCTGAGCCAAACTGAAATTCATTTTCTTCTTCTTTTTATACTCAGGCTGTGATTGCAATTTTCACAACTTTCCAGTGGACCAATTTCTGTAACATTGGCTTGAAAATGTAGTTATCAGGTCTGACATAATCCCAGTCGAGTGGGTATTGCCTAAACGAAATGGCTCAACAGCGCCCCCTGGAAGTTGAACCTCTATACATTTTGACAGACTTTTTTATGGGTAGGCCCATGAAATTTGTGAGTGATAGAGCACATTGAGTGCGTTTACATGCGCACAAATAACCTGGTTATGATCTGTTTTTTTTTAAGTATCCTGGTTATGTGTGTCCATTTCAATACCATATCCTGATTTCAATAACCTGGTTATGACAGTATCCTGATTATGAGAAACTGGGTTACAGTATTCTCACTAGGGTATTCTGATAGTCTCCAGAATACTGTGGCATGTAAACGCAGTATCCTGATGTCTCACCAGTGCTGCTGTACTGAGCATGTGCACACTCAAAAGGACTCAAACTTCCAGCAGGGCTTTTTTTATTTGCATTATTTTACTATCATAAATCATTTAAGTGGTCTACAGTACAATACAGCCAACTTTTAACAGCAAGCTAAATTCTGTGGCGGTCTGTTACTCTCAGACAGAACTGACGCTGTGGGACTTTTTTGCCACTGTTAAAACCGTTGTTTCCTGAAGTTGTGACTGTGCTTCGGTCTCATGTTCTTACTTGAATGCATCTTGCCCCTGCAAGCTAAAAACACATGCTAAAAAGCCATAAGTTAGCAAAGTTGCTAAATGTTTAGCTCCTTGTCCTATCTGTGCCACCCTGATTTTTCTGAGCACCATATCCAGAATACAGATTCTGCTCATAACGGGGTTATTTATTAGTGCTCATGTAAATGTTACTAGTCTAAAATATAATTGTATTATATCTGCACTCAGACAAGTGCTAGGGCTGGGCGATCTTGATTTTCAATTAGATTTTCTTTAATCTTTCCAAACTGGCTTTCAGTTATGATTTCATGAACATAAACGATACAGACTTTAAATCTGTGCCATTTAACACAAATAATATTCCTACAAAGTCTGACCGCAGCTCAAAACAACATGTTTTTACTGACAAAGGATGGATCAACTGGACGCTTGATTCTAAAACCCCTCTCAAATAATTGACGATTCCACATGACTCGATCGCGATCTTTCGATTGATTGCCCAGCCCTACCTCAGACCAACAGGAAGTCGGTTAACCTTGCGAGCAAGATGAATAAATGAGAAATATCCAATCAGATCAATCTGTGTCTCACTCACAAATGTGAAAATGGATTTCACTTGCAAAAATAGATTCCCAAATAAGCTCACATTTGGTCCATCTGAAGACATTTTTTTTACACTTTTGTGCAATTTTGGTCTGAACATATCAAAATCTGCAGTTGGCAAAAAACCTGCGATGGACCCATTTCATATTTTGATGATGTGGTCATCACAAGTCGCTTCATAATACCTTTTACATTTTGGTCTATCACACTTAGCTCTTGTTGTTAGCTTTGATGGTAAACTCTGCTCTGGTTTTTGAAAGGTGTGAAAAGTGCTCTTAAACTCCTCGCAGTGAATAATTAAGATGTTCAAAAGATATTCGGTAAGTGAGCAATACATGTGGACTTCTGCAAAGAGTTTAAAATGAACTAGTTCTGTTTTTCACATTTTTAAGACAGTAAAAATCAAGCTGTTGGGCAATTGCAAGACAGGGGAGGTTGTGAGGGAGGGTGGTCCGTGCCGGGGCAGATCGGGGGCTCTTGTCTTATGTTTTGTTTAGTCTGTTAGATTACATTGACATTAGTTATATTAAATTGTATATAAAAAAGAAAATTCTACAAAATGGGGAAGAGGGGAAAGCTCTGCAGATATACAGTAGTTCCCCTTGTGTGACTTCATGCGAAAAGCCCAGCTGTTCCTGTGGCACCGGAGCCGGGACCAGGGGAGCCAAAGGGAGACTGGTCTGAAGTGACAGTGCAGTGGTTGCAGCTGCCAGGCTCAGAGCCATGTGTTCATGACAAATCCCATTTTTAGCTCTTGATTCTGTGGGACTTTGTTGAACATTCAGCCCGGAGACGCCCTGGTTGTTTTGCCCGCGCGTACAGCTGATTATGTCCCGGTGTAAAGCTGCCACGCTACAAGACTCTGACATGATTTAACACGGAGGTCTCCATTAAGGCCCGGCCACGACAGGAACGCACTCGATCACTGTTATGTGTGCGGCTGACAGCTCTGTCGGGGACAATCCTGCTACGCTGCTTACAGGAACGGATACTTGACACGGACATAACAACTATTGACTTTTTCTTTTCTTTTTTCACTCAGCCAAGAATGTTATGATTTTCAGGTAGCGTTTGTCTGTGGAGAGCAAAATTATGTGGTTGGATTTTGATAACCTTTTCATGGTGAAATTGGTGTGAAGCCTATAAATAAAAGCAATACAAGGGAAATGCGTGTAACTAGATTCTGATAAATCTGAAATCAAAGTTCACAAAAGATGAAACCAACTTCTTTGAGATGCGCGGTTTCAATAGGCAACATTTGACCAACAGGGGCTGAGTTCACACTTATACTCGTTTGGTCCGGTTTTGATCTCGGTTTAGTTCTGATGTAGACCTGGTTTGGTCTACTTCTTACTTAATAACTAAGTAAGATTACAAGACAATGACTTCAGTATTAGTGTAATTACAGGTGATGAATCAGTACGACGCCTCACATGTGGATGTACGGTGTATAGCGCAGGTACACAATTAAATTTCCCGTCTTGTCACCTTGGCTGTTGACTCTAGGCATCACTGACATTTTGTTCAATATTAAATGCAATCACTTTGTTGTGCGACACCCCAGAGGCATAACTTTCTTCATTTCAAACTTACAGCAGTCTTCATAAGTGCTCAGAAATAATTCATCACACATTTAATTGAATGTGACACTGAAAGCCACACAACAAAATCTGTCCAAAAATAGCCATGGTGGCGGGAACAGTATAATTACTGACTTTCAGGAGTAATTTAAGCAGGTTTGATCAGCACAATACAATCATCCTGGAGTCAATAATGGTTGAAGTCTCAGTAACATTTATTCACGGCTTTTATAAATAGCTTGTGTCAATGTTAAGGCTTGATGCTACATATTCAGAGAACCATTTAACATATTGCCTGCAACCACTCAGCTGCACTGCACGTTTAGACAGTATGGTTTGTCAAAAGAATCCCATAGTGAGGCTAAATGACACAATATGGATGAAACAGTCGCCGAGTTGCCCCACGGTGACCACGACCACGACACAACTTTGAAACAGCGAGATGATTAAAGCGCGCCTCTGCTCAGGAGAACAGAGCAATCATGGCAGACCAGCTCTCCCGGCGCCCCACGTGTCCCCTGGGACCAGCGGGGCCCACAGTGTAATAGGAAGAATGTTTCCCATTAATGTATTGACAGATATGAAAAGTAGCCCAGGTTGAATGGGAGCAGCAGCAGTGCCAAAGAAAGTAAAGGACAAGGGACTTCTAGGGTTTGAGGGCGTGCAGTGTCTTTGGAATGTGAATTTTTTTTTTCTCACAAAAAATATAAAACTCTGTGAATCCTCTTGCAAATATTTGCAAAGCTGTAATGGAAATGCAGCTATTTAAAGGCATAGGATGTCGTTTTCTGGAGGTGTGAAGTCACCTGCTTAATTCCATGGAACTAGAAGGGTAAAACCATCAGAATTTTCTCCATGAAGATAAATAAGTTTTATAAAAAACGCTAAAGCGAAAGAAACACTATTTCCACAGAAACAATCGGAAGGGAGGGTTTTTGTACATCTTAGTGCAATAAACCATACAAAATGAAAAAAATAAAAGCTTTTGTTTCAGTCTTTAGTGCTAAAAATGTATGTACTATGCTTTTAAGGAATATATATATTATGGGCCGTGTGGTTGTCAAAAAACCAACAAAAAAACAGCTACTAAACAACACTGGGAAAAAAGAAAAATCACACAAAGAGGACAGAAATGCATTTTTTGTCATTATTCAGAAGAAGAAAAAAAAAAAAATTCCCAGCTATATTGGGAATTAAGATTCGAAATGAACAAAAGTTAAATTATTTATTCATCTCCAAATACATGATTGACTTCAGTTGAAAGGACTTTAATATTTGTTTGTGGACCCCAGGTTTCTAGTTTGATTTATTCTTTCAAAAACAGTGACTATCCTAAAGAGTTACACAAGCCCTTACCCACCAATCAGTCAGCAGTTCACCTGTAGCTCTTTGGTGACAAACAGCCTTTTATTGTCCAGTGAGTATGTACCTGACTGAAAGGAGCAGTAATGTGGCTTTTAAACTTGCAGTCTCACTCACTCAGCCCATTATTTGCTGTTCCCATTCAGAATAATTATATAGCGACATAATGTCCCTGGTAAAGGCTTATGGTGCACAGTGCATACATTTGTCTTATTTTGTCCGTATTATGTTTGTAAAAGGGCCATCATCAGGACAAAAGGCACTGTTTTAATTCATTATATACAAACTGCCGTACAGCGTAGGTCTTGCACAGTTAACAACTATAAGTCAATGCATTGTGATAAGAACAGTCCACTCTGACTTTCTTAAAATATAATTGTTCGTGTTTTCTCATCTTTGGAAAATAGCAGTTGCATCTATTGTAGTTCTTTTAACGTAGAAGTTTTGCTCAAAAAATAGTCTCATCTTTTATGCCAATATGTACTCCATTCAATCTCCAAGTGTTTGAGAGTGTGATATGTCTAAAACGATCACAGCGGTAAATGTTGCGCAGTGGTCCTCAGTTACGCGGTTAATAGTGCAAGGATAGGCCACTTTTGGCTTCATTTGTTTGCACTGTATGTTGCTGCATCCCCCTTGATTCTGATTCCTGATTTCCCTTGTGTTTCCATGGGATACGTCGATTGAAATGGTCACCGAAAATTAGCAGACACGTGACAGACAAATGGTGTGATTGTTTTCACAGAATTTTACCAGCGCCAGAGAACCTATGGAAGATTAGAAGTTAAAACGTGCTAAGTTCATCATTACCGCTTGGTTCACTCCCACACGACTGCTATTTTCATCACCCTTATTCACATTCATTAAGTGTGAATGCTCATTTTAGGAAAAGTATCAAAAAGCAACACAATTAATTTTGTTTTTTTTTGTTTGTTAAGGACCATGCACAAACAAATGAATCTCAAAGGAGGGTGCACTGCGGCAGATGGAGACTGGGGAGCCAATTTCCGTCTGTGAACAGGTATAGGCATTATGCAACCTAACGACTGGAAAAAGACTAAAAGAATAGAGAGAAGCCTAGTATAATTAAATAGTGATCGCGTGCGGCTCCACTACAGCGCTCCTGCCAGAGGGATTAGCGCTGTGCTTCAGGAGAAGTCCACAGTCGCAGTGGCGCTGAGCTAACAGGGTCAATGCGTCGTGTCACCTCTTGAGTGCAGACGCATTGGGCGCTTGCATAAGGCTCACAATCGAGATACAGCAATATTTCACTGCCTGTCCAAAAACATGTCACCACTTTGATTCAACTAAGAAAATACAGTAGGTACAAACCTCCTACTGGATAATCACTGCATGAGTGATGATCTTTCAGTTGCAACACAGTATTTAAACCCAACTGATGCAGTGAGTGGCTTCTCATTTCTGAAACAACCATGTGGAAAGACAAATCCTGTGGTCATGGAAAAGATGTCAGTGTGTTTGAGAAGGGTCAAATCATCGGCATCAAGCAGAGAAAACATCTAAGGACAAGAAGAAACTAATCTACTACAGATCTGAACCCCAGTGAGAGTGTTTGGGACGAGCTGGAGAAGGCTTTGTGCAGTGGTCACTCTCTCACATCAATACAAGATCAACTGGTAAAAAATAATGCAACATTGGTTGGAAATAAATATTTTAATACTGCAGCAAGTTATTAAAACTATGCAACTGCAAATCTGTGCCGTAGTCAAAGCTAAAGGCGGTTCAACTAAATATCAGAGCGGGTGCCACTTTTTGTCTTCCTGATCAGAATCAGAATCAGAAAAGGTTTACTGCCATTGACAATGAACAAAATTCACAAACATAGGAACTTGTTTTGGCGTCACTTTAACTACAATTCAATCAATCAATCACTCACTGCACTGTCACTTTCTGCAGTACATCTGTAAATTTAACTGTAAATTCTTGTGTACATAGAAAGCCTATTTTTTATTTTATACTATAGTAATCTTAAATTGTTTCTGAATGCATGCCCTTTTTATTTCATATACGTTCTTTTTATTATTGATCAGTATTTTATGTTGCACCTAAATGCCAAAACGAGTTGCTATGTTTGTGAATTCTGTTCATTGACAATGGCAATAAACCTTTTCTGATTCTGATTCTGATACAGCGATGAACAATAATTAAAACAGCATATATGAAATCAAAAGGGCAAGCATTAAAGAAAACAATTTAAATTTACTACAGTATAAGATAAAAATAGACTATGTACGCATGTAGTGCAGAAAGTGACAGTGCAGTGAGTGATTGATTAAATTGTAGTTAAAGTGGCAGGTGTTTAAGAAGTGTTCATGAGTCCAACGGCAGAGAGGAAAGAAACTGTTCTGCTCCAGATGGACCGTAGCCTCCTGCCTGAGGGGAGTGGTTTCAAATAGTCCATGTCCAGGGTGAGAAGGGTCAGCTGTGATCCGACCTGCTCGTCCCAGAGCCCTGGAGACGTACAGGTCCTGCAGAGATGGAAAGTCTGCAGCCGATCACCTTCTCAGAACGCAAATGCGCTGTAGTCTCTGTTTGTCCCTGGCTGTGGCTCCAGCGTACCACACGGTGATGGAGGAGGTGAGGATGGACTCAATGATGGCCGTGTAAGAACTGCACCATCATCTGCACTGGCAGCTTGGCTTTCCTCAGCCGCTGCAGGAAGTACATCCTCTGCTGGGCCTTCTTGATGAGGGAGCTGATGGTGGGCTTTCCACTTGAGGTCCTGTGTTATGGTGGTGCCAGAGGAAGCGGAAGGAGTCCACGGTGGTGATGGGGGAGTCTGTCATGTGAGGGGGGGCTGGGGGCTGTGACTTTCCTGAAGTCCACGATCATCTCCACTGTCTTTCTGGGCGTTGAACTCCAGGTTGTCACCGCTGCACCAGGACACCAGCCCGGTCCACCTCCCTCCTGTAGACAGACTCAGCCCTGCCTGAGATGAGCCGAGATGAGGGTGGCGTCGTCCGCAAACTTGATCAGTTTTACGGAGTCGTGGCTGGAGGTGCAGCAGTTTGTGTACAGGAGAAGAGCAGGGGAAAGTACACAGCCCTGTGGAGCTCCTGTGCCGATAGTCCGAGTGTCTGAGACATTCTTCCAGCCGCACGCACTGCCTCCGATCCGTCAGGAAGTCAGTGATCCACCTGCAGGTGGAGTCGGGCAACGTTGAGCTGGGAGAGCTTGTCCTGGAGCAGAGCAGGGAGGATGTGTTGAATGCAGAGCTGAAGTCCACAAACAGTATCCTGGCATAGGTTCCCGGGGAGTCAGATGCTTGCAAGATGAAGTGGAGTGCCAGGCTGATGACGATAATCAGATGATATTTTTGCAAACCATCATAAATGTGCGATGTGCCTGTACAAGTTGTGGTTGAGGTTCAAGTATTGCACAAAACGTGACTTGAGAATATATCGTTTTATGCTTGTTATGAATTACATCTATGTTCTGCTTCATTTAACAGTAAATTTATTTTATTTTATACCATAGTCAATATTCTTTTTTATTATACATTTTTATTGTAGAGTTTGTTTGTTTTTGTCTTTTTCTTCAACCTAGGCAGCCTTGTCTGGTTTTTGGATTGCATTTCTTGCGTCCCATTGACTTCCATTATAAACACATAATTTCACCCTATGCCATACACAAGTGTGGATTAATCTGTTAGAGGTTGAAAGAAACTGGATTGTGTGGTGGTGGGTGGAGTTTGTGGAGCGACCCTGCTCTCTCTGAGCGTGACTCAGTGTGATTTTTACCATTTCTCAAAATAACACCAAAACTAAAAGATGGTAAAACACAAACTTCCTCCAGGTTATTTTTGGGCAGTCTGGAACCGATAATATCTGTACAAACTGTAAGCCTTTATATGGTAAATGCAGCACATTTTAGTTTTTTGGTTCATGGTATTTTTTTACACATGGGTGTTTTAAACGATAAAGCAAATCCACTTTCTGTATCCATGCAGAGGAAATGCATTAATGATCAAAAAGCAAAACACATTTTTCCCTGAACTGCTTAAGTGGATCCTGTGTCAAAGGCTTTAAGACTAGGGCCTAAGGGTTAATAGTTCATATTCATTGAGGTTTATGTACAAAAATCCTGACACAAGTGATTACATGTATATTATGTATGTAAGTGCACGCCTTCCTACATATTGGCACATAAAACCTTACATACAAAATAAACATGTATGTATGCAATCAAATGTGCACATACATAATGATGTATATAATGTAGACTTTAACCCAAGTGAACATCTCTGGAGATATCTGAAAATGGCTGTGAACCGATGTTCACCATCCAATCTGATGGAGCTTGAAACATTTCGCAAAGAAGAATGTGGGAAACTGCCCATAAATAGGTGTGCCAAGCTTGTAGCATTATACTCGAAAAGACTCGAGGCTGTAATTAGTGCCAAAGGTGCTTCAACAAAGTATCGAGCAAAGGCTGTGAATACTGATTCACATGTCCTTTTTTTGTATTTTTTTGTATTTTTACTACATTTGCCAAGTATTCAAAAAAACCTTCTTTCACATTGTCATATGGGTATAAGGAAAATAAAGAATTTTATTCATTTTGGAATAAGACTGTAACTTAAGGCAAGGCATGTTTATTTGCAGGGGACAATTCGTAAAACAAAACAGGAAAAAAATGCATAAAAATCACAAAGTCATGACAGAAATCACTTACCAAAATGTGAAAAAGGAGTGAATACTTTCCGGATGCACTGTACATAAACATACATGCATACACATATATGCATGTACCCACCTCTATACATACACACATGAAAACAAGTACCGGTATGCTACTTTTAGCACTATCTAGCTGCTTTTTTTTTCTTTAAACCTCTTTTTTTTTTTTTTTTTTTTTTTTTTTTTTATTTTTTTTTTTTTTTTCCTTTAATCAATAGCCCTTCCTCTTTGCACAACTAAAATACCAAAAATCAAATCAAAAACAATAATTGCAAACCTTTATATAAAGTTTGACCAGAGTTATGAGGAGCAGGTTTTCTCCATTGTATTCATTAGCATAAAATCATTTTAGAATTAATGGTATGGTAAATCAGATTAAACTTTTTTGATGAAAATATCTCACCTCATTGAACTTAAATACTGCTGGCCAACACAGACTTGAAACTATGAATGATTTGCAAACTTCAAGTATTCAAAACTAAGTTGCACATTCATTATGATGTTTTTATAAAGTACAACAAAGTACTCCTAACGCTGTAATACTTTTTAAGCCACATCCCATTGTAAAGAGAAGAGTGTCCAGTGTGTGCGTGCGTGTGTTTGACCACGGTCCACTGCGTACTGTACATTTTAATTGCCCTGCTGGGGATGGTTGCGTAGATTTGAATTGCACTGAATACTAAAAGCCTCTCCTCTCTCACCTCATTAACACTTGTTTAACTAAAGAGCTGCCGACTTGACATGGTGTCCACTTTGGAGAGCACTTAAGCTTTCATCCCACTGAACAAAATTGTGGTTTGGGAAGATTTGCAATTGTTGTTCGCGTTCATACATCTCAGTCTATAAATCAAACAAACACAAGTCCAAACAAGAGCTCAATTTGTTCTGAAATTGAAGCATGTTCTCCAGACAAGCAGTCAAATATTTATGCCATGAGCCACCGCCAGCTTTGTTAAATTTAGTGCCATATTAAACAATGTCCTGAAGTATCTCACCACAAAGGCATTGTCTGGTTATTTTTATGTGGTTTGAGGAAAAATATGCTTGAACTTTAAGGAATGTTTATAATTGCATGTTTTGGGATGAGTTGGACAATACAAGCGTTTAGAGAATGGCAGTGTGGATAGGCTCACTTAGCTCCCATTAAGCTGTATCCAAAACAAAACGGTCCCAGTGGCTTGTTCCTGGACGGTACGTGGATAATGTCAGGGTCAAAGTTTTTGGGAAAAGGAGTGGTTTTTATGCTACCGACTTTGCAGGCAAACCACTTGGGGATGATTCAGACAGTGTTTCCGACTGATCCCAGCTAAGAATACAGAGAGATGTGAACATGAATATTCCGTTTATATAAATGCTGTCCGTCTCTCTAGGCTGGGTAAATACTTCATGCCAACATTACACAAAAAAACCAATTGGGAGCTTCAAAAGTAAAGGCAAAATTGTGTGGGGCTTATTAAAATGTAATCACTGTGCTGCTGTCTCTCAATAAATGTAGCTACAGAGGGAAGAAACAACCACCATGGAAACTAAAAGTTAGAGTTAAATAAAATGTCTGTTTGTAACCGTGACAATGATTTTTAAATTTAATTTTTTTATCTCACAAATGGCATTAGTGCAAAAAAATTAAACAAAAAATGCTCGTAGTCGGCTTATACCCCGGTCCAGCATTAAGAACTATAGTTTCTTGGTAAGGCAAATTAGCATTTGTGAAGTAGCTTTTGAACTGATAATTTAAAACATTCGTTGTAGTCTACACTGCATTAAACATGAACAGACCCAGCACAGAATGTGGCAACTTGACAAATGGAGCGACATTCTCCTTTAAATGAGAATGTAAGCGAAATTAAAGCCAAACAAAGTTTGAGAACATGTCAAAGAATAATCGGGAAATTGGTCTCAGTGAAAATTATACAAAATAATTCAATATTGGGTCAAATGATTGCCCCCTTCTACTATGTTATTTCAAGCAATTCTGTGTAACCTTTCACACTATAATTCAAGCATTGGTTTTGTCTTGAGGGGCTTAGTTATCAGAAAGTAGAACCAAAACGCTCTGCAGTAGCGTTTTGTTTCTCCAGAAGAAGAAAAAAAATGTTGTCAGCGGAAACACTGAGGAAAAAAAGAGATTGGGATCGTAATTTATAATCAGACTAGTTAGTGCCCTGCACATTTTTTCTTTAAAGACTTTTAAATGGGTAGCGAGATAACGTTGCATAAATTGTCAAAATGTAGCATTAGCTGACCAAAACAAATGCACATCGTCCCCAAGTGTCAGAGCAGTAGCGGTTTTGTGACAGTGCAGTTTCCTTGGTGACCAGTAGATGGCGAGTGACCAGGAACTTGTACAGTATTGGGTCAATAAAAATAAAAAATAAAGCCTTTGGTCAACTGTAAAGTCAGAGAATGGCATAATGTGCTTTCTTTTTGTCCTAACTCTTTCAAGATAAACGAAAATGATCTAGTTTCAAGTTTCTTGTTCCAGTAGATCTAGTTTCAATGATCTAGTTTTCACTTTCAGCTGACAGTTCTCACACTGTCTTTGTCTGGCTCTGATGTTTTATCTTATTAAGTAATCAGACTGTTTTCACAAGACTCAAGAGGCCCAATAAAACATTCAATTCAACAGTACCAAACTTGTTACAAATGTCAAATTAAAATCAGCACCTCTTATCTATAATGTGCTTATGAGCCCCGTCAGTCTATGCGCCTTTATCCCTTCTTTGGACTTTCAAATCTCCATTTCTCGCCTGCTCGGAGGGTGTGTGCGCTGACAGAATGTCAGGCAATTAAACAGACATGGCTCATTGAACTGGAGGTGAGCCGCCCCTCCAAACTCCTCATTTAAACACAAGGAACCCCACAGCCAGTGAATGTTCTGCTGCTCACAAACTTAGCCTGTAAATTCTGACCAGAAGTTCGTATCAAAAGACACCTACAGTTATTGTCAACTTTCTCCTGGAGCAATGTCAGTGTCATGGGCAATTATCTTTGTGAACAAACGCAGTTAACGCCACAACAAAGCCGTGGTGTCAAAGGGAAGGCTGCATAAACCTGCTTCATTCTTATGATCCATTAAGCACCATGATACAAGTCTTTACAACAGCAGCAGGCAGAACTCTGCAGGAGGAAGGTGATCCAGGACAAAGCCTTCAAGCCAAACATGTTATTAAGGATGAAGATATTTCCCTCAGTACTTTAAAGAAAGGATAAAGCTTTCAAAGAGCTGTTTCGCCATCATGTAGTTTAACAAAGGTTTTATAAAATCGCCTCAATAGACAGGCACATAAACTCAAACACACTGCAGTAAACAGCCTATGAATAAGAATCATCTTCTAAACACACAGTCAAAACAGATTTCCCCAACAATGCCTATTTGAATAGATTTTCCCTAAAACATTTGTACCTGCACTAAAGTCATTCTTCCTGTTGGATGGGGTCGTTTGTCACGTCCAGCTGGATGCTATAATTGTGAGTCAGACTGAGCCTAAAGATAAAACAAGTGTTTAAATCCTCTCGTCAGGAGCCCGCCAAAGCAGCACATTACGGAAATGTCACCATGTGCGCTTTCTGCAGGCTCTGATCCGTCCTGAAATCTCACAAAGGACTTTTTTGTTCACAGGTAGTTATCATATGTCCATAATATAGGTTCTGTGTTGAGTGTGCATGCATGTAATTAGCCTGTTATTCATGAGCCGTCTGGAGCCCAAACAGCAACACCAGCTGCATCACTCTGCATCACAAACCAGCCCCTACGCCACATCTGATTGGACGCTTTTCTGCACAACCTGACTCTATTAGCAATGGCAATGAGGCTCTATAATGGGATGTGTCAAGAATAGACGTGTGAAAGACGGCTTGTGTTGGCCCTCTGAGGACCAAGCGCAGCAGCCGAGAACATCGTGGCATGTGTTGAACAATCCCCATGGTGTTAGGAGCTTCATTCTAGTGTTAAATGGTTGTTATTTTACACTTGGGTAAGGATTACTATGGTCCCGAGGGGCTAGTTGTGTTGATTACACCCAAGCAGACAATAAATATCCCTCTATTCACATTGCTCTAGCATTTTTTATCAGATTTCATCAAGACGGGTCACTAACATTACTGGAGAAGCCACATATTTTAGTCTTTCATCAGCTCGAGCTCTGAATGCTAATTTCAGCAAAGGCATTGAACTCTTCTTGCAATTTATAAGAAAAAGTAGACTTGCAATGACAAAAATTAATTCATATATTTTTCTAGGAGTTTTACAACTTTATCTTGGAATGGGAAATGATATTACATTTATAAAATATCAAATGCCAACACAAGCTTCCATGGCAAAGATTTTTGCACGTCGATTTTTGCATCGTGTATTTACTCAGATCAAGTCTGTTTTTATTTTATTAGCATTTTTATTTTATTTTATGCATGCCCTATTTAATATATTTTGCTGCTATTATTATCATCATTATCATCATCATCATCATCATCATCATTATTATTAATTGTTCTATGTTGCACCTTAATGCCAAAGCAAGTTCCTAGTTTGGAATTGTATTCCCTGACAATGGCAATAAACCCTTTTTTGATTCTGATTCTGATCAATGTGAGGCTGAATATTTCAAAAATACATTGAGCATTGCAGTTATTCTTGGCTTACCCAACAGTATCCTCCCGGTGTGTATACTGACACAAACACATTCATGTAAAATACAATACATAAACAATAAAGCATAAAAAGTGATAAAGAAGAAAATGTTGAACCTTACACTGTGTTGCATCTCATTCCAAACATTCCTCTGGTTTGCAGCATAAAGGCAAAGAAACAGACTCAATCAACTGACTGCAGGTGGAAGCAGAAGTGGATGGACATGCATGACAACAGTGCACACACAGACTGTTGTATAAGGGACATCAATAACAACTGCAATATGAATGGGGAAGAGCGGAAATGCAATTACTATTGAATAAAATAAATAACTCCTTTTATTTGTGGAATCTATGAGCCAAATGGTTTAAAAGGGCTGCTTTTCAAATTGAGTTTTAGCACAGGCTAAATAACATATTATTAACCTGACAAAAAGCATTTAGAGAATGAATTGAGCTTGTTTTCAAACTCTATGGGGAAAATGACAGCTCCATTAAACTCAATTAATACATTTTGTTGGGCAAATCTTATGAACAGGTTTGTATAAAAAGCTATGAAAAATAAAATGTGCATCATTGTTCAAGTAAAAAGGAGAAAAGAAAATTATAGAAACACTCAAAGATATAGTGGCCCCACATGGAATTACTTTTTAAACTTAAATGTCTTGTAGTTAAGGAGTAATTGCGTCATAACAAATATTGTATAATTGTTTTATGTTATATCTTCATACTATAGTCATATCTATGGTAAACATATCCTTAAAACTAAATAGATAAACTGTATTGGCTAAACTTTTCCTCCCCCTTTTGCTGTAGTTTATAAAATACAACTGCTCCCATTGTAAATTTGAACTTTTTTTTGCAATTGACTTGTATAAAGTGTTCCCTCATTAAAAAATTAAATAGTCTAGTATAATTTTTATTTAAAGCATTTATTTTTCTATCAACAAAACAATATCATTTTTAATCGGTTGAGGTTTGATATGTCACATTAATACATACATTTAAAGACTTATCCTTGGTTCATTGTCAATATTTCTATTATTAAAGCAATTTTAAAACCTACCAAAACTTGTATTCACAAAAATACCTTCAACAATAATTCAAGAGTTTTAATTTTGACCAAATTTTGAGGGGAACAAAGGGGCACAGTCCGGACAGCTAATCCATGAGCGCCGTCTCTCAGCTCAATACAAGTGCCAGCTTTGTGTTAACCTTTAGCCCGCGGCGGAATTTTAGCTCTCAAGGTTGTTGGAAATGGAAATCCATATATCAAGATCCAATCCCACTAACATGTGCTTAATCTGATGAAAAATAAGGACCCCGCGCTACAGAAAACAATTGATACAGCCAGTCTTCGAAAACCCATCCATCTCCTCCTCCAGGCCTTCTATTCTCTGCTGTTTGCTCAGTACAAACAGGGATGAGAAGGGCATGCCACACCTTCCGCTGCCCTCCCGCCATAGAGCTGTTGATTCGTTAACACAAACACAAATCGATAGAGATGGGCCACCTGCATGGTTCACGAGGCACAAAGAATTAATTTCCGGCTCTGGGGGGCTTACGTTGGCAAATCACAAGTTTTAATCAACAGTGTCAAGTCAAGAAAGACAAACGATGTTTACGCCAAAAAAAGCTGTGTCTCTGCATGCTTGAAAACAGTGGATTCCTCACCAGTCGGTCGAGGCTAGTGCCAGCTGCTGTGGTCGGCCGCTCTTCTGGGCTGTAGGGCTTGAATCGGGCGGTGAACACGTCCGAAACACCACGTGCGGATCGGCTCATTCCTGCGGGTTTGGGCTGGCCGCAACCTTGGAAAACCTACAATTACATGGACACGGGTGAACCCATAGTCAACGTCTGAAATTACCCCCGGAGGCAGGGAAAAATAGGGCGAACATGTTTGCTTAAGGCCAAGAGACATTCACCCCACGTTACCGTACATGACAGCGCGCTACGTCAATCTGAGGTTAACTGTTCTGATAGATGATTCAACTTTGGCTATTTATAATGACAGGGTACATTTTTTATGGGATTTGGGGGAAAACACCACATATACTTAAGCCATAAACAAATCTGCATCTGTTGCCCGGGAAAACCAACAGGGCATTTTACTGAACAGGAGCTGGCATCTAAATGTGTGTAGGCAGTCGGATATCTTCACAACCGCCTACATTTTTTTGATTTCCTGACTACAATTTTGTGGGCAAAGGAGAATGCAGTAAAGTGCAGGAAACACATTAACTACTGTTAGTTGAACTAAGATTATCTGACCAAAGCCTAACGTATAATTCAAACGAAAAACCTAAACTTAGACATAATTATCATGTGTTGTCCGCTGCACACCTTACAGCGCACACAGTGTGACTTAGTACACACTCCTACAGAACTTTAGCTGTGATGTGGAGCTTTTAAGTCAATGCAATGTGGATTAAAGCTAATTGACGTACCCTGTAGGAGACCTGGGCACTGTTATCTTGCATATTCATGATGGCCTCTGAAATCTTCACATCAATAGGCTCCATGACGGATTCAATGTTGAAAGGTCCCTCTAGCCTCTGCGCGACCAGCAGCATAGCATCTGTCAAAACAGTAGTAAAGGTTAGTGAGGAGAAGCAGAAAGAGCGCAGGATAAACACTCCATGGACAGATCACAAATTAAATAGAATTGACATTAACACTTAAGATGTGGTAAACACTCCACAGATTACACTGAATAAACTTTGTCTGATCGTTAACGAGACACTGACAATTAATCAATTCAAATCATTCCAATTCAAAACCTTGTTGTCAAGTTTTTGAGTATGAAACCTGAGAACAAAAACATGGCTTTATTATTGTACTTATTAGTAATTGCAATGTCCCTGAATTAGTATAATCAGACTTATATTGCAAAGTGGGAAAAGGTTTAACAGTATAACAGTTTTACAGTATACACTAAGTATTACACTGCATTCAAACTACAGCACAGAAAGCAGGGACATCCATTTGGTAAATACTCAGACATTGACACCACAGCTCTCAGAAAATCCAGTAACAGACCAGTCTCGTGGTCTTCCTCTTAAATGATCTCTGGGAGCCTGTTCTATACAGTGGATTTACTGAGCCGTTCTTTCCTCATGTCTCCTGTGTCAACATGTAGTGAGACAGAAAGCAGGACCATAGGTCCATTTATTTATGTGTACAGGATTGTATTTGAGTTATAAATTCAAATTAAGAAACTAACCAATGGAACTATCTGAACAACCAGACAACAAGCAATTCACGGCATTACAATATTATATCATGTTTTATTATGGTCGCCCAGATCAAAGATGAAGACAAACACTGAACTGTCTTTAAAGTAAGAATTTAGCTGTGTGAAATTCTGCACCCTAATTTTGGTAAAAATAAATAAATACATTGTATTTAGTAATTCTGAGAGGCAGTTTTTATATTTCCTTGATACATTTGTGAAGTATCGTTAGTATACCTGGTACAGGGTAAACCTGAAAATGAATGAACTTTTTATTTTTATAAAGATGGTAAATCATTCCAGTCAGAATTTTCTGTTCATTGCAGCGTTATAGAATAGAGAAGTTTTGTATTTCTCTATTAAAGTGTCAGAAACTGAGAGAAAATGGTTATTCTGTCATGTGAATAGTGACTGGTGTTGGAGCACACAGGTTACCAGTGTTTGTGCACGGCTCCACCAACGGCTCCACCAACGGCTCCACCAACGGCTCCACCAACGGCTCCACATTTTACATGGACTCAGAGTGTTTGGGGTGAGCAAGAACATTATGGTGCTCTTCTATATGGCCACAGTCGGATTAAAACAACAACAAAAAGCATAGAGGCATACATGCTATCCAGTACGAGGAATCTGCCATCAGCCAGGGCCAGAGGAATCTATGGGAGAGTACGCACATCCTACGCTCTGAGTACACACTCTGAGTACACACTTATGCACTCGGGAGATGCTACAGGACATTTCTGTGCAAGCACAACAGATGCAGGAATGTGTTTGTACCTGCATCAGAGAATCTTATAAATTAACTGGTGAACAAAGGAACAAACAAAAGAGAATATGATTTGTGTATTTAGGGTATTTTTGCATTAGGGTATTTCACTGTGACTGCAGTGTCATCTGCTGTTTTGATAATGTGAGATTCTTGTTTGTGGGGGATGTTTTGAGTTCCCCCTGTTCCAAAGAAATGTCTCTAATAACTAACTAACAAAAAAAATGCATAATAAGAAGAATCCAAAATCCATCCATTCCCCAAAGGTCATGTTGTGCATATGTACCACTTTGTGATATCCTGTTCTGTCATGGTCCGGGTAGCCTCCACCACACTCCTTATGAAGCATGAATCCATCTCGGGGAAAATTCAATTTTTATGTAGATCAGCTCAATCAAGTCAAGCAAATTAAGTTATGCTGTGTGCAACAAATAGTGCTGATGAGTCATTGATTTAATAGAACTTTTGAAAGCCAAGCACTTATTTACATTCGCTGCGGGCTATCAATGCTGTAAGGTCAACGGCTCATTAAGATCGCCACACGGACACAAACTCTAAGGCTCGGCTGCAACAAAAGACACTTGACATGAGAGCCTCGCTTGAAAATAAATACTGAGAATGAAACATTCAGATTTAACAAGCATCTTTTTCCATGACCCTTTGGAAATAACACATAACAAGGGCTCTTCACATTAAAAGCAAATTACTTCATTAATGTCTCTGTATAATATGCAACACTAGGTTGAACCAACCCACTCAGTTACATTATAAATGATTAGCTCTAGACTGGGCTCTTAAGGCGGTGACGAGGCCAGACCTCCCAGGACAAGACCTCACCAGTGGCCTGTAATAACCGCTCTTCACTTACCCTTCATTACTAAATAAGGCCATGCTGTCATTCACCACCACAGACACAATTAGACAGACAAGCTCATCACTTATTTCATCTGGACTGAAATGGAAAAGCGTTAGAAAGATAGTTTCCAATAATGCAGAATGTATAACATGGATGTAAAGATTATCAGGTTGATTGTTTATCGTGATCATTCAGGTCAAAGTACAATTGTAAGAACCAAAAACTTTATTTTGTCATTCAGAAAGTCTGAATTAGTAAAGCTGGTCACAAAATTGAGATATAATACTGTTAAGACAATTGGGATTCATGTTTTTTTGGGTCACAGTCTCAATAAACGTTTAATAATAATCGTAACACTGAAATTGGATAATGTGACATCCCTAATTACATGAGACACTTTCAAGCCCAGCTATTTTTCTAGTTCATAGAAAGCATTAGTGTTTTGGATTGGGAACATTTGAGTGGGATGACCTGGGGGTGGATAAACAAACACTTTCCAAATATAGTCAAAGATGCAAGACTTGGAGGGTTTAAAATGGTAGAAATGTCATTCTTTGTTTTGACTCATCCTTTAATACTGCCCGTCACTGTCAGGAGCAGTTTGTTTTTTTAGGTCAAAACCTCATCCTTAGAGGTCAGATTTTCCGAGTTCCGACGTGTACATTTACACTAGAACACTCTCACATCTCGGAATTCCTACTTGGAAACTCAGTTAAAATATTGATAGTACTCAGTTGCTCTCTATTGCCCCCTGTTGTCTGTGACCCCTGCTCCTTTGCTGCTGTTGATCCCATGGTATTCCCGCACAATTGGGCTATTTTGAATTGCATCAGTATTTTGCTAAATTCTCCAGACAATAACGTGCCACATGCTGTCCACTGCAGCCTTTCCTCCTAGTAGAACGAGACGCGCGCCTGAACACCGACAGCGCATCATCCTCATCCTCATCCTCAAACAAACTCTGCTCTCGTTCGTGCTTCCACACTTGTGTAATACGACACCACTGCCGCCTGCATCTCTTTTCTTTCTCCTCTCACCTCACATTGCTCTCGTCTGTTCAGGTCTGAATAAAAGTGTGACCTTGTTAGTTATTCCCAGCAAAAACGAGTCTAAATGAACTCCACATTTTGTCTCGTGGAGGACAGACAGATCTGGATCTAAAGCAGCTGTAGTCTGTAGTACTTGGACTGTGGCTGTGAATGAGCCCAGAGTGCACTGGTACTTTGTCTGGGAGTGTTCTGTATGTAGGCTCGGCCTAATAATCACTCTAAATCAGAGTGATATTGGCAAAAAAAAATCAGTTTCAGTGGTTCAGGGAAACACAGCTAAATAACTGTAGCCTTAAAGGGGAAAAGACCCTTCATAACCAGCAGATATCCCAATGTGGCCCACCCCATGGTCTATGGCAGTGTTTCCCAATCAGGGGTTGATATCATTTATGGTTTGCAACAAGAGAAGAAGAGAGTGAGAGAAGCAGCGCAGACACATAATATCTTATGTAATATAAATTACATACGTCTTGGACCTATAATACAGTCATTTACAGATGTAGTAACACTGTCTGGGTTGATAAATTAACTTAACTGTATATATATTATACATATTTAGGTTGATTTGAGTCATCACAAGTTGGAAAACATAGGTTTTCCGACTTGACAACTGGAACACAGAAACTCGTAGAAAACGTCTCTCTGAGGTCTGACTTCTGACCTCCGAGGACGACTAGAATGCAGTATAAATTGTATAATTATTATGATATAGACAAATACAAATAAATCATAACAAAGGTATTTTAGTTTCAAATTGAAACTGAAAAATTTGCTCCTTGGAAGTAATCTCTGCAGTTTGGATGGAATATTTGGTGTTGATGACATTGACAAAGGTATTCACTTTAGAATTGTGTGCTACTTTCTCAATCTCTTTAAAAACGTTTTCCCCAAACTGCAACTTGACCGATGTTAAATTTTTAGAAGTAGCGGACGGCTGACCGATAATATACTCTGATATGGGCCATTTGATAAGTATAATCCATCTCCCAAAATCAACCCGTTTATCCAATTTACGATCAGAATAAATATGCTTGTGTGCAGCAGTTTGGTTTTGCGTCTGAGAGGCCGTAGTGCATCTGAATGCAGCTCCAGAGTGACGCTCCTCTGACTGAGGCAGTGATGGATTTATATACTTGAACTCAGCTACAAACTCAAAAACACAAAATTCACCTCAGCAAAGATCACGCGAGTAACAACAGGGCTTTTGAGTCAGTGTGGAGAAGCGAGAGGACTGTTGCCATAGACAGAGCACAAACACACATAATTTGCTGGATTATATTCACTACGGACAATCGTTTGGTCAGGAAAAGAAAAAAAATCTTATTTGTGAAGATTTGGGATGTTTTGACACTACTTTTCTCTTTCAGTTAGCTGTTTGTTCTCTCATTAGCTACTGTAAAGTTGTTATGGCTGTTTCTTTTTTCCTAACCACATTGACCCTACTCAGAGGGGTGCATGGCAGTATTAGGCTAATAATATATTACCTTCACTTTTCAGTCAATCTGACAACAAACATTCAGGAAATATTGTATATTTGATTTAAAAAAACATCTCAAGCAACTCAGTAATTATGTCGGACATGCTGTGCCACCCTATAGTGAAAATAGTGCGTACATCTGCTGACATAAACATATAGACCTACTGGGCTTGGGCTCCGCTTTAGTGAAAAGCTCTGTAATTAGTACCTGCACCTTTAGGTTATTCACTTCTATAGTAGACTTGTCTATCAAAGAGAACAATAATCTGTGCTCCTCACGTCACGTCAGTGGTTATAAGTTCATATATTTATTGCTATATTGGCGCGAAAAAAATTAAATAGCCAATGTTGAGAGAGATGCTATGAAGTCTGCTGATTTAAAAGCAAGCAGTGGCAGTGGACGGTGCTGAATGGAGGAAGATGATTTGCTGTTGTGACCCCTGAAAGGAACAGCCAAGAATAAGGAATAACATTTTCACTTTTTATTTCTGCTCAAGGCCAAAGGACAGTTTTGTTTATCTTCTATTTTATTTTATTTTTTAAACTTGATGCTTCCATTATTGGCTCTCGTTACAAAATAGCTATATATATATATATAAAAAAAAAGGGAGCGATCTATGAATCAACTACAATACTTTATATAACACACAGCAAAGACCCAAATTAGGCAGTGGTGGTGTGATCGCAGACCTGTCCACTCCTCATTCTTATGGGACCGAGCGATTACTAATGGCAAAAAGCATTACAGCTCGCTCCAGCTCCATTTCCTTTCCAATTATGTCAAAGCCTGGCCCTTTGAAGAGCCCCTCTGTTTGTTTACACTGCGGATAGTGAGCTGCCTGTGATGCTCGCTGTGATTTCAATACACAAAGCCCTCCGCCAAATGTGTTTTTCTTTTTTCCCCTTCTTTTTTTCATTTTTACTTTTGCACTTCAATCTCAACAACAAACAATACCCAATGTATACAGCAGCTGAACCGCCGCACAATATCAAACCGTAAATTGAGATTTCGCCGTCACTTGCCTATTAGAGATCTCCAGTCACGATGAGTTTCTTTGTCAGAGGAAGTTGTTTAAAATTCCGAAATGTCACTCAAAGCTATTATGATGTAAATACGCACCGCCTCAGGTTCGCTACCTGCTTACCTTCCCAATAGGAGAAGAAAAAAACATACACACATGCTTGAAATTTAACTGTCAAGAGGACCAAACTGCAAATTTAGGTCATGGGAGCCACCAGGGATTGCTTCGTATTCCATAATAAAAGAAAGAAAATGCTGCTAGCGTTTGTAATGATGGCAATCTTTCTCCGCGGCTTATCAGATGCAAAACTGGCAACTTCATAAAAATTTGAAAGCAGAAGATGGCAGAATGACGATGTAGGAGGAATGAGAATGGGGTGAGGAGCACATGTGCGGTTGAGACCCCAAAGGGAAGGGGGGGGGGGTGCTGCGCTGCATGTAGAAAACTACCTACCTACATGGAGAATTAATGAGTCTCATTTATGAAGGGGGCAGAGAGTCCGGTCCGCTGTGGTGCGACTACTGCTGCTCCCGGCCAAATGTTCCCCCAGCATCACTTTTGGAGAGCACAGATAGGCCAGTGTCCAGCCGGTGGAGGGAAGTCTTGGTATTATCAGCACATAGCCATGCAGACAGAATCAAGTGTTTTGTGATGTAGTTGAAGGGGAGTGGGAAAAGTTGTTTGAAATAGAGGGTTATATGGTTTGTGTTTGCTGATGCTAGACTGAGAAAAGGTCTTTCTAGCAGAAAAAAAAATAAAAAAAATCATTGCCAAGCTGGGAAATGAATATGTTATAAAAAAGATACATGTACTAAACTATTCTTATGCTTCAGCCTGTCTAATTAAGAACTCAGAACTATCTATTTACAATTAAAACAACCATCCAATATAATCAAATCTCTATTTGTAATGATGGCAATAATCCAAGATTCTTTGCAGCATATTTGGTCTTTAACTTTATTCACAGTGTTGAACCACTGTTGCTAAATGACAGCTTTACAAATATCCCTTTGTCCAGACAGAACTCATCACGACATTTCCTGTTAGTGTTTTCAAAGCATCTTTCACTGAAGCGGCAGTGGCTGTTCCTATCGAGAGCTAATGCAATAACTGGACACAACCAACAGAAGCACCTGAACACAACGAACAAAATGAAATATGAAGGCAATGACTTGCTGAGTCTAATATTCCTGGTTGTTGCATGAAACATTCTTATTTCTCTTTCTGAAGTCACATAAAACGGAAAAAATCCAAGGTGGGAATATTACGCTGGGCAGTGCGTCTTTATCGAGATTGATGTCCACTTAAATTCAGGCTATGTCAGCCAGCGGCAACCTCGAGCAGACAAGGACAAATAAGGAACGTGAATGGGCCCATCTATGGCTGTTTGCCTGTGAAGAGCTTCACAGGATGAAAAATGGCTCCAGTGTAATTTGGATTCTGTAAAGCATAGCTCATCTGTGGTTCAGTCAAGCAGCTAATGGCAGCACACCAAACAGCGCAGAAATGGAACGGCAAAAACAGACCGAAAAGAGGCATCCCCAGGTTTCACTTCGTCCCAATGAAAACAAGGTCTTTGAACATACTGTAAATACACGTAAAAACAGATACACATCTCTATTTGATATACATTGCATAAAGGTAAACACACCAGTCTATTGTATGATTTATTTACATTGCATTAACATTAAGTTTAACTTACTTTGAAATGTTTCACTTATTCCTTGTTAATTATCTTATTGCCTGCATTGGTAAGATATTTTGATGTCCTTTCTAGTGGTCAATGTTAAGAAAATACAAAATCTGAAACAGTTTGTGTAGTTTCTTTTTGAGAGCCTCCAGCGCCTTGTTGAAATCTGTCAAATAACAGGTCACTAACTGCAGCTGGAAATATCCACAGTGTTGCAGAATTCATAGAGCACATCACCACAAAAGCACAGAGGAACAGAATAAAGAATACGTTTAATACAAATAAAACAAAATATATACGAAGATAGATAAGATTTTGACATCACAGTAAGTAAAAGGCTAAAGACAGTGGAGTGGACAACAGTGGCCTGTGTGTTGTGTACGGTTCAGAGCAAAGACAAGGACACGCCTGGCCGCCCACATCGCCAGAGACACACAACAATAACTGTATCTGCAAATACGGCACAAGAATTCAGGAGATTGCAATGGCAAAAGGTATGACGGCTTTCTATAATTACTTGTAAATTGTGCTACATTATCTGGTTTTTGGCGGTGCAATTAATCAAAACTTAATCAAGATCAAGATTCAATCAGTTCTAATTGTCAATAATAAGCTTGTTTGTTTTTTTAAATTAAGAAGCCACACCCAATCCACCAAATGTTGCCGTGTGGTTAGAAGCAGAGTTCAGGTTTTGGAAGAAAAACATGGACTATTTTTGATGATTGAAGTCGGTCCTGTTGACGTTCAGGACATTTTTGTTTATTTTTAATAAGATAAAATTGAGAAAGACCAATACAAGGGGAAAAAAAAAGAATTGATATGTGTTTGCTTGATATTGACCTAATCAGGTTATTGGTGTTTGGAGACGGGCGTTAAAAGCAATAACATGACATTGTTATTGTTGAAATGTAACATACAGTAAATTACAGTAGAATTTGTAAGAAGAAAGGAAGTATTTTGAACACTTTTTTGTTTTTCAAAAACAAACAAAACAACAAAAACAGAACCGGGAAGGACCAGGCAGAACACAGGATGAGTAATGAATAAAATTAGAAAATAAAAGGTTGACATCCAAAGAAAAGAAGGGTTAAAGCACATTAAATTCAAAACAAGAGTCCCATCAAAATTGTTTATTTTTAGATTGAGTGATTGAAGTGATTTTTATTTGGAACAAATCCAAATATAGACAACATATAAATGATTATCATTAAACAACAGTATGTATGTATGTATGTATGTATGTGTATATATACAGTATATGTGTGTGTATTTTGTATTTATTTATCTATTTATTTATTTGACAAGGACAATGCAATCATACAGAGTTACAAAACAAAGCTTGTAGCCGATGCGATGCATACAAAGTTTATAGCCATTGCTTATTTTCAACTCCCGTCCCTGGTAGGGCTTTTCTACACTTTTACAGATATAAAAGGCAATCAATACATTTCCATTTTATATAAATGAATAAATCAGTGGTAAGCGTACACATCTACACAGCTCAGCCTTCCTCACTCATTCATTTTCACTCATGGACTTTCACTCACAATACTTATATATATGTACATATGTGTGTACACACACACACACACACACACACACACACATACATACATACATACATACATACACACCACTTCAAACAAAACTAAGCCTCTAAAAAGCTCCAATTACCTGCTTCTGCACTTAAGCGCCGCTGTTCCTTAACCTTCGAGCCGCAGGTGGTGAAACAAGCAGCACAGATTAGACACCAAAAGCAACCATTATAAAGCCATCTAAGTCTCAGTGTGTCATGGAATGGCTTTTAAACGCTGGACTAAATCACTACTCTTCAAACCTATCTGCCTTCATAAACGTCTTACAGTATGGTAAGGAAAAAGAAAATGGATGGTCGGGGGTTGTATTTCAAATAAACCAAGACAAAAATATGCCACGGAATACTAAAGGAGAAGCAGGGTGGCAAAAGTACGGCTCATTAAGAAAATCTTTACCGTTTAATCGAAGTCTGTTAGAGTGCGCTGCTTGATGATTAATTCACCACAGAGGCATCAAATCAAAGCCTGGTATTCCATGATAAAAAAAATGAAATACTATGGAAAACGTAAGTCACACTGACGATATCTCACTCACAGGGGTGGGCAATATTTTGAAATTAGATTAGACCGTTTTGAAGATAAGCAAAACTGAAATATCGAGTATATTACAAAAAGAGTTGATTAAATTATGTTGTAAAGTATAAAATAAGGGTGACATTTCTGCACTTTTCTGATACATTTAATAGGCATTTCACAAGTGACAACTGACACTGACAATTAAACCTCAACTAATACATTTAAATACATCAATGTAAAATATGATATGGTAACATTTGACAACAGAAAAGGGAATGAAATGAAAAGCATACAGTCTCTGGTAGAGGGAAGAATTGCTTGTTCTATAGCAAGTGTCAGAAATCAAAAATAAATTGTCGGAACTTTTTAAGACATCTGCATAGTTTGATTGAAATCTTCAGTATCTGAAATTACAGATGGTGCCATTAAAAACTTCAAATACAATCCTTTATTTCTTAAAATAGCAACAGACATTCGGAGCATAATGTATTCTTGTGGCTGCTCACGGCTAAATCAATGCTTGTCATTATTCTAAGAGTGATGGCTGGTGGTCTCAGACACTATTACGTTACATTAGTATCACGGAGACATATAGCGTGTTATTTTGCATTTGAACTCCCCAAGCGCTTGCCCACTCATGAGCTCTGTGTCTGGCTTAGTCTTCGTCAAAGTGCTGGAAAGGGCTATTTTAAACCTTCCCAACATTTATATTTATTGGGATACTTTATAGAGAAATGTGGTCACTGAAGCAGCTGTTTCGGTGAAGTATCTTTATGAGAATGGCTCAGTATGTCCAGTGACAAACTGCGGTTTTACCATTTAATTCACCTCCGGGAAATGTGTGTGCTTATTTAATTAATTATAATCTTTGTTATAGCTGAGGTATGAAAAGGGGAAATGCCATTCTATGTTCCTTACTTTCTGCATGGCACTAAAAAGTGGCGTCGAACTGGTGTATCCGGACATCCTTGAGTTGGTAAATGTTACATCCAAGTTCCAATTGATAGATGTCAATGTCAGAGAAACCAACCGCAAAACTGCAGTTGGACTTGGAGCATAATATTGGTAGACTTGTATGAGAATTATTTTAATTTGAAATGGGTGACTATGGTGTCTAGTCATGATGAGTCAATCATGAAGGACAAGTATGAACATCAAGTCTTCCCAGCATGTTAAACATTGTGGGCTTTGCGTCAGTAATCTTTTTTCTTAGTGGCAAATAACTGTTGAGTGGTACCTGTCAATCAAAAAATACAGCCGTGTGGATAATTATTTTATACATTTTGCGATATTATGCACTCAGTAACAACAACACATTCCAACCCAAATTATATTTTCAAATTCAAGATGGGACCTCAAGAAGCATCACATTAAGTGAACAAACATACACCTATTAAAATGGATATTGCGTATTGGGTCCACCGAGGTCACTACATTGACATTTAAAATGCACATTGTACACAGAACAGATTGATTGACAGGTAAAATTGGATTTTTAGAATTTGGCTTCTATCAAAACTGAACTATAGCTGGAGGGTCTGTGGATAGGCGGAATGACAAAACACAGGGTGAATCTGAATAAACAAGGAGGTGCCAATTACCAAGAAAAAAACAAATGATATCATTAGCAGAAATGCAGTGCAGTACACAGTATCTACATGTGACACATATAACTCATTCTGAAAAAATGTGTGCGTATGTGAAAAAATCTCTTTGTGCAAATGGTGACACAAGATGCATAATGTATAATATTTAGCTCTAAGAAAACACATTCTGTCCTTTAAACACGTTAAATACGTTGAGTACGTCTGCTTTGGTATTTCATGTTTTAAAGTCATGTATCTACTGAAAGCACACATTACTTTTTATCAGACTTCATTCACTCAACAACTGTGGTCAGGAAAGCACACCAAACACGCCTAATTTAATCTGCATTTAGTTTAGTTTCAGACCATGTGCATTTCTGGGGCTTTTCTGTCGCACTCTAGGGTAAAAGTAAGTAATTCCGCATGATTTTCATGAGTAGATATAAATGTATGAGGCCATGAAGTGTTTTATTTTTTGATATTCACAAATCTACAGAGCCCCGCAGGTGACATGAGCAAAATACGTGGCCACGAGATATTATCTGGGGATGAGTTCCGACGATATATTACCAACATTTGAGCAAAAGACATTTGATGCACATATTACTAGTTCATGGACCGTCGTCAGTATGCTAACTTTGAGCTAATTGTTAGCTTTATACTTAATCAATTGAAGACTCAATGGTTATCGGTGGATGTATGCTTTTGGTGTTTGGAGCATGGTCTCCGCGCCAGGAACTCAGAACTCATCCCCAGCATAAAATAATGTTTGATTTTGGAGTCACGGCCCATTGCGTCCTGCATTCTGGCATCTTTTATCCTTTCTTTCAATTGTTCTTCTGGTATTTAAGAGTGCCTGCAAGAGGTCACCTGCCATACCTGCCTGTCAAAAAATATAATACGAAAAATAATATACATCATAAATGAACTCGTTCACTCAAGATAATTACCCAGTTCCCTCAATATAATTATCACATGATATATTTTTAATAAAACAAATAAATAATAATATTGAATTATTATTTTTATTTAAACATTTTTACATGGGAACGTGATAATATCTCGTGGCCACGTGAAAATAGAATATTTTGCTAATGTCACCTGCAGGGCTCTGTACAATCTGTGATATTTGAAAGAGTTTTTTTTTTTTAGAGTGTTTTTGTGATGGGCTTACTTTCATTGATCAATGAAACAAGTTTGAATGACGCTAAATACAACTCAAGGAATGTTTTTGATGCTTTTGATAGTCCTGTTAATTTGTCCTTCAAAACTAAAGCGCATTGGATAAAAGTCTAATCACTGCCTGGGCTCATTCGGCTGGCTTTACACGTTTTACAATTGGTCATATATATGTGTATGTATATATGTATATATGTATATGTGTGTGTGTGTGTGTATATATATATATATAAAACATCAGACATCTCAGTCCAGAAACGTGCAATACTAGGAACAGCAAAGATACTGTGCAGAACACTCAAGCTCCCAGGCCTCCGGTAGAGGACCCGAGCTTAGAATATGGGATGAGACCACCCGCGGAGGGTGAGAAGGGAATTTTTATATGTATATTTATATATATATATTATATATATTATATATATATATATATATATATATATATATATATATATATATTATATATATATATATATATATATATATATATATATATATATATATATATATATATATATATATATATATATATATATATATATATATATATATATATATATATATATATATATATATATATATATAATTGCTTTTTTAATATCATCAATAGAACACGTTTATGAGAACTTCAAACAGTTTTATTTTCTACACGTAACAAGTGGTTATAATTCAACTTTGAGACTCAATGCCGAAGGAAAAGTTCCATCTCAGGAGTCAACTTCCTGTCAGCCGAAAAGAAATGATAACAATACGTTCGGTGTAAAATTGCGACGGATAATATTCATCTTCGCAGTGTGACTGTCATTCAAGCTACATGAGCGGAAAAATTGACAGCCCAATCCATCACATCAAACCTGGTTAAAAAAAACACGCAGCATCAAAAAAACATTCTTCAATATGAGCACTTCAGATGATTTAAAGTAAACATTGTGCCAAATCTTTCAAAGAGGAGATTTATGGAGGAAAAAACAAAAAACACAGCGTATCCCAAAAGACCAGACGTATTGCTGCTACTCCTAAGGAATAACATCTTCGGCTAATTAAAACTTAATCTCAATCTTAATATTGTCATGTACCGTTTGTTTTTAATTCCATTTACTCACAGTGTAAGTAGCATACGAATGATTGAAATTCTAGCGTGTAATCTGTTAGAGCTTAAATAAAACATAATGTGATGGGTGTGGGTTGTAATTGAACGCACTGAGCCCAGAGTGTGTGCACAAACAGGCCGAGGTCAGCAAAGATAGCGGCGTCCAATGGGAACGCACGGATTACAGGGCAGCTACTTAGCGCAGGCCATTTAATCAACTGTATGATTTATTCACTGGAATTAGTTTATATAACGTGTTGTGACGTTTGATGTTTCTGGAAGTAATAGAGTTAATAGTTCACATACAGCATTGCCATAGATGGATTTTATTGGTATATAAAATTAAGTCGAAACTATGAGAACTAAGAACTAAGAGTTTAGACTTGATTTTTGATCAACAAAATATACTACAATTAGGAATGTCAAAACATTTTGTAACCATGACCATGTTAGAAGCAAAATTTTAATATTTTACTTCAATCTATGGTCTAAATTACAAAAATACACTTGAGGAATAGTAGCGTGTAAAGACTATGGGAATTAAAGAAAGACGAAAGATTTGCCCGTTGTTTTGTCATGTTCTCAGTAATCGAAAATTGTGTTTTCTCACAATTTTGTTTTCTCTTTCTTTAATAGTCGACTAGTCATACGATTATTACAAATGTACATTGAGACTTTTTAAATACATTATCAACCAAATAAAGGTTGAAATATGGTAACTGAAGGCTTCTAGATAGTGAATATTTACCAAAAATATTATTATTATTTAAAAAAAAAAAAAAATGTAATCAATGATACACTTTGTATGTTATAAAAGGTCTTGTAAAAGTGTTTTAGAGTCTGCATAGGTTAGATAACGATGATCAAAATACGATTATTTTATATAGTTGACTAATCACGTTTAGTCCATTAATCGTTGCGGCTCTAATTGTAACATTTATATTTTATATTGTGATATTCCTAGCTACAACATATACTGTACTCTTCAGTCATCAGTAACATTATTTATTGTTATTAAGAATTAGAACGAAAAATATCTTTTTCTGGTCAAAGGAAATCTAGCAATTATAAATTAGTTGTTGTCTTGGCTCAGTATATTTAAATGGAGACAATAATGATGCTGTGTCTTGTTTAAAAATGTAAGTGAACAAAATCACAAGTGTGATTCAGTCTAAGTATAACCTTGATTAAAAAAGCACTCAAGTATGTGCAGGTAATTCGACTATTAAGAGTTGCCTTTCAAAATCTGAGGCCCTAAAACCAAGAATGACAGAGCAAGAATGAGATTTTCAAGTCTATAAATCTAGAGATACCCGAGGAAAATGTTTCTTCAGCGCCTTCCGGGACATTTTAAATCTATTTTAGTGGAAAGTCAAATAGTGTTGCAGCTGCTTTCTCCACAAACATCTGTCCAGCGTAGCTACACAGTGCACTCTTCCTGCACTACTGGTAAACGAAGGTGAGGCCTTGGCGTTTTTTTGTGAACGGAGAGCATTTTCTTTTTTGGTCAGAGCTCTTTAATCAGAGAGTGTGACTTCCTGCGAGTGGAAATACAGCGGGTGCTCTCTGAGAGGGACTTGTGGGGAAAATCGTTACTATCAAGGCCGCAGACTCCAGGTTTAAAGGATTTTTTCTCTCCATGCCTGAATCACTTTTTGTCACCAATATCTCATCGCCTCAGGTCAGTGGAGCAGGCACATGACCAAATGAATCCTGAGCAGCACCAGACCCAGAGCGCTATTTATAGTTGATGATGAGACTCGAGTGAGATGTTTCCGTCTAGCACTCATTTACAGTTCGTATGTGATAAACACATTAGTGCAATAAGCCATGATTCATATCTGCATAATAGCTTGTGTAGAACGGCACATTACACTGATCTTCCCCTGCAGAACATAAAAGAGCTCTTGTGACAATTTAACACAGCGGACAGAGTCAATACCTTTCCTGTGCTTGGGCCTAATTGAAAATCTTTCTTCCCATAATGAGCATGAAATGTCACATGCCCACAGATATAGAAGTGGCATTTAATCCGCACCCAGGGACAATCCAATTGACAAGAGAGATGAAGACAGAGGAGCGGCTGCTGCGAGATTAATAGGAAGATGAGCACAGAAGTCAAATTTATGATAATCCACAATATGCGCAGGATACGGCATGCAGTATAGATCCCAGTGTTTGTAACAATATGGACAATATGGAGAGTAGACCGCAATTTATTTTTGGTGGGGAAGTGTCTCCAGTAGCAGCACTAAATCTTTCTGTGCGCTGCCATGCGCTTTGAGTGTTCCATGAAACTGAACACCTGCGGGATGGTTTTGTCCATGATTTTGTTGGTCTTCCTTTTATATTTTTTCTGGTATAGATGCTTCCGAAATGTTCTTCTCCCTCCATGTCGTTATCGATGACAAACATGTTATGATTTTAGCAACAAAAGATCAACCTTGCCAGATGAATTCTCGTGATTTTTGTGAGTTCACAAACTCTTGAGACTCCATCTTGTTTGGCTTCCGCTGATTCGTTTGCAGTCCGCACCAGTGTTAAATGGGCCAATCACATGGCGTTTAGGGCCCACAGGCGGGACTGGAACCAATCACAGAGCAACATGTGGTTTGGATGGAATTCAAAACAACAAAACCAGAACAAACATGGGGCCGACGGCCGATGTACTTTGGCCTATTTTAGGAGAATTGCAGACTATTTTGTAAAACGTGAACACAATAGTGATTTGTACGTTTATGGATGAGAAAGAGGATTGTGCTTGTGTTATGGAAAAATATAATTTTGCCCTTATGTTTCCTGACATCATAGACTTTCCACTCCCAGCTCGAACCTAGACCATACTGTTAGCGTATTCCTGATAATTACATGTGTGCTGTGTCTCCTTTTGATCAAAGACCTATCTCTGCGTGCTTGTGGGACTCCCTCGGGTGCCCAGGAAGTCTCAGGCCAAGCCTTGTTTTGGGCGTTCACACCAGTGCATTGTCTACTTCCTTAGGGCCAGACGGCCAAAATGTAAATGCAACTACTACCTCTGTCTTTGTTCTAGCATTTGACTTTTTCAGTACTTTTTCACTGCGAGGCATGTCATGTGATCACCTGTGTAAAAGTGTATAAAAGAATGTGTCACCGCTGAGTCGGGGCTTGAGACTAGGAAGGGACAGCAGAGAGCAACATCTCGACGACAGAGATGTAGAAGCAGGGACAGAGATGAATTCTGATTGTACATCAGAATTAAACAATTCACTTTTGAGAAAAGACAAACTGTTCTATTGTTTTACTTTCTTTCTTGAAAACCGTTAGAGATGTTTTTTCCACAACAGCTTGTCTGAACACTGCATTTAACACAATTTAGATTTTTCGGTTTCTTCCGAAAAGTATTTTTTTAACATCCTGATGACTTTCGGCAAGAACCTTCACGGATAGATTCATGTGAAGAACTCTATTCAGAGACACAGATCAATCATGCATGTGCCAGGTAAACAAAAGTTGACAATTTTTTACATTTTTTTTTATTGCGGGTGCTAACGCTTGGGCTTGAACATGACCCCACTAGTTATGAGCTCTACGTTGGAGAGGCACTATAATTTAACAAAGTGATGAATATGCAGATTTGATTCGTGATATTGAACAAACAGCGTGCTGATTGAAACAGCAGGGCACTTAATTGACTTTGTTGATTACACATTGAGTGAAGGATATGACAGGTGTTGCTTTGTTTCCTAATGATAAAAAGTTAAAGCATTAACAACAGGGATCATTTTTACAGTTTAAAATGTTGAGAGCATTAACACTGTTTAGTTAGCCTAAATGATCAAGCCATGGTTAACGAGTCAACAAAAGGCACATTATCACACCCTTCTCTCACAGATGAAAGCGACTGTACTTGTGTGGAAGATTGGTACAGAATTCATTCATGCTCATCAGAAATCAATAGCATGTAAATTTTGTTATCATGATAACAGTTTAAAAAACAAGTCAACCAAGAAAGAAAAGGTTTATAGCAGGTGAGTTTTAAGTACATTTTGAGAAACTAGTGTTGATTTTAGAGAAAAACTTTCAGATAATAAAAGTTTGAGAATATTTTGAGGAGAGAGCAGAAACATGTTTTGCTGAAAAAGGTTTGAGGTGAATGGGGAGCTGTTCATTGTTGTTTGACAGCTGGGTTTAAGCTCCCTATTGCAAAATACCATGGTGGAATATGAAAACAAGTAACTGTGTAAGGTGTTGAGGAGTGTATGAGGATTTGAGTATTTCAGAGGTGACTGAAGTTCACTAATGCATGTTTACATTCCCCAACAGTGCACTTTTAAGAGAGTACAACATGCTGACACCGGTCAGTCTAGCCTTTTCTCTTGCCGCAGTGCAGCTCATATGCCCTCCAAGAGCCAAACCTGCCGCCATGATGCCTCCACTACATACAAATACCGTATAATTCTCATGATTCAGCAGTAGAAAAAGTATGATTACTGTGCAGAATTTATGATAATGTGGTTAGTCAGGCAAGGTGATATGGCTTAAAACAGTAGTAGTATTTTATAATATATGTATATATTTATAATATGTTCTTACATTTTTCCGGGATATTTAGGTTAGTAAATAAGAAGTTTTTTTAATAATTCAATATAATAATAAAATGTAATAAATAAAGCCTCTGCAGAGCCTTCACAGTCAGTGATTACGTTGCTCTATGCGTTAAATTAGAAATTAGCCACAATCTCATCATCATCATCATCCCTATAAATATCTCACTAGAGATATGAAATGACCCTAGTGGTTACACAATTATTGTTATCCCTCAAAAAACACAGTTTTTAATATGGGTATTTGAAACAAAGAATATAGCATTGCAGTTTCCCAATTAACAGAAAATGAGCTTTTCTCCTTTGTGAGAGTCCCTGCGTTTACCACAGAGACTCAACAGTGCAGCCCAAAGCCGTTTGCTGATTTCTGCCCCTTTAAGCTCTTTGTTTTGGTTCGCTGGTCCATTTGGTCCCATTGGTCTGAGCAGCCCGGCCCTCAGCCCACCCTTTTTCCAGAAAAAACTACTTTTATGACTTGCTAAAGGACAAGAAGGTCACTAGATATGACTAATGCCAAAAAAGTTGTCCAACGGGGGCCCATTAGCGTTTGGTAATGTAATTTTATTAGCCTTTGGAAAATGACTGGTGTAGTTCTGTCTCAGTACTTGGAGGTCATTGGGACTACGGAAAAAGTGACAATTTGTGTCAATTCCTCCAACACAAAACACAGTATATTTTCATTTATGTTAAGTACAACACCAAGTAAAAAATAAGCCGATGAATTTGCTATGAATGACTGAATGAACTCAAGTGCAGCGCTGTTGTACTCCAGTTTTTATCAGCACATTGATCCTGAGCAGAGTGAGCAAGAGCTGCATCAAAGCGAAGCTAAATTATAACTAAAGTTCATTTTATAGCCAACTTTTTTACATAATACAATATTAATTACAAAAAGTCACAATAGAATATAATCATCAGCTGAGACAGAGCTTATGACTACCGTACTGCAGCCTGGTCACATTTTCTCTGTTTACGCAAATAAAAGGCAACCCTTTGTAAATAGCTACATCATAAAAGATTTAAAAATATCTATAAATCTCACATTCATTTGCACTCTTTTGTGTCTGCTCTCAACAAGCTCACATTGAACTGCTCTACACATGTTGTGGCGCCCCCCGCAGCGCGCTTTTGCCCCGTTACAAGTCTCCATTTAGCGCAGCAGGAGAGCGCCGTCCCATGAATAAACTCACGCAGGGAAACACTCCGCGCGAGATTGACAGATAAAGCCTGAATTCATCCCCGGGCCCTGGTGCGTGTCAATGGGACTCATGTCAAAATATGAGAAGAGAACATGACTCTAAACGGAGCGTCAACCTTCTCTGCAGCGACTCTTTTGAAATCCGGTCGACACAATCAAGGTAAACATTTTGACCCTACATCCTTTTCATTTGTCACAACAATCAACTGCAAACAAAAGAGCAACATGCGAGATGAACTTCAATGCATCCTAAGCGTCTAAAATTCAGAGTAAACAGGCTGTAAATATAAATGAGAGGAGATGTGAATGGATTTAGTTGCTGTCAGCGATTGCCGTCGTCACGCGCTCAACACCAGCCTCAAGCTTGTCCTTTAAAACCTCTTGTGTTATTAGATGCGTGAATGTGGATGCAGGATTTGTACACATTTTCACCTGCCTTCACTTTTTTTCCATGGCACAGATGAATGCACCGATACTTATTATACAATACATCTTTAAAATTAACATTAGGTGTTGCCTTGCCAACCAATTGTACTCCTCCGAATTTTCTTTTACTGAATTCATTTTCCTCAGCATAAAAATATAACACTTCTGAACATAAGAGAGAGACGGCACACATTTTATGAAATTATAGTAAGAAGGTCAAACACTGCTATATTTCCACACTTGAGAATATTCAGGTGAGTATTAAGAAGGCGGAAACATAAACAATCCTTTTTAAACCTATAAAACGATGTATAAAAAAATATTGGTTTAATCACACATTGTTTTATATTTTCCGCATATATTGTTTCACAAATGCAAGTAAATTGTCCTATTTAAAAGTTTATTTCATAATAAATCTGTGGAGCCACATGTTTCAAGTAAATGTACATGACCGGAACAGGTTTAGTGGGTTAGAGGCTCTTCATTGCTGCTTGAGGGTGTTACTGCCTTCTTGGGAGTCATGTAGTGGAACGGTGGAATATTTGGACCATATGTCACAACCCGGCTCTGGGCCAGAGACAATAACTAAAACTCCTGAGAACAAACAGAAAACGAACCAGTTTTGAGGGTGTCATGACGGATACAGGAACCTCCGACGAAGGCAAATGGTTTGTGTGTGTGTATGGTGGGGATATATGGTGATACGGTAAGGTGTAGAGTAGTGGAGAACGAAAGAAAAGGACAAGAGAACAAAGGGTTGGTTTCCGCTGGTGGCAACTGAGCAACGAGCTGCGAGAGAGGCAGAGGCGCCACAAGCACGAGCTTTAAACTCGACATCTCTGCATTGTCTTTGGTTTGTCTTTGGCAAAGCTGCACCGCTCGCCGCAGTTTTGCGCACGCAATCATCAGCTGGCAAAAAACCTGCGCTCGTCTACCTGAGGACTTGTGGATTTTACGTGTAAACTTAACCGCATGATTACAGCTCTGCACCCAGACCTACCTACTTCACGCAGGTAAGACTTACTGCATGATCTAAAAAGTGGGTTGCGGCAAAACAGGCCGCATGATTAATCTGCGTCATGATTAATCTACATCATGATTAATTTGTTACTTTTCAGTAATTAATTACATGAGTCAACGCGTTAGCTTTGACAGCCTTGATAAATAAAAATATTGTAGATTCCATGCACAGCTAATGTAACTTACCAATGTACTGGTTCCACTCTGGATCGAGGTCGGCCTGATTGGCCAGGCAGCCCTTCATGACGTTGAGGCAGTAGTTCTTACAGGGCTTCACTGAGGGCATGCCCTGGCAGAAGGGACAGTACATGAGCCTGGTCAGAGCTCGGATACAGGATACTGTGCTGCTCACCTGTAACACAATAGTAGTAGATATAAGCCTGGCCAAAGTATGTATCAATATGATTATAATCAGGTACTCTAGGAGGAGGGAGCCAAATTCAGGTCACAATAGGATGTAGATGGCCCATCTCAGTTAAGCTTCAATGGGCCATTATCAGGAGGTCCCGCCCTGTGGGCAGGGATTTCACAGATAAACCGGAGTTCTCAGACTTGTTTCACAGATTGAGAATGACTCTTGGATGAGAGTCGAAACTTTTTGTTTTTTCTAAAACAGAGTCCAGATGACTACAACTGAATCTTTTTCTACTATCAATATTATACTTATTCCCCATATTAATCTAACAAAGAAGAGTACACATGAAGCGATTCTCCAGAGAGATCAAATATTGAAGCCGATCTCTGAACCTCTGACCCGCTGATTCATGTTAATAATCTCTCGTCTATACAATATTCTGCTGCTCTAGTCTGTGCACAACCTTTTCATCAGATGTACAATATATATTGCAGTGTATAGTATCTCAACTCAACACCAAATTACATCCTTGGACGCACCACAACTGGCATATTTATTTTCAGCTCAATAATCAAATACTTGAACTGTGGCTCAGTGTCAAGAAGACATGGCCATGAAAATCTGCAGTCAATGAAGATCTCTCAAAAACAACCTCCTTGAGAATCCACAGATTCATAGTCATAATAGAATGTCTCTCTCCTCTCTACATAAATAACAAAACCAAAAGGCCAGGGCGTGCACAAACAGTGAAAGAGTGGTTTCTTTGCTTGGAATAACATTGGAAAACACTAAAGTAACAGCAACGGGTTGACCACAGTAAACAAAACAGCAATGTGAGGGAAATTCAACTTCACGTCTTCAAAGTTTTTGTGGTGATATTCGCAGCCATTTAACAGACAACTTCACTTTTTTTCAGTTACTAAGCAACAAAGTACAGATTTGATCAATGTAGTTTTTGAATCCAGTGAAAAAAATAAATAAAAATGTAAGTCTTGACTCTTGAGTGAGATAAAGTATTGATCATTTACTCAGAAAGAAAGCAATAGCTGCACATAATACAAATGGCATAAAGATGTATTAGTTTCGCAAACAGACGTACTGTATACATTTTTAGTGGATCGCAGGAGGTTGACCAGGCAGAGCTATTAAAGACTAAAGTTTCAATTTGAACTGCATAAAACAAACCGTTGGATCATAACTTGTTTACTGAGGTCATTTCTGTCAGGGAAAAGCGTCGTCGTAAGTGGAATTCAAGCTTGCAGCAGACGCCTTGACCTTCTGTAAATTTGAAGCTTACCTTGATGTGTTAATGCAATACTAGCAGCAGCAGAAGAAGCGTAATCGTATGAACAATCACAAAGTCTTGGAGTGGGACAAAGGGCGCCTACTGCGACATCAATATGCATAAATCTCGGTTTGTGAAGAACGCTGTGAAAATCTCCTGCCAGGATTTTCAGATGGCATTATTAATAGATGAATATATTGGCAGACCAACAAGGCAGAAAACTAACTGAAGTATCTATTTGCACTCAGCTCTAAATAGACATATGGCAGTTATACATTTAGTCAATTCATGTATGTTGATAAATGTGGTCCACTGAAGGGAGCCAAAACTTAATGTGAATTGATATGTTTTCATGGGCTTTTACATTGACTTTGAGAACATTAAACAAGGAAAATGTGGGTTGTAAGTAACGGCACGGGCCAGTTTTATATATAAAAAGATATATTTTTTGTCTAGAATTCACTCGTTTGACTATTTTGACAGACATTTCACAATCATCTGATAATTAAACCTCAACTAACATATTTAAAGACACGTCATCGGGACGCTCCAAAAATATATTGAGATGTATTTTTTGTCATCATTGCCAACTCTAAGGTGAAGGGAATTTTATAATTACGTATTGGACAATTTTATAATTACATATCTAAGCATAAGTCACATAAGCATTGTGATTACAATTTGATTTGCAATTTATGTTCTTTTGATGGTAAGATTCTATTTGAATTTCATATTTTAAACACGTCCGGGGGCATTGACATTTGAGAGAAGTGTGACATCTGAACTGATAAAGTAATCTAAGAATCACATGTAATTCTGAACATGTTTGTAGAGGTCTTAACTACAGGATAAGCAGATTTAATACAGAATAAAACAGGACATTTTGTAGTTTGAAAAATAAATGATGTTAGCTAAATAACTGCAGTCCTTGCGATGAGCAAATTGTGACTGTTCAAATTGCCATTTTGGCAAATTTGATTACAATATATATTGCATTCCTTCTTTGACAGCGTGTTGCACTGAATGATTTGATATCCACATTAGAAATAGCTAACACGTTTATGAATTAAAATACCCCACTTTATTTTGCACATCTTAATACATTGTTTTCAAACATCTTTTAAGGCAGATGCAATTTATAACCAGACTGAAATTATAGCTTGTAAAATTAATAACGTGCGCGATGCCCTACTGAATACAAAACCACTTTGTGAATCAAAAATACCATTTGCTTGATCGATTGAACTTTTGTTTTTTTCTTGCAGTGACGCTTCAAGACAACAAAAGCCTTCTGTGTCTTTATCCTTTAAAATCCCATACGTGCTGTCGCTTCTTTATCGCACACATATTATCCTCATGTGTCAAATTCTCTGCCATCTGATTTTCAAACTGAACTTAATGTGTGCGATTACAAGACTGTCAGTGCAGATCCAGGTGTGGAGATAAGCCTATTCCTACTAAGCCTGCTGTTGTGATGTCTCTCAAGCTGTGAAAAGGGATAAAACCTCTCCATCATCTGCCTTGATTCTCCGTAGAGCCTGATGGAGATCTGGGACGGCACTTCTCGGAGGCAGGGCTAGTTTGCGGTGTCCTGTTGCATTATGCTTACACTTACTCCCCCCTGAGATAAGCTTACATGATCCAAGGGGGATCAAAGGGCTGCGATCCCAGACATATGACCTGGATCCGGGGTCCCGCTGAAATGTCAAGGGGGTCGTGCAGGGACACGCTGGCTCGTAAGCAATGTGCCGTGTAACTCAGTAAACACATACTAACAACACATCCTCTATGGCAGACTATAAATGAGCTACTGTGCTTGAGAAGGTGGAGAGGTGAAGCTCCGAGTTCAACAAGTGCAAGATCACGGAACTGGGAGGAAAGACATGTGGCCCGAAGAGAAGGTGGCGTGATAATATGCTCCGGTGTTCAGAAAATGCAGTATTTATTTGATTTATTTGTCTCCACATAAAGTATGTCCACGTGTTCAAGGCTTATCTTATGACACATTTTTTATGTATTCTTCAGATGTTTTCAACGAGACACTGCAGAGCTACAACCAACCAAAGAACACTGAAGTACAGAAAGCCCACTCTCAGGAATAATTTTGCCTCTACTCTTAAATCCATTTCCCAATATGTCATTCAGTGTTTGGTAATTACAGTTATAAGTGAGGAAAAAGTGCTCCAATTACACTTCTCCTGACTCTATTGTCCCTCTCTTGAGGAAGCATCCTTACTAAGGATGTCAAGATGATTCAGGTAATTGTGACTATTCAGGTCAAGAACTAAAATGTAATAATCGTGACAATATTAGAAGCAAAAAAGTGTTTAGAATTCAATAATTTGTCCCAAAAAATAAATTTAAATTTCAAATACTTTTTGTCTGGCTGTTATTAACTTTATTTTGGCATTCAGAAAGTTGGATTTCGTAAAGCAGGTCGCAAACATGAGGAATAATAACTAATAAATTAGACAATGAAAATTATTTTTTCTATTTTTTCTCGCAATAGCTGTAACACTAAAATATGATATTGTGACAAACATCTTACTGTTTTACTTCTATTAATGTAATGCAGAATTAATGAAAAATTATGCACGCTAGTAGGGCTGTGTAAGTATTC
>BJKM01000331.1:542500-645990 GCA_015082035.1 Chaenogobius annularis | reverse complement strand
TTTAATAGCACAGACCTGATGAAAGGTTTACAGAGTCTGCCAATAATATCTCTTTCCACCAACACAAAAAAAGTTCAAACTACGACGACTCGTTTCAGTCCCAAAAATGACTGTGAAAGCCAAAAGCCTCTCAACCACACATCATATCTCTCAGTAATAAGCCTGTGTTGATGAGGTAAGGGACGGAGGTTGCTTAGCAACAAGGATAAGGTGTAGCAAGGTTAATATTGGGAAGCCAGGTGTTATTTCATTTAATAAAAAAGCTCAACAATACAGTATGAGGATAATCCTTTCCCTCACGAAATGCAAATACTTTATTGGAAGAACAAGGAAGATTTTCTTGAATAGATATACTACTGTGAAACAAAGTTGAGAAGAACTGTAACTCTCCTCTAGTACAAAACATAAAGCTGTATTAACCTCAAGATCTTTCCAGTTTCCGGCTTCATCCAGAAAGAGCCAAAAGGCTCTCAAACAGATGGGGCAAAAGAAGCAGCTGCCCACTCTGAATGGGCACTCATCCCATAAAATATCCTTAAATTGGCCTGTGTTTAGACTGCTTATGTTGTGCGTGTCTTGTGATCAGTACATTTGTACATCACCTACACGCATGCACCTTCGCAGCCCCCGCCAGGCCGCTCGGAAGCAGGCTCCACTTGGCAGGTTAATTTACACTGATACAGTGGGTCAGAGACTAGATGGGGATGCAGGAAATGACTTTCTCAAGGACAGATCAGACTATGTCTACTGCTCATCCTTCATCATGCTATTCGCTTGTGTTCAGTCAAACTTTAATTGGACATGGTCGAGTGAAGAGAACAAATTTCCACCGACACTTCACAATGGAAGAGAGACAGACAACAGCAGATAACTGCCTCTTCACGATTACAGCCATCAATCACTGCTCATGGTTTTATGAAAGAGTGAACCCAATCTGATGACTCCTGCCATCTGCCCGTGAGTAGCCCATTGTTTTAATCAACATGGAGCTGTGATGGTGATTAGTCTTATTCAGAAAGGAATTCCCTCGTCAGCAGAGGCCCTGGAGACGACACTCAGTATTCTCCATCAGACACATGACTGTGGAGGCTCTGTGCGTGGTTAATTATGCTTTTTTCAAGGTGTGCACCACAGTATTTGTGAGTCTGTCAAGGCACAGCAGACTTATGTAATTGCCATCAGTGTCTGGGTTGGCTGTGCCAAATACCTCAGTGCATAACCTGAACAGAATAAAGTATTAATTAGATAAATAATTTGCCCTTTCATGCAGATTTTTTGCATAACTTCAATTGGGTTTAGCTGTAGGCATGTAAAAAAAATGAATCTTGTTAAAAGTCCATTCAATTTAAGTGTCTTTACCTGGGACATTTACAGCCGACCCAGTCATGAGCAGACTCCAGCGGTGACGCTCCTTTGTTTGATATGGACACCAGTTTTGGCAAAGTGACTGGCAACTCCTCCACGGGAACAGCCACAGGACCACATGCCCCACAATGCACCACGGGAATAGGAGTTCCCCAGTATCGTTGTCTTGATATGAGCCAGTCCCTGAGCTTAGAACTGGTAAGATGACCACCAACTTTCTGTTCTCTGGCCTTCTGGGTAATGGAATCAAAAGCCTCTGTTCTGCTAAGGCCTGAAAACTTTAAGAATATCAACAATGTTTTTATTTGGCAACAATAACAATACAGTATTTACTTGAGGAGTGCAAACCTCTGCCGAATTAATCAACGTTTGTGTCCCATCTGGGTTGTTTTTGAGAACCGTAGACCATTTCAAGTTTAGATCTTGGGCCAAACACAGATCTTCGTCACTACTGTCCGGAACACCTGACGGGGGCAGTTGCAGCAACGTAAACAAACTAGAACAGGGACGGGCTGATGCCATATGCTAAACGGCATCTGTATCCCTGGGAAACCATGGCCAAACACCTACAACATTTAGCTTGTTAGAAATCCAAGAGGTAAAGACTACAGTCCGGCTTACACCCATAATGAGACTTAGCACTGCGCATGACATCATGCAAAATTGCCCTTCAAGTTTATTACTGTATTATCAAGTAATTCATTTCTCACAATTAAGTACCCTCAAGGGCTTGGGAAAAACTCACCAACTACAGTATCGAGATATCCATCAAATTCCTCTTTTTGGGAGATGACCAGGGGCAGTTCTTGACCAGTGAAAAGGTTGTAGGCTGTGACCTCAGTGAGACAGTCTGAGGAGGAGAGAAAAGTCAAAAACAAACCTGTGAGAATTGCCCTACTTTCCCTCCGGCTTAATCGTCAACACTCAACTGCGTCTAGGGACAGACGAGCCAGAACATAAGGGGAATCCCAATTACCATTATACTGAAAGCGTATTTAAACAACAGGTTGCATAAAGAAATGAAAAATTAGCGAAGTAGATCCACATTAGTCAGAGTCCATGTTTTCATTATTTTATCAAGATAACATCATTTAGATCATCATAATGAGTAAACGTTGCATGTAAAGTGTTTTTATGATAAACTGTATTTCTCAAAAACATCTCATATAAAAGGTGAAAAGTGAATCAGATGGCCAGCTTTTGCCAATTCAGCACACAATCTACGCAATAATGTTATTTACAGCTTCATTTAACTAGATTCTTCCCTGCTGTAATGGCGTCCTCAACAAATTTGACCGTGGGTGCAGGAGCTCTATAGGGTAAATTATCTGTCTATATTAACCAAACCACATCACATACTCTGCAATGCAAATCTATATTCACTACCTTTCTGCGGCTGATGGGCTTTTTGCAGGGCAGCGCGCACAGAGCTGGTCCCATGCAGCAGCCTATGGGAAGGCAGGATGGACAGGAACGCGGCTCCGAACACCGTATCTGGGGAGGAGCAGTAAGCCAAAAGGGTCTCACCGGTCTCATCACCATTCAACTGGAAGAAAACCCAGGAGCATCCACACAAGTTAATGAAAACAAATCTGTGTATTTGCTTTTATGTTTGATGGTTTTCTGTAGTTACTATAATTGTATCTAATTATGTGACTAATTTAAATTTCAAACAAAACCATAGTGCCACAGAGGTGATCAATGTGGGAAATATAATTCTCATCAAACAAGTAAACATTAATACTAAATCTGACACGTAAAACACTTTTATAAGGTGTTTGTGGTAGAATGGTTTGTAAAAATGTAAATGTATTATACTACACACTCTAGTCTACACTGTAGCATATGTAGTGGTCGGTGATATAAATTTGTCTTTTGACAGAGGTTATTTTTATAGTGTGATGCAATTTAGAGAAATATAACAATATGAAATAGACAGAAAAAACGTAATCTGCTTTTGACCCCAAGTAATAGTTTTTTACACAAAGCAGAGGCAGAAACCATGACGTTATGATCTATAATGATTCAATATAAACACAATGATTTGTAAAGTGTGTCTCTCTTGAAATTTGAGAAAGATCGCAACTAAAAGACTGCGGATTTTCAAGACCTAAAAAATTCTACCAATTACACACAGAAATTACAAATTCAAAAAATATTTGTCACTGTCAAAGTAATAAATAGTAAAGATGTTTTTTAATACCAATGATATGACTAATAAAGAATTGTGGGTTTAAGAATTACCTTCAGTTTGAAGTTGAAATAGCAGCCGGTGCACTCCCCAATCCAGTTGGCCTGCATGGCTTTGATGCCATACCATGCTGGAAGATCTGCCAAGGCGTCCAAAAGAGGCTAAAGATGGAGAACCAAACAAAATGTCATCTTCAGACTGAGAAGCATTGACATTTCATCATTGATCTTGAAAAAAATGCTGAAGCATACAAAAACTGTTCATGTGAAAGCCCAGTCACTTATAAGAATAATGTCATTGACCTCGAAACATCATCATCACAACATCATGCACCAATGTACGGTATTCATTATGCAGAAGATTTTTCCAAAAATCAAGACCTCTTATCGCCCTAGTTCCCTGAAAAATGTGGCACATTCAAGAGTCCACTGCCTCTGCATTCAGCCCCTCACCCTCAATAGTTATTTCAGCATGAATAAAGAAAGCTATGCATATTAACAAGGATGAGGCCAAAAAGCCACAGCTGGGCTGAGGCCAGAAGTGCTATAAGTCCTTAATTCCTTTTCCCTCTGTCACAACCTTTTACTCACAGTTATTATCTAAAAGCCAAACTGTATCACATTTATTGCACAGCTATTAAACAGTGGATGTAGTCATAAATTAAACAAGAAAAGAGAGAAATATGTGAAAGGTCTAGCATTGGGCTGTGCAAATAATACAATTTTAATCGAATCAAGATCAAATATTTGCAAACCGCTTTTATTCAACAGGTCTAATAGCCAATCATGAGGCAGTAAATGCATATGATTTTCAGCCAAATTAAAATTTGGGGAAATAAAATGGCTTTTTCTATTAAATGGAACTGAGGGTTATAACAAAATATAACAAAAAAAATGTACTGAGAAAGAAACTATAACAAAATGACTATGTATACCATGTCTACAACTGAACAACTGATTACGCAAACATGAATCAATAAAAATAAGCAAGTGATGAGGAATAACAAATATTACATGCCTAAAAGTTCATCAAAGTCAAATTCACACACACACACACACACACACACAAAAGATACATTACAATTGATCAATATAAATTTTTTTTTTTTTTTTTTTTTTACAATATTACGCAGCCCTAGTTTTTCATAAGTGACCAATGATTATTAATACCACCAGGAAATTATGACATTTCGGAAGTGAAGTTCTCACTTTCTTTCAGAAGTCTCCATGGAAACATGAAGATTGTGGATATTGCATATTGTCTGGAAAAAGATACAGTGGATAATTGTCATCTAAACTGGCTCTGAAAACTGCAGTTTGCTCCTCTAGTCAGCCTGTCAATGAAGTGTTACAAGGTCAAATGTATACTCTGATGTTAAGATATGCTATCAATGTTATAAAAGAAGTTTCTTATAAATCATTGTACCATAGCCTTCAAATGCACCAGCCTGTAAAAATGTTAATGCAATGTAGGTGTAGGTGGTAAGTATGTGTGTGCATCAAGTGTGATCACAAATTCTTGTTATTGAAATACATTCACTTGTGTCCAGGGCAGTTTAGCAATTTATTAAAACTTCCTCAGAAACCAATCACCCAACATTGTAAAGGAAAATCCCATCGAACTTAATTAACCATAATAGATTGGAGTGGAAACAAGCAATGAACAGACGAGAAATCACAGTGCAGCGCTTTCTCTCGATGTGTTACATGTTGTCTTCTGTGCGCTCCATCTGTCTCTCTCTCTCTCTCTCTCTCTCTCTCAATTTGCTCCTTAACACCTTCCCCTTCTTTCCTTTGCACATCTCCGTTTGAACAAGAATTAGAAATGCAAGAACACATTGTCACAGCAAGACAGTTCCTCCTCCACTCACACCTCTGATTTGAACCAACACAGGCGCAAATGTGACAACGCTGTGGTAATGACCAGCTGAGGCCTGCCGAAGTTCAACATGAAGTGGACCGTCATAATCTTTTCAAGGAGTAAAATATTTGGTGTATTTTGGTGCAAAACAAGTATAGGGAAAACCAGCTTAACACTAACCTAGCTCACGACATGTTGATATGTGAAGCACTCAATCTGGAAAGGCTCTTGTTTAAAGCGATCTGTACGTTCAAATGAATACTATACCTCACGCTGATTGGTTGAAGCTTCACAACAACAAAACAAACAGGTGTTGTCGTGAATGTTTTGGTTCGTTTGGGTGCATCACCTTTGGTTTTGCACTGTGACAGGTCCAGGCTCCGCACCACTGCTGGCTCAGGCCAAAATTACAATCTAACGCAATGTTGGGAAGATAAATTCTCAAAAGTTTGTGAACGAACATAAAATAAATCTTAGTTTTCAGCTTCTACTTCCACCCACAGTGTTTATGAGCAAGCCAAACTTGGAAACTGGAAAAGGTACAACAGTAAAACCACTCGGTATGATGGAGCCAAATTGAAAACAAATTAAACAATTATTCACTATTTGTTTGCGATCCAATCTGTAACTCATGTCATGTTCGTGACAACCTTGGGTTAAGCAGGTGCTCTCCCTCGTTCACTGCTCGTTCACCTCTGAACACAGAAGTTTTCTCATCAGATTGGCCGGTGCCTGGTGGCATTGCTCCTGCCTTCCCCCTCTCCCTTCTTTCTTTCTCCTTCTTTCTGAGCTTGTTGAAAGCTACAAATGACAGTCTCCAGGGGTCTGATTGCACAACCAGAAAGTATCGCCTGCAGCTGCTGCTACTGAAGTGTTAGCCATGATTGCTATCAGAGAGGGCCCTCTGTTCTGCTCATTTAGCCTGAATTTAAAAATCTATTTGCACTTCTCATCACACACGTTCAAAATAAGCCATGCACAAACCTTGGCGTAGTTGGTGGTTTTTATGAACCACTGTGTGAGCAGTTTTTGCTCCACCACAGCTCCAGACCTCCAGGAGCGGCCGCTCTCGTCCACCTGCTCATCAGCCAGCACCGTCTGGTCCACAGGGTCCCAGTTCACCACCGCCTGGAAAAGACAATGAAAATCAATACATCCATTACGCAGCATGCTTATTCAATGCTTAACCTGAGATTTCATTACACTATATTAAATGCTTCTCCCAATTAGTCCGACAATAGGGATGTTAGGGTTAACTGATCCTGTACATGCCACAGTTAACTACCGGTAATTGTCATCATACATACATCATATATACTTCCATTTACAATTAAACGAAATAAATCACTTTTAAGTCATGCAGTGAAGAGAAAAATAAAATAATATGGTCTCAAAATAATGTTATGTTTCTTCCACAATTTGACATTGTGAAATCCCTATCACAAAATTAAAATCGATTTGCTCTTTTAGATTTTGCGTATTCGGGCTAAAGGCTTTAAGCAAGGTTATTTCATTCCATGGCTCAATATTAGTTATTTTCTCAATCGTCCTTTTTCATCTCTGAACTGTGATGGTGGTTTTGGACGTTCATACTTTAGTTTGATTGACTGTGCAAACCTCTTTTTGATAGGCCAGTCCTGCTTCAAACAGCTTCACAAACAGATACTGGGTCCACCTGTAGTAGTCTGGGAGGCAAGTCGTCACTTCCTGTCACAGTAAAACAGTAACGAAATGTTGAATGATATCAAAAAACAGCAGAAAGAATTGTGTTGATTCTTTACCCGATCCCAGTTAAAGCAGAGTCCAAGGCTGTCCAATTGCTCTCTCATAGACTGAATATTACTATGGCAAAATAAAAAACACACGTTATACTATACATTTACGGTTGGACTATTTAGCTTTTCTGATGCTGTGTATGCTGCTCGTCTCCATGGAGATGTTATTGCTTGGCCCTTCATAAGTATTGCATTAAACTCGACAAGCCGATGACACCACCGGGCCATATTACAGGTCAGATCTGTGGAAAGGCGACCCCATTCACAAATTCACTAACCCATTTCTCTCAAGGTATGTTTTGCTTGTGCAATAAAAACTGTTCTTTAACAAATGCAAGATAGATAAGATTATTGAGATAATACTAACATTTTGTCATTTAATTGTTATCTGGACCATGCAGATTCCACAACATGTGCTAAGAGAAGTTTTAAAGCCCAGACAGAGCAAGAAATTACACAGGAAATATATACAGTTGAGTGTTTTTAATGAAAAAACTATTTTGTCTGTAAATCATCATGATATCCTTAAGTGGCCTTTAACAATCAAACAACTAACCAATTTATCAAAAGAATAAATCACTCAACTAAATGATTAGCAAAATAATCGTTAATTGCAACCATAAATTCCATGCAGGTGGAAGACTTTCCACTCAAGAAATTATCCAGTTCACCTTTAATATAAGTAATGTTGTAATAAATCTATATATTGGGAACACATTGACATACTTCTTGGTCCAGTCCTCGGGATCGAGCCCCCTCTCGATGGCTGCATTTTCTGCGGGCAGCCCAAACGCATCCCAGCCCATAGGATTCAGCACCTGTCCATGCAAATGAATGTTGTCTGTTTTATAATAAATACAATTAGAGGTGAACAATATGCGGTAATAATTCTAATTTAAAAAATATGAAAACACGACACACAAATAAAAAAGAGACACACAAATAAAGTTGCTACCACTCTGTATGTGCAATAACAAAATTGTGAGCCCATTTACAAATAGCAAAATTTTGGAGAGTAAATGGACATTTTCCACACTCTCTTTAATAACCAGTTATCATCCATTGCATTTCTTGCCATGACATCTACATCGAGTATCTACTTCACCTCGCCAACCACTTTGACACAGATCACTACGAAAGTCTTTTGTCTTTACAGGTTATTTTTTCTGCCGTTCTCTGCTCAGTGAGAGGCAAATGAGATGAAAGCAGAAGCAGTGGAAGCACGAGTAAAAAAGGGGAAAAAGCGTGGTGCTGGAGAGGATCTCATGTTCAAACGATTTGGTTACCTTGGTAACAGCCTGAGTCTCATTTGTAAGTGCGCGACGGATTGTCCTCAGCAAACCAGACGGTGGTAGCTGTGTGGTGCAAAGGCAGGCCGAGCAATAGTGATGTGTCAATAGTACAGAATATATATTGCATAGTGTGTGGCAATCTCCCATAAAGTGTAACAAACTGAAGTCAAAACTAAGCTACTGTTAAAATATAACTGCAAAAAGCATAGAAATCAGAACTGGGGTGAACAATATTGAGAAAATCTGTATATTAAAATTGACATTGACAAGTTCAATGCTGAAGAAATAGAAATTTAAAAACGAGTTAATTAGAAATTCCTAACTCAATTCCTAACCCAGCATGTCTTCTTAAATATTAAAACGTTGCAATCTGCTGGGGACAACAAATATAAAAAGTAACCTTTGGGAAAGTGGCTGAATAAATCATACCAATTTATTACTATGTAATACAATGCATTGCAGATGTTCAGATACTAAATACTAGCAGTCAGAAGGGATGGCACTGAATATCTCCCTTGCAGTTCAAGTAGTAATACCAACAGCGTCACATCATCATGCCAACCCCTCTGAGAATCTTTCCCAGAGGGTCATCGTTTGTTGCTGGTAGCTTCGCCTTGGCCATCACGAACATGGTTTCCACTGCTACACACACTCCATCCATTGTGCATCCTGGATAGGATCGATCTCCTCTATCAGATGGGCACCCCAATTCTTACAGCAGCTCCAGCTGTGGGTTTGGCCACTGGAGGGACCGAACAGTTACAGACCGGTGTCTTGGAACCAGTCAAGCAAACCTCTTTGCTTACCCATCCCCAGTATGACAGTAGATGGAAGGTGTTCACCGGGTGGTGCAGTGATCGTGGGGTGGACACCATTTCTTGTTCAGCATCTGTGGTTTGCGGGTTTCTGCAGTCTCTCCTGGATTTGGGCCGGTCTCCGTCTCCTCTAAAAGTTTATGTTGCAGCCATAACCTGTTCCAATTATAGAGTCGACAAGGTCACAACCTTGTGTCTTTTTTTTCTCAGGGGATCGCAACGATCGTGTCCACTTTCTATTCCACAGCCCTTGGTGCTGGCTGCTTTGTGTCAGTGGCCATTCGAACCTTTGGCGTGTCAGCGAATTAGATGCCCTGTCTGTTAGCGCCTCATGTATGCGGTTGAATCCTTATGGTTCTGGGGTCACACCGTTTTTCCTCAGAAAATGTTGTCTCCTTTTCAAATTGAAGATTTGCAGTATGTTACAGCTATTGCTAATATGAGGAAATTAGATCAAACGTTTTTGTGCAATGGGGGAAGTAAGTTGGTCTGGGCTCCTTCTAAAGTAGCGCCTATCCCACTGGGTTGCGGATGTGATCCTGCATGCCTACAGAGCGAGTAATCAGCCCCTGCCTCCGTCTGTGAGGTGCTATGGGCGGCTTTGAGAGGACTGCCATTGGAGCCCATCTGAGCTACGGCTTATGGGCGGTTAAATGGCGACTTCTCAACCTTTTGACGCTGTGCTGCTGAAAGAATTCTCTGAGCCTGCTTTATGAGGTACTGTATGTCCCCGGGATTCCTTGTGACTCTGCTGGTATTTTGGGCATTCAGTGCTAAGCATCTCTGGCAGTCAGAAAGGGCGAAATAGAATGAAATAGAATGTATCTCTGATTCTATGATTCCCGGATGACCGGATGACCGCCATCTCTCACTCAGAATCTCTGCGTTTTAGAAAGAAAATTCTACAGGGACAGAAAACTGGATGCCGGCGGCCTATATAGCCTCTGGTTGGCTAGCCAAGAGTCATGGATGTGACATTGTTGGTATTACTGCTCAAACTGTGCATGCGCAAAGGGGGTCGTTCAGTGCTAAGCACCAGCGCCAGAGGTGATATTTGTGGATTACTTTTACTTTAAATAATGAGGAATGATGGGTTAAGATGATGGTAAACAAACAAAAAACACCTACAGTGTGGTACAGATGACATCACATCATTCTCAGAGATTTGTTTAGAGTTTACAGTGAATAAGATGGGTAAGCCGACACATTTCACTAAAATCCAGTGGTGAAGGTTTTACTAAACATTTTGCTTAGTAGGGTAATTCCACAACCTATCAATCACATTGACAATAAATATGACCTGATAACAGCTTTATTTGATGGAATGAAAATTATGTAAACGGTGTAAACTCTGTAACTGCGTTTGTATTGAAGACCTAGACAGTGGAATTCTGTTTTAGAACTCGGCTCTGCATCCTGTAATTTTATTTTTGAAAATTTCTTCACAGATTTAAAACTATAACCATTTAATGCAAATTCAATACCACCAAACTAAGTCATAATTAGAACAACAGGAAAACCTGTCATATAGCCTTTAAATTATATTGTTAAAAGAATATCCCTGACTGGGATTTAATATTGCTATGTGTGAAGTGGCTTATATGAATCTCAACGACCTGGCTCCAATTATTACTGCATCCTCACAAGTGCAAATCCCAGCCTGACTATTACCTAGCATGGCATAATTAAGGCTATTAGGCTATGAGTGACAAGCATAAACAAGAGAGTGGGGGGGGGGACATAGCAGTGGACCCCTTTATTTGATGATGTTCTTGTTGTGATCTCTGAAGTGAGTTGACCTGAGACTGTAATGTCCATCACATCTCTCTGACAGAGAGCGCCGACATGATGCTTTTGTGATTGTGGTGTCAAACAAGTGTCCACCCACACACACTCTCTCTCCGTTTGTCAAAGCTTAAGACTTACAGTATTGCCACACTTGCAGTTTCATCTTTTTAAGCAAGTAATTTATTCAACAGTATTCAATAATCCATTTTGACTTTGTGCGTGATTGTATGTTGATCTATAATTTGCACAAAGATTAAAGTTTACACAGCAAATGAAAGGATAAACCACCAATTAGGCATAGTAATCTTACAACTATATTATTGGTGGCCATAATATAAGTGTTACCACTTCCAAATGCGAGAAGCACAGGTACTCTGGTTTACTAATCCTCCAGCTAAATAATCCTGATGAAGATCCTGGCTCAGGATCTGGAGATGGGTCCCCAGGCACTGCACTGCAGGTTGCCTTGAGGCCCTGTTAATGTTAAATGCAGAGGTCAAATTTACCAATAACGTCTACAAATATGCATTGTTTGTTCGACAAATGTTTATCAGAACAAATTCAGTGCCTTTGCCACAGTTATTTTTCTAAGTAATAAATCTGTTAACTGTGCACAGCATGGATCTATTAAAATCGCTGGATAGGGTATTGCTATCTTAAACCTGACGCTAGTTGGCCCAAGTGACCAGTGACAAACTGTTCGTGTTCGGCTTAGTACCTACAGCTATCACAAAGGTCGGATTTAGCCTATTCAGCTTTCTTAAAAACACCTTTTTAAAAAAACTGCGCACACATGTTCATGATGAAGTGACTACCAGGCCCTGTTGTTCAATCACTCCTGTCTTTTTTGGGCTCTCATTTTTGTGTTCGTTGGTTTAAATGCACTTGTATTGTTGGTGATGTTGTTTGTGTGTTAAAGCATGACCCCTGTCCCAGGACAAATTTCTCCCATGGGAGACAATAAAGGATTATCTTATCTTAATCTTTTGCTTCGTCTTGCTCCGTCTTGTGCTGCTCTGCTCGAGCAACTCTTGCTCTGATTGGTCAGAGTTGTGACATGTTACGTGAGCCTGCGTCACATCCGGGCCGCACAGCCACCGGATGTACTGCTAAAGGCTAAACTGGAGACATTGGCTGATGAGCACTGCCATTTACTTCAATGAGCTAACTTTTAATCAAATGTAAAATATAAAATAAACAACCAAAACAATTTCAAAATAAAGGCTGTCAGATTGTTTTATGTGAATATTATTTCAGTTTGTTATTTAAATATGTTGGGGTTTTTTGTTTTGTTTTTTTAAATCGGGAATTGACATGCACAGAACCCATTGGGCCTAAAAGGGCTTTAAGGATTTAATGCTGCGTTCATGTGGTCCTCGGGAACTCGAGAGCATTTTCTTCTGAGTTGAAAAATGCACAAGAATGCTCACACATGGGGAAAAAAAACTTCAACGACATCATCTGTTGTGTGGAGGTTGATTTGTTAATTTAACTTAAACATTTTAACTCTTTCACTAAACATTTCTACATATAGGGGTACATCTTTATAATAACTAACCATACTACACCTTAATTTGGCTTAACAAAGCATGAACAAAGACAATTCATAATGAGAAAATAGTTTATTAATCATGATTCAGGCTTAGTAACAACTTAATTAAGGTTAAATTTAGGGTTATTATTAAGAGTTAGGGTTAGAGTATTAGTTACATAGTTACTAAGCCTGAATCATTCTTAACAAAATATTTGTTCACTATGAATTAAGTCTTTGTTCATGCTTTAACTAAGGTAGGAATAAGTGTCGTTATTCTCAATTGTTACCTATTTAGGGGTATACTGTCAGTCAACATATTTGTGCCAAAAAGCCTAACACTACTACACATAAAGATCCCCACTTTCTGAAATAAAAAGGACATGAAGTCGGAACTGCGACACCTCATCCCAGAATCACGAGTTTATTATTATTTTTATTTATTTTTTCCTTTTAATAGAAAATAACCTCCATCTTAAATGATCTATCCATCCACAACTCAATTTAAATGCTGCCAAATGTCCCAAATGTTGAGCTAAACAATATATATGCAGTCCTTTTAATATGTTGTATAGTTCATCCAAATCATAGAAGATACTTTCAGCAAATACCGTCTGCAAAAGGAACAATTTGCCCTCATTTATTACCTCTAAAAAAAAAAATGTCACCGGCGGTGAGCTGTTCCTAATTAACAAGTGAAAAGAGTCCGTGGGCATAAAGCAGAACAAGGCTTGGTGTTTGACAGATGCTGAAAGAAAAGCACACTCCTGGGCATGAAGTCATGTGAAACCGCTTTCTGTTCAGGGGGATACCTAACAGAACCAGCAGGCATTTTCATCTTTAGAGAGAAGAATGAAAAACAAAATAAAAAGGAGAGCAAACCTTGTGAGGAAGAATGAATCAAATAAAAGGAGAGAAATAACATGATGAAGCACAATATGTCAGGCTGTGTTCTAGTGACAGCTTCATCTCTGCTTCTCTTACACATCTCCAGCTAAAAATCGACAGAAGGACTTTGATTTGAAAAGGACTAACATCAATAGCACACAGCTTGGGTTAAAGATATGGATTGTACTTGTGTAAACCAAAATTAAGGCTTTATGAGCAATTACAACCTTAACAAGGATGTAGTTTTAACCAGGTATGCAAAGATTATTAGGTTAATCAATAATCTAAAAGTAAAAAAAAATATTTATAGAAGATTTTTTTTTTTAAAGATTATCTGGCTTGAAGGCTTATTGCACAGGACAGCAATAGCATGAAGTGTGGAGACATTTTTCAAATGGTCAATACAAACCCACGTGAAGGTGGCCACCACATGTGCCACGCCCGACAGAATAGCACCGGAGAGCACAAACTTGATTAATTTCAATGAAATCTATATTCTAACAAAGTCAACCTAATAGCAAAATGCTTTTTATGCGGCGCTTCATGTCACATTAGTTGAACTTCATAATTCCTAAATTTAATTTTATAAAGCTGGTTACAAAGTAGAGCAAAGGTATTTGACTGATACCACAGTTGTTTGTGTCAATAATACTTGATAAAGTTTTAGGAGAGTGAGAATCAATGTTTTATTTGACCATAGCATAACATACATGTACTACTTAACAACAAAAAATATATCCAGGTCGAAAAATTTTATTCTTCTAATGTTCTTACTGTAATAACAACCGAATGGCATTTCCAAAACTGCTTTGTTGAAATTTGGTGCCGTATTGGGATTCAATTGGTATTACAGTATGAATGCATCCGGTTGCTTATTTTATATATCTAAGGATATTATCACCTTGCCACATAAATATGCAAATGAAGGGGCCAAATTGAAATGCACATAAAGGAGTTTGGTATAACAAATGCATGATATTACTAATGACTAGTGACTAATGTAAATAAATAAATGATGACAAACAAAACAAATTTGTTTTCTCTGACACAGTAAAATTAGTCCATTAGCAGCTCATAAATAGTCAGCCCGAGGCACAGAGCCGTACTATACCTGATGCCCTCTCATTCTCTGGAAATGGCCAATTGTGTCGCTAATGGTGTAGACGCGAACATGACCCATGTGCAGTCTTCCAGAAGGGTACGGGAACATGGAGAGGACATAAAACTTCTTCTTGTTTGAGCCCTGGAAATAAAAAGATCACGTCAGTCAAATTGACTGAAAACGTATTATTCTTGCGAAACAAAAGATCGATTCTTCTCGTGTTAATATGCGAGATGGGCTCTTCTCTTCTGTTTTTTTAATTGGTTTAGGACTTTATAGAAATCATTCACCTGAAGATGGCCGGAGCACTATTCACACAAGCCTGACTGTCTATAGCTGCAGACCGTGCAAGGTTTAAGTATTTGCATGTGATGAGGACCAGGCCATCATAGGAATCATTATTGGAGTCATGAATTAAAAAAATATTAATTACGCCCTCCAGGGTTAGATGCCAACGATTCATCAATGTCAGCGTTTCACAGGAAAAGTCCATTACCCTATATAATGACCCATGATGAGCAGAAATGATCCATGCCAACTATTTCGTTTGATCTCATGACAGAAACTGGACAGTAAAGCTGACCATATGATTTAAACTTGGCATACAATAGGCCAATGATTGTTTGGATTTGGTCACTTTTCATCAATTAAGCAAATCGATTTGAAAATTTTTGCTAGGATTTTCAGAGACAACACCAAGCAGGAGTACTGTAAAAGGAATAGTGGGCATTCCTTCCAGTGAGCGGTTAAGGAAACTTGTTAGCAAAAGATACCAGAGAAGTAGATGTTAAAGGGGAGGTACCTAATTTTTTCCTGTAATAAAGTAACATCTGTTTTGCTCCAGTACAGATTGGGTGTAAAACCATCAAATTGCATGTAAATATAGAACATTTTATTCTCCAAAAAGCAGGAAGTGCACTGTTAGCATGCTAGTTGTTGTTAGCTTTACATTGACTCACTCTGGCGATGAATAATTAGGAAGCTGTGAATGCATTAGGTGAGCAATACATGTGGACTGCTGCAAAGAGTTGTTTTTTTTTAAACAGACATCGAGAGTTGAGCTAGATGTCACTTGACATGTTTATATTAAAAAAATATATTCTCATTTATAATACACACTATCACAATTCTCATTTATAGTACACACTAACAAAATGTCTGCCAGTGAAAAATAGTCTTCAGTTGACCATCACTGCATCATACAGTAGTGTAATGCCCTTCACCTTCTCAAGTGACTCCTTCCTCCACTGCTCCATGATTCGTGGATGCCACCATTTTTCCGCTTTCTGTCGGATCTCGGGCCGATAGTCTTTGTCCCAAACCCCGGTCTGACTGAAGAGGGTGCGACTCAGATGGGACAGGACTGAGGGTCTGAGGGGGGAGTCTCTGACAAAGACATATCTGACCACAGCGAGAGGATGCAGTCTGCTCAGAGATGACACCTGCATCATTCACCTGGACAGAAAACATGAGTGAGGCTTAGACATTGATAAACCAGAATAACCATATAATACCATTAAAGCTTTTCATCAATAATACACTTTATGAATATTTTCTATCTAGATGTCCTCAGTCACCATATTTCAACTTTAATTTTGTTACAATATATTTTAAAAGTCTCAATGTAATAATCGTTTGACAAGTCACTTAATTGGAAATAAATTATCGCTGACTCATCAACTGCTAAAATAACGTAGTGGCTTAAGCTTTATTATTTTTCATTTACAGGATTTTTTGGCCTGTAGATTTTATTAGACAGGACAGTGCAGCGTGAAAAGGGGATGAGATTTGGAAAGAACATTGTAGCAAACTGTCGAGAGGCAGATTCAAATTCACCCGTTAGTTGTTCACATGCAGTGCATGTGTGCTATCCACTCTGCCACTGAGCAGCACCTAGTAGGCTTTTTAATAAAACAGTCACAAAACATGCCTAATATTTTCTCTACAGGTGCATTCTGACATTATAGAAGTATTAACTGGAAATCATTGTGATTTTAATTATGATCCAAATAATTTATTATCACGAAAAGGATTTTTGCCATAATCAAGCAGTCCTATTAAAAATGTCAACTATTTCCGCAGGGTGCAACAATACTGTATTAATGCACAGCTTACAACATCACTGAGGTTTTAGTGACTTTACTAACAGACTGCAACAGTATATGTCCGGTTTGAGTGACAGCACTCCACAGGGATGTCTTTAACAACTGTCGCTTCACAGTCAGTGTCTCTAACGCCTCTTCATTCATACACACCAACATGATTTAGCAAGGAAATTATATATTCAGTCTGGTGCATGTGTGTGTGGACGACATGTTCTTGTTAAATTGCCTGACATTTTGAATCGGTCAATTGCTTTTCAGCTTCCCTGCATTAATTTACAACTTACACATGCGACATTGCCAACTGTATTAATGCTACATGAAAAGTGCCCCACCAGGCACCAAAACTATTTTCTAAAATACATTCCAAATTAGATAAATAGCCTAATTCTTCAATTTCTCTTTTGTGGGACAGATAAATGAAGGTCAAGATAAAAGAACCTTTATCTTTCGACAGACAGACCAAAATAACAGTCTATAAACAGTTTCCAAGGTAACAGAAATATCTATATTGGGTTTTTTATTATTATTGTAGTTGACCTGACCAGCAAAAACCATTTCCACAGTTGTGAAGATTTGAGACTGAGGGACCTTTCTGTCCACGCTGTTGTCAGATAAAAATGTAAATAAGGCAAATAAAGCTTTGGATCCAGCTAAAGGTGAGTCGGTAAAGACCATTATGATCAGGGTAGTCAGTTATTCAAATCTGTAGTCATCAGTCTTTTCTGTCTTCGCATGAAGGGGAGTAGATTAGGCATTAGGGGAATATTTTGTTATTTTCAGGAGAAAAATGCCATTTGTAACGACAGTTAGAGGACTGGATCAGATCATTGATATCCCTGGTATAAAAAAAAGCACAATGGAAGACCCAAGAGCGTCGTGTAAAGGAATAGAGTCTTTAAAAGACAATTTCATAAACAAATTAACAAATGCTTTTGTTAAAATAGCTTTAAATTTAATCATTACTTTTAGGAAAAGTTTTAAAAGAAGATTTAGTAGAAGAAAAAGAAAAAATTTACTTCTAGCAAAACCTTTTGCCCAATTAGCCTTTCTGTGGCGAGCCCCTCCTTTTCTTGTGATGTTTCCATAACGGGTTATCAATATTAAAGATACTCTTCAATACTAAAACTAGATGCTCATCTGAAAAAGTATCAGTACAGAAAAAATAGGAAAAATTTGGGCCTTTCCTGAATAGATTTAGGAGGGTCTTATCTTGAACTTGTATAAGCCCACACGATAACAATTAAGAAACCACATTATTTTCGTTGAAAATTACATTTTGGAGGTACAATGTGGTCTGTTTAGTATTGAAATAAAGTTTGAAATATTTTTAACAATAGTTAGTCCATACTTTGATGGCCAGAACTTGACTGTGCAGCTCTCTGTAGCTGCTCCTCCCGGTTCCACCCACTTGCTTGTGAGGAACTTGTGTTTTACACTGAATCCTCTCGAGTATTAGCAGGAATCACAGCAGCTCGTCCCTGAGGTGGGAGAGCCGCTCTCAAGGCTGCGTGAGGAGGGTGACTGACTGAGTGGGCAGAGGCGAGAGACAGAGACATGTTTCTATGGTGACAGGGCTCATCCACCGGGCCACACTCCGGAATAAAACACTGAAAAACAGCTTCAAACTAGGGCTGTGGGCCTTTAATCGGTTAGTCGATCGATGGTGTCTTGGTCAAACAACATTCTTCTTTGATTAAGTATTTAGTAATTATTTTTATTTGCTATAGATTATAAGCATTATAAGGACCACAGCAGAAAGCAGAAGGCACAGAGTGAGTTGAAGTGTGAATTCAGTCTTTTTACACAGAAATATACAATTAAATGGTACTTTTCAGTATAAATAGTATGCCCTGTGCATCAATGAATCAACTAACAGTGGGAATGGCAAAGGCTGGATATTGCACAAAAACTACTATGAGAGTATTAGGACTACAGCCCTAATAAACTCTCTTGTGAATAATGTGAATAATCTTGTGAATGGAGTTGGCGTCCGATACGTGGATAGATCATAGAGATACTATGGAGAGCCAGCAACACAGTTCACTTCTTTTAGTCAATTTGTTGATGCACAGGTCATGTCTTTGGTTGACCCGTGTTGTGGAAAACTTAAGTAATAGTTATCAAGAAATAAAGTAAAAACAATAAAAAATGATTTGTCTTGTCTCAAAAGTGAATAATTTAATTCTGCTGTACAATCAAAATTAATCTCTGTGTCGGCTCCACAAAGAAAGATTCACCGTCTTTTATAGAAAACGGGTCGAGCAGGTCACATGACATATCATACTTGAACATTATTGGCCCGATGAAGAACAAAAGGGTAGAAAGTTGTTGATTGAAGTTACATTTTGATCGTCTGGAGAGAGACAACGCCCTGGCAAAGGTTAGGTGTTGCAAAGAGGCCCATCCTGAACCCCTGTGGTTCGAGCACACCTTGAACAGTGCCACCAGGGCTCCTGGTGGATTTAGAATGTGTGTGAAAGCATAAGGGTTCATTTACATGGAGACAACAAGTTGGGTATTTTCTGCGATAACACCTGACTAAGATTTTTTTTAGTAGACTACAGCCTACAAACTGTGAACAGTCACGTGAGCTATAAAATAAGTAGCTTGCCTATATTTAGGCCTGGTGTCTTTCAATTTTCTTGAACAATATAGCTAAATTAATCATTATGTGGAATGACACACGCACACAAAAAATAATTTAGATTATTTTCGTGTGGTAAGTGTCCCAGGACCCACCAGGCAAAATGTTGTCATGCCAACTTGTCAATGCCTGTTCTTGTCAGATCTAAGCTAAGCAGGGATGGTTAGTACTTCGATGGGCGACTGTTGGAATGTCAGGTGCCACAGTGTGGTGGTAGTGAATACTGTCATTGTGTCCTTGGGCAGGACACTTCCCCCACCTTGTCCCCAATGTCCATTTATGCTGGTGTATGAAAGAGTGTGTGGAAATTAGCCCATAGCTACAATCCGGTGTGTTTGCAGCATGTGTATCAACTTTTTTTTTTCTGTTTTTGGTTCCCTACTAAGACCAGCGGTACACAGATCTACAGTCATTTGAACTTTTGAAAAGTAGATGCACAGGATTTCACTGGATAAAAATGAGAAAACAATTGCCATATGCATAACATTAGGTGGCAAATAAAATATTTACTAAAGGAATATTTCAAAATACAATTTGCCAGTCTTGAGGCAACCATTGTAAATCTCTCAGCCAAGTGGTTTATTAGTGGCCTATACTGTGTTACATACATTTAATAATAACTACACGTTTATCATGACAATATAATAAAAATACAACCAAAAAACACAAGACCTTTAAGGCAGAATATAAGCCTGATTATCATAAGAGCTTCATATAGGCAGACTGTCTTCTGTACTGGTATATTTAATCGTGAAGAGATTATTAGTGAAAAAACAACTACTAAAGACAACTATTTCGTAAAGAACGCTGAGCACAATGAAATTACACTTACCGTTTTGTTTTTTTTGTGCCGTTCTGCGTGATCTCTACATCTGCGTCAGGTTCGTATGAAATGTAACGGTCGAAGCATGTCATAAATGTTATATCCAGTTGTTAATTTGAGTATTTGACCTGTTTCCATTGCTCACGACAACTGCAGGCGCGGCGCCATCTTGCTTTGAACAAAACTTTATTGACACGCTTACGTTTACAATGACGACACTGAATCGACTGAGTCTTTCTCTCTGAAGATTTCAAGGTTTGTAAAACGACCAAGGAGATATATTTGTTCAAAGGAATTAAAAAAAAAAAATTGTTTTATTAAAAACACCTGGAGCCTACCTGGTCCTTTTCATGGCAGAAAATACAGTCACTAGGCAAAAGCTACCTACACCCTGTTTTTGTTATTTGTTTAGTTGCAAACCAAATGTGGAGCAAATTTGTTCAACCCTTTAATGGACAAAACACCATTCTTTTCTTTGAAAACAATAAAAAACAAACAATGATTTGTATCAGGGTAGTTATTTGTATTAAGATATTTCACAGCAGGATAGTTCACTCATGGCACATTGACATTCTTAAAGGTGTATGTATTTTTTCTGGTGAGATGTTTACATTGAAAAACATGCAAATCTCCTCTCCACAGAGCTGACCTGTAACTTGGCCTGGTGGCGTCACTCGCTTCTCTAAAAGCGAAAGCTTCCACCATCCCCCTTTTCAAACCAGGCCATTTCTGTATAATTACTGGAGATATGTGTTGTAAAATATGTCATATGCAGGTTTGAAATAAATAAATAGATACATGCCATACTGCGGAACATTCAAAGCAATAACTTCATCCATCTTCATGGACACAAGAAGGTGGCAGACCCGTCTCCACCAGAAAATGTATATGGTGCACCTTAAAAACTTTTGGTTGAGAGCAAGATGGAGGCAGAAGTGAAGGAGAGGTGGAAATGGAGTTTGACACTGGTACAAAATGTATTAAGTTGGTGTCTTTTTCATTATTTAATCAAACAACAGATTCAGTATTCTATCCATCTAAATGATCTGTACATATTTACATTGTGAACAAAATAAATGTATTTAATATGTGCTGCAGTATAATCAAATTGCCCTTGGGTAACAATTTAAAAATTGTTTACAAACTGAATGAAAAGAGCTCTGTACGGTGATATAAGTTTGTTGACCAGATGGATGTTTGATGCCTGCAGGGACTGTCTGACTGAACAAATCTAGTTTATTGCTGGAGAGCTCTGAGGAAGAAAAGATAAAACACCTAGCCGTTTTCTTTTCACATAGGCCGATGCATTTTTCCCATTTGGTTGCAGGTAAAATTGTATATTTCTGGCTCAGGTATTCCCATGCCTTATGTTGTTTTTCAAGCAAATCATATGTGATAGCAACCAATCAAGAGCCCTTTCCTCTGCGTGCATCCGCTTTCCGGCTCCCACATCGACAAACATTAGATGATAATCACCTCCTTTCACTGTTCTGCTGGATGATTACTTTTCGCCGCACAGATCCTGAAGACAAACGATCTCCCAGAGCTGTTGAGACTAGGCCACATCAGGGGGGCATCTGGTTGGCCATAACCCAGAGTCCCAGACCCTCCATGGGGCCTTGTGTGATTCACTGAGAAGAAGGCCATGCAATCTCACACCATCTTATCTGTGAAAGCAGGCAGAGAGGCAGAGGTCTAAACATGCCGCCGCTCACCGAGAATTACATGTTAGATAAGTGTGATGCTGGTGTTTCAATCGCAGAGAGGCGAGGTCTTGTATCGGTTCTCATGTTTTCACACAAAGCATATCACATTTTTGACTTACATGGTGGAATTGGTTCAGTGTTGTTTTTTCTAATTTAGTCTCGGTTAGCATGGTTAAAAAATGTAATCCCTCAGATACTAATCAATTAAAATTCTAAATTTCAAATTGTATTGATACTGAAGAAATGACCTTATAAGATGAAGTTGAACCTGTCCTGAATAGTTTTAGAATTACCTCGATAAGAACTGGAATAGACCACATAATAAACTACTATTATTATGATAGTTTATGACCATATAAACTACCATTACCATGGTAAAACTACCATTACCAATAGTAGTTTATCAATAAATAGTAGTTATCAATAAACTACTATTTAATATGATAAATAGTAGTTATTATTCATAGTAATAATAAACTAATATTATTATGTGCTGAAAAGTACATTATGTTGTTTCTGTATGTATGTATGTATATATATATATATATATGTAAGTATTTATACATAAAGTGATCTTATTTTACTGTATATACAGTAAATACTATATAGATAAGATCACTGTATTAGTAATTTCATATGGTATTCATCAGAAATACCAGGGAAACAAAAAGTTGTTTCTCACAAGCTGCGCAAAATAATAATAATAGCAAATGTATAATAATATGTTAATCAAATTATTAAAAACCTAAAACCCTCCCTTATTACAATTCAATTAACTACAGGTCAGGCAATACACACATACAAGTTTACATGACAAGTTTACAAGTTTAATGTAGTTTATACTAAAAAAAGGTAACAAAATTGGGGAATAAATCTGAAGTATTTTATTATTTTGCTTTATTTTGTGGGTTTGTAATCCCTCAATCATCCAAGTGTGGCCATAGGTTATGTATAAAGTCCAGATGCAAAGCAATGACATTTGGACACAAGCAGGTGGAAGATCCTCCATCAGAAAGAAGAAAGCAAACAGTGCTGCACCTTTAGCATAGATGAGCCTTTTATGTTCAGCACACTGAAAAAATAGTTATAGCGAGGAATATTACATCATATCTGCCCAAAAATAACCCAGATCTTATTAGTTTTACAGTTATCAATTGGTGCCATAATTCCCAGTGAGCATTGCCCTGCTCCTCTGCCCGTTGCCGTGGTGATCAGTCCTGGTTGTGATTTTTACGAGACAATTAATGAGCCAACTTAAACTTGAACACTAAACAGAAGTCAGTCCTCAAAGCCTTACCAAATAAGTTTTTAAAGTGTACCAAGATAACGAAATGTCATGACAAATTAATTTCTTCTTCAGTTTTAGGGGGGAAAATTTTATGCGCAAGTCTCTTTTATCTTTGTCTTATTTGCATTTTTCTGCCAAATAATTTACATTTGCTTCATCATAATTAATGAACGGGCAAGTCATTTACATGTTCTTGCTCTGCCCACCAAGAAATTGTCAAGATTTTAAGCCGTCAGATAAAAATGTTGAATATTTTGAGTAGCCTAAAAATAATAACAATTAAACGATGCAATATTTAATTATAATTGTATAATCTCAATAAGAATTGGAGCAACAGCATTGAGGCTTTCAGGTGCTAATTATGTTTGCTCTCTTTTCAGCACATCAGAGGACGGCCACAACCAAATCATACCATTTAAAGCAAGTGCCATTTGGAATTACAGCGTGGCAAAGATGAAAGAGAATAATTCAAAAACCATTTGGCCTGCGGTCAACTGTGTCAACAACTTCTTATCTATTCTAATGCATTATATACAGGGTGCATTATTGTGATGAAAGCGTAGCCATTTACTCATTAAAAAGTAAAGCTATGATCAGTAATTTTGATCTATGAGAGAAGAGGGATGTTATGTAGGTGCAGAGCCATTGCTGGGTGAAGAGAAAGAAAAAAATCACTGCCACTTTGAAACTCCCATTTGCATCGCATTTGGAATAATCACAGGCTTTGATATGGACTGCTTCTGAGTTCAGATTATCTCTACATGCCAAAGCCTTTCTGTGCACTATAAATGTTTCATATGAGACATGCTTTTTAAATAGCCTTGAAAATAAGGTATAGTCTGTGAATGAGTATAGATTTTTAAGTCTTCAGCAAACAATAAATCAATATGTTTTTCTCAGATCCAAATTTTTCTGCTTATAGTTGTTTGCATGAACCCATCATTTTCTTTATTCTGTTATAATTAAACATAGGGCAGCCTAATTGATCATATTTTACATATGAAAAACACACCCATTTCTGATACACCCAATTCCAATACTTCAATGATCCCTTTTTTAGACAATAGAAAGCAATGTAACACAAAATAATAAATTAATTTATGATCAAATTTTGTATAATTTTGTTGTTTCTATATTTGTTCAAATGAGTATCTAGTTGTTAGTAGGGAGTTTTAGTATCAAAACTAGAGAACAGATAATTTTTCTAGTTAAGATTGGTGGTTGGTGTCACTGAACAGGTGAGTGTGCTGTGAAAAAACCAAACCCTGCTGTTACAGAGTAAATGTGTGTGTGTGTGTGTGTGTGTGTGTGTGTGTGTGTGCGCTTGCGCGTGTGTATTGATGGTTCTGGCTGCTCAACAAAAAACAACACCAACAGACAGAACAAGGAGAACAGATGAATAAACAAGACACAGATTAAGCAATGTTGGTCTGAATGAGAACCTATGGCAAATATTAAAGGTTTTGTAAACCAGTATGCAAACAGAAGCTGCACCTAGAGCAATTGAAAAAGAAAAACACAAATGTGGCTTCCAATTTATTTCATACAATAAATAAACCTACATCTACTGTAATTTTTCTTTTTTCATTTTTTCTTTTTTATAAAACAAACTGACGGAATCAATTTGGGAAATATGATCTTGGTTGTGCAGGATTAAAGCATGGGATGGGTTCCTGAGTTCAGAAATTAATCTGTTTTGTACCTGAGATTATCTCTGGGCCTCATCACTCAAATGAAACACAGAGTATGGCTGCTTTGAATCACCTCCATATCCTGGTGTTCAGCACAATTTAGGCTATAGACCTATTAGAAGATTTAAAACATCAAATAGTATAATAATGAGTATAAACATCACAATCCCGTTTTTCTTATTTGCACATTGTTGTGGCATTCAGTATTCTTTTTTTTTTTTGTATCTGTAAAGACAATCTGTAAATAAATTGTGATGTTGGGCATGTGATGAAAGCAGCAGCAGCCACGCCCCCTTCACTGGCCACACAGAGTAGTTACAGCAGATCTGGTTCACTTTTGGTTGCTCGCTGTGTAGGTGCGCCCCAGCATGCGCACTGGTGGCCCCGCTGTGTTTTGGAGCTAAACGCTCACACCTGTGGCGAGCAGCGGAGGAGAGAGCAGCCTCCTAACGCTAAACCTTCTGTAGGACTCCGCTGAGAATGATCTAAAGGAGGATCTATCAATTCAGACGGTGCGTGGTGAGCGACATCTCCAAACAGGGCCATGCCAGCAGCAGAGACGCACCCTGTGCCATGCTGAACATAGGAGCGACCCTGCTCGCTCTGAGCGCCGTGGTCGCACTCGTGCAGCTCTGCCGAGGATGGAGCGATGACGACCTGCTGCTCCCACCCATAAACTCCTCTAACAGGTTTCTGGCCAACTTGGAGGTGGACGTGCACTTCTCCAAGCGCTCGGTGGAGGAGAGTGACCCTTCATCCTCGTCCCAGTGCAATGTGACCGTGCACAGACTGCTGCCCACGTCCCTGGTGGCGCGCTGGGACAGCAGCTTTGGCTTTCAATGCGATGTACTCGTCTACACCACCAATAACCACGGCAGGGCTTTCTTTTCCGCCACCATCAACCGGGGCATCTCCCCGGTGGTCATCGAGCATCTGGCGATCACTGGAGGGCAGCAGGAGTTGAGACTGTGCGTGGGCTGCGGGATGTCCCGCTACAGACGATTTGGACAAGGCAGGTCCAGGGGCCAGCACACCGGAGAACAGATCACTTTCTGCTGCGTGGATTTCAGCTTAGATGAGCTCAAAGGAGACAAAAGTTGGAGACTCAACAGAAAGCCCATTGAGTCCACTCTCGTGGCATGTTTCATGACTCTGGTGATCATTGTGTGGAGCGTTGCCGCCCTCATCTGGCCAGTGCCCATAATTGCGGGGTTTCTGCCCAACGGCATGGAGCAGAGGCGGCCCAGATAAGTCACATGACTCCGGTGATCAACTGCTGCTACACAATTTCATATTGTAGCAAAAATATCCATCAATGGACACATAAGCATCTGGGTTTGGCTATAGGCCTATTCTCTATATGGTTATTATTACGTAGGACCTAATGGAACACTGCCAATTCCGAGACTGGGACCAAAACAGTGTATTTTGTATACTACCTTGTAGGCCTTCTTCCTATAGTCAGCGTAAACTGTGCACAACTCCAGTGGTGTTTGTATCATTTTTAATCTTTCTAGAATATTTGCCTTATCTGCTGTGGAGGACTTTTTACCTGAAATGTGTGGTCACCAACAATATCTACTCTATAGTTAACCATTTTTATCACATAATTATAACACCTTGTTTATTGCAGAAGGTTTGCCATTTATATAGTAGATTTATATAATAAGATTGGATATATTTGCTTAGCCTATTTGTATTAATGTTGAACTGCTTAAATAAAACAGTTAGACTTTAATTTTGTCTGAAAGAAGGCTCTTTTCTCTTTTTTCCTGAACTGAGAAATGTGACAATATCTATGTAAATATTTTTCAGAATCCTATATTATACTAAACCTGTACATACATACCGTACAAACAAACGGGCAAGAAACTGAAAACATAATTTGAAAGTTAGTTTACGTAGTTTAATAGGTTACAAAAACAATTTCGATCTGTAATCTATGCGTAAAAACAGGATCTATACTGCGCCCTATCGGTCTGCACCTGCAAACTGTCCACGCCACACCTTTCACCTGAATTTCACGCAGGAAGTGGATGTGAAGACGAGAATGTAATGTTTTACTTCCAGTTTAGTAGAAGCTGTTGACATGAACGCAGCTTCACTGTTTCCCCCTTGCCTATAAAGTAGACGGAAGAAACTAGAAAAAGCATGTACTGGACCACCGCACGGATCCTCTTCGCACTGACGTGTTTTTCTTTTGCTTTATCAGGTGAGTTAAGATCAGTATTTCACCTACATGTTTATCTTCACACATGAGAGGCGTGGGCTACTGTCTTTAGACACCAACATCTTTAGTAAAGTTGGGCAGTGGGGTCTGCAACTTATTATTTTGTTATCCAGTTGTTGTTATTATAGTCTTAAACAGTTCTGAGTCCTGTCACTTTGAAATAAATCCTCATATAGATGTGTCCCAAGTCACATGTCGAGCTACTTCTGATAGTGTCTGAGACTGATTTGCCTACACAACATAGGCTTTACACGTTAATAACTGTTTAGTCATAGAGTGAGACTTTTGGTGACCACTTGAATTACAGGCTAGTGAGGAATTGTGTTGTTTGCTGTATGTCTTAGTTAACACACCTTAACTTCTTTCTTTCTCCAGAGTGGCAGACGGTGGACATTACGCTTGACAGTGGAACAAAGCTCTCCTTCAGCAGCTCTGCCTCCACGGGCTCAGGGTGTAAGGTGTGCAAAAGTACCTCAAGAACATGTGGTTCAGTCCAAATGTTCTCAGGACCTGGACCTGTGTCTGTGAAGCTGGAGTGCGTCAAGCGTCAAGGAGCATTCAACGTTGAAATCGCTCGGACTATTGGTACGCTGTCATTTACGCAGTTGTATTACAGTGAAGCGACTCAAACCTTTCCTTTTTCAACAAGTGGACCTTCCTCCTCTGGGTGAACGAGGACTAGCCCGTGTTTAAACCAGGACTAAAACGTGATAATTAGAGAGTTAAGAAAACAGCAATTTGAGAAACACTCAACCATTTATTTCTTTATTTCAGGGACAGTGTATATTAAAAAACATTTCTGTAAATATGCCAGAATATTCATCTGTAGTCCCATGACAGCTGTTACAGTCCGCCTAAAATAGGGAATAACAAAACAAGCAAGGATTTTACATAGAAGTTAGAAATATATACACTATTTACAGTATAAGACGCAGTCACATCAATCATCCAGATACAGACAACAGACACATAAACAAGCAGATACACACCCTATAGAAAACAAACACACACATTGTGTTTGTTTTCTATCACAATAAAGAGCAGACAATCACAAAAACAGTCTAACCTTCAGCCTTGATCATTTGTTCTGCTTTCTCCCCAGAGTGCACCTCCAAGTCCTGCAGCGGTGACATCAACACTTACAACGAATTTGATGCTTTATTGAATTTAAATCGCAACTTTGTCTGGTCTCTAAATGCTGCCGCCCCACATGCAGCTCGAGTAGACTTTGGAAAAACTGGCTTGAGACAAATTCAACCATCTCAAAGCTGTCCCGACCGTCACATCTACACTTATGGAGTTTTAGAAGACTCAGTAAAAGTGTTGTTGGGCAGATACTGCAGAACCGGCCCCATCGCAAAGGCCCAGGCTCGAGGAAGCAGCTGGTTTTCTCTTGAGCTTCCAGCCGGACTGACGCTGCAGGACATCGAGTTGGGGGTTTCAGTTGGTGAAGAAATCAAATGTAAGCCAATTTAAGTATTTGTATTGACCTGTATTAACCTCACAGAATGGAAAATCTTTTTGGGTGCACTATGTAACTTTTCTGGCACAACTGCGACCTGGTTTTCTTCACAGAGATGTTATTTCTTTGCCGGAATGCTCCACGATGCAGCATTAAACGTATCTATCTTGTATTTATTCAATTACAGGTGTTATTACTGCCTTTAAAAACATGCTTTCTTACCGTGAGGAGATTCCTACTCAGATAAGAGAAGGGATGTCACAATATAAAGTTTTAGTGTCACGATATCGCGGGGAAAAACATCACAATTTAACGATTATTTAGGATTATTGAGACAATGAAATATTTAATTCTCTTTCATTCCAGTGGTCTGTCGTGACTGTTCCCCAAGTTTGTAACCGGCTTTATGCAATTGAACTTTCTGAAAAGCAAAATAAAGTTAAATATGACAACTACTTCGACTATAAATGTAACTAAAAGAGTAAATTTTGCTTCTAGAATTGTCACAATTATAATTATTTGGTTGTTATGGTTATATTGTGACCTGAATAATCACGATTAACGATTAACCTAAGAATTTTACATCCCTAGGTAAGAGTAAAATAAGTACTGAGTTAGAGTTTGGACGTAATAAGATTTATGATCTGGGTTCATGTAATCGAACCGACAAAACATTAAATCATGCAAGAATTCTGGTATTTCCAAAAATGCCACATATGTCACATAGCGCACCTTTAAATTTGTAAATTGTTTGTCACACGTGGATACAAATAAATTGCTGTTGTGTATGTTTTATTCTGTTTTGTGTTTAGCCCTTGGCCAAATATCAGTGTCTCTACCACAAGGACCGTCCTCCCTGGAGCTCCTTTCTCCCAACTATCCGGGCAGTTTTCCTGATGACAAGATTATGGAGTGGCACTTTGAGGTTCCAGCCAAACACCAGGCTTCCATACAACTGCTCAACGTCACGCAGCCGCAGTGTTTGGATAAGGAGCCGGGCGTGGAGTACCATAACATGTTCCGCATGGGTTTGGTGGCAGGTCTGACAGAACCCCAGCCTGTGCAACGCGAAGGAGAGTTCATCATGACCCTGAGGAACTGTAAGGTGGACAGACGTCGAGCCACCTCCCCAGGACTGTCCATGAGTTTCAAAGTGTTTGCTACAACAACAACTACACAAGGTTTGTACAAGTTATGCACTCTTCTAAGAAAAAAATGATATTACTAGACTTGCCAGAAACTTTCTTGCTTTATACACTCAAATGTTACTTTTGAAAGGGTTAATTGATTTGGGAGTTTAGGGTTCTTCACATGTCACTACAGGAAAAGGGATTCAGTGAATATAATGTTATTTTGACTGTGTCGCAATACTGTGTGATCCCAGATGACTGAAATCTATCAAGTGTTGGAATGAAAGTGGGGAAACGTTTTGGTCTCCAGGTAGTTTTAAGGGAGCTCTGGGGTTGCGTCATTACTTAGTCACTGATCAAACATGATACAAACAATTGTCTCTTACTCCACACCTTTGCATCAAAATGTCATTTCAAACTACGCATTATGTCATTTGAATATTCTGCTTTTAACGGAAATTTACATTTAATGCTGATATTTAATGTTAGGTTTTTGATAACTATTTCTTCTGCTGGTCGGCCGCATGCTTGTAACAGAAATAATTGCCCCTTGGGGATGAATAAAAGTAATTCTGATTCTGATGACGTTCCGTCCTGCAGTGCATTGTAAGGTTGACCTAAAGACATATCCTGGCCTTTCTCTTCACTTGAAGAAGTTGAATCCAGCCTCAGCATGTATCATGAGGCACACGTCACGGCCCATGGACCAGACCACACTAAACCCAGGCAGCACTAGTGAGCTCTCGTTTGAAGACTGTCAGCCTGAAGACATACAAGTCACTGCCACACAAAAACTGGGTAAGTCTTGTTCATTTTTGCTATAGTATTTAACCTTTGACCCTGTAAGAGTTCTGAAGTAGTTTCCCACTGATTGTCAATACTAACCTAAGGGGTTTTGGTTATTTTAATGGTTATGTTTTGCAATTAAAAAAAAAATGTAATTCTATATGTGGTTGTATTCAAATGTTGTTTATAACACTATTACCATGTTCACTTTCTTCAGGCTGTTATCGGGCCAGAACCTGCCCACGGTTTTTCCTCGCTGTACCTTCGTTGCCCGAGTGCCTGCTTAAATCACTGAGCAACATGACGTGGGCCCTCAACCTTCCTCAGCATGGGACAGCAGAGCTGGGCTGTGCCTCAGGCACACTCGTACATGTGCTGCCGGGACAACCCTGCAACGACAGCATCTTAATCAAGATGGCAGAAGATGATGGTTCAACTATTGGGACATTCTGTCGCAATGGACCTATAACTAAACTCCAAATCCACACAAATATATCCGTCACTGTCACTGGCACAAACGGCAAAGCACTCACTCCATCTAATATATTGACAGCGCGTATAAAAGACGAGATTTCAGGTAAAAACATGTTGATATATAAATTAAATCATTGCACATATAACCATTATTTATACTTTGTCAACTTTTCCAATAGAAAGCTTCATATTCAGAGTTTCTCCAATGAAGAATATGCCTCTTTTCTTGGCCACTCCTGGTTGGCCAAAAGGAATGAAGTCTGAGTCAACAGTGTCTTGGATCGTCACTGTCCCACCAAAGATGAAGGCACATCTGATGTTCACTGACCTGAGCCAGCCCAAGTGCAGAAAACGCCACACCGAGATCACAATCCGAAGAGTGGGCCAGTCACAGAATGACTACAGCCGCAGGGAGGATGAGAAGCTTCAACATGAACTCACGGTGTCTGGAAGCTTCTTTCTGAACATGTCCAACTGTTTGCCAGAAGAGAGAGACTTCAGCGTCTTCACCCAAGTCACACTGTACCAGAGTAAGTCCAGGGGAAAACATTGCACATGGTTTATGCTTATTTCATTAGGAGTGTTTCATGTTGCACTATAAACTGTGTTCTGTTGATCAAGTAAATTAGCTGAAAGCATAAAAAGTATTACAATTTCTTAATTACAATTTTAGGGAATACATTTTTAGGGTGTATTATTAGATGTAATTTTCTGGTCAGACCTAAACTATTTTCCATAATGCGCGCTCATAAATATCACCGCAAATAGCATATTCTGTGGAAGATTATAGGCAAAACATCTTCATGAAGAACCGATTACAATTAACTAATAATTGACTTACATTTATTTTATTCAGTAAGATTTTTTACTAAACATGTTACTATTATTTTCAGGCCAGATAATGACGATCATTGTGAGCATTGTGGCTGCCTTGTTGGTCATTTTCATTGTGATCCTTATCGTGGTGTGTGTGGTGATCAGGTACGTTTATTTCTTCTCTTGGGAAATACTGTTAAATGTTGGATTCATATTTTGGATTGTGTTTTGGTAAACAGAAAAAAGAAGAGGAACCTTAAACCTCAGACGTCCATCTACAATCCAAACGGCACAAGCTTCCTGCCCGGCCAAACTGGTTTTCCCCGTTCTCAGGAAGACGATGAGATGCATGTGTACGATTACATTGATGACAGTCTGGTCTACTCCCACCTGTTGAGGAACGGGGAGCAGATTGGCATCTATGGGGAGGTAGGCTCTCACATAGACTCACAGAATCCCCTAGTGGCCAGAGAGAGCGGGACAGGTGACACAGAGATAGGCACTTACCAGGATTATCTTCACGAGCAAAAACCAGAGCTGCCCAAAAGACCCCCAAGCCACATGCAGCCGATGGTGGACAACAACCTTCATGAGCTAGAAGAGAGCGAGGAGTTGTCATCTGCTCTTCGACCACAGCTGGAGCAAAACGGAGAAGTGCCAGACGGGGGCGAATAAGAAGCAGGAGCGCCGATGCTTTGTTTTTAACAGTTTTAACAGTTTCTTCACCAGGACTAAAATCTTGATGTTACAAAGAAGAGAGGACATTCTTTGTAAACCTCTCCGATAAGCCATTCCACTACTCATGGACTTGTGGCTGTTCACTGTGTAAGTAATAATTATAGTATAGTATTGTTGTCTTTTACAGAAGTGAGTCTATGTGGAGTCTGCATGTTTCTGTGTGGTATCTGTGTCTGGGTGGGTTTCCTCTGGGCTCATGTTCCCCCCATTAACCCAAAACATATACATCAGGTAAAATTCTCAACCTCCTGACCAAGCAGAGCACAAGACCTGGAAATGGGTCCGCAATTTTAATGTGTTGTCGCATCTGTTTTATCTGTGTTTATAGTTCTATTTGTGCATTATGAAAACAACAATGTGACTGACCAATGCAATGTAAGTAATTTAATGATGATTTGATTGAGCTAATGTTAGGTGCTACATGTATTGGACTTAAGTGTTTTGATATTTGGTTATTGCAATTTATTGTCCATTTGTTACTTGCTTGCTACACTGCTGCTACGCATTGAATAATGAGTAGGTGAGACATGGTTTACTTTCGCTAGTGTCTGTATCACAATATAAATACAATTAATGTTAATCAATAAAATTCTAGAGAAAAAATTATACTGAGCTAGTTTGGATGCAGGTAACCATAAACAGATACATATCTCTTCAATGTTCTTGCACTTTGAATTTTGTTTACCAACACTCAGAGTGTCTGGTTCCAAGAGTAACACAAGGTTTCTTGCAGAGAATAGATCAGAGGTCAATCATGGATTAAGCGAAAGAAAGCATTACAAATAAATAGTATATTTTTAAATATATATATATAATTACCTATTAATTGGATTTGTTCTCTTTGCTCATGAGAAGTGTCATTCTTAGAAAATCAATCAGAATATAAAACATATGTGAAGAAGTAAAACCTTTTTTCATGTGCTTTTCCTACAAGCTAATTGCTGATAAATGTACGTAAAATATTCAAGTACAAGATTTATTTTCTTCATAAATCAAAATATTTGCATATATAATTCCCTGCAGAGGGGGTTGTATTTGCATAATATTTTGTAAGTAAAAGTGCCCTTGAGTAAACGTTTGGTGGGGTCTTCTCACTGTGGGTAAGTACGCAAGTGAACAAGCTGTATGTTGACAATATTATGGGCTTTGAATATGAGCATTTCTTGCACTTTACCTTATATGATTATATTTTTCTACTTTTTTGGTCTAAATACATGAATAATTCCAAATAAGAATGTTTTGTCCTCCAATTACACACAAGCTTTAAATTAGAGTTCAGATGTGAAGTCTCTGCAGGTTCTCTTACTTGAGTAGTAGTTTCCCAAAATGCTATTTTACTCTTACTTACTGGTAGTTTTTTTGAACCATGTTTACTTCTAATGGAGTAATTCCCCTTTGTTATGCCCCTTTAAAACAACACACCTCTGTCTAATTGCATACCTAAATTAAAGATCTCAGAAAAATCATGGTTGTAATAGACCATTTAAACAGCACTTTGAGTTGTTGCTGGTGGACAATTTCAACAGCACAATACCTTTTAGTGTATTTATCAGGACATAATCTGGTGATACACAGAAGAGGAAAAACTTGTTTAACCACTGTGTAATTTAGTCTCTTATTTAATGAAGGTAATTAATACAGTATAAACAAGTTGTATAAAAATATATCTATTTACATGGACATTTCATATTGTAATAATTACTTGTTAAAAAAAGATAAATAAATGTAGAAGGTTACATTCAGTTATATTGAATTTAAAGGAGACAACAATTTATGAGCTTGTAACCACGTTATAATTTCCGTTTTCACCTATGCCCACAGCTCTGCACTTATGAATATTTTTTCATTCAGAGTCCAGGTCATACCTGTAGGGTTCAGAAATGTCTCATAGGATTTTTTCAACAATAAAAACAGTAAATAAAATAAGCTCCTTGAAATGCTATGATGGGGCAGTTTTTTCAAGTCATTTTAGAGCAATATTACAGTTTACAACTGAGCAAAATATTATGATCTGCATATGTTATGGTTTAAAACTAGTTACTCCCCAAAAAGCATAATATGTCTAATTTATCTGAATATTAAAATGTCTTAAATGCATTAATAAAAGACAAAGTTCCTCACTTATACAAACCTCAGACAATATTGAACTCACAAACAGATGCCTTCTCCTCTTTGCAGTTTTCATCAAACCACTTTCCTTTGGCCCTGGTGGACAAGGCGGCACAGTTTTGGCGGGTGGCTCCGTCCGGCTGATGAGTGATCTCTGTCTCCCAGTTTGCATATCTCAGGACAGTCCCAGTGTTTTCGGCCCAGACTCCTTCAGTAACCATGTCGTTGATGCCAATCCAGATGTGCTCCTCTGGTCCGATGCTCTGGCGCACGTAGTTATGAAGCTGCTCGTTTTCGTCCAAACTCAGGGGGGTGGCCAGAGCACCCCCTTTGGCAATGCAGTCATCACTGGCAGAGTGGAAGTTCTTCTTAACGCGATCAGCCAGGAAGCACTTGCCAAGGATCTTCATTCCTCGTAAACAAACTGAGGAGTTGAATTCGTGTAAGCGAATGTGAACAGATCCAACAGCTGTACCCATGAATCTCTATGCTCTCTGGAGATGTTATTGTTTTAGCATATTTTGTTCCACAGTATGGTACTGAATTTATCTATCTCCATGGAGATGTCCCCTGGCCAAGTTACAAGTCAGTTCTGTGGAAGGGCGACCCCCGCTCACAAGAATATTAATTTTGTCTTCTGAAGTTGAACAGTTTAGTTGTTTTTTCCAATTACATTTTCTATTTTTTTTCAAAATGAAACACATAAAATACAAAACAAAAACATGCCACAAAACGCAAGCAACCAAAATAAAAAATAAAAAGTCAAACCAAAATTACGGCATATATTGTGCAGCGAATTAGTCTCATCTAGTCCAAAGTCTGTCAAAAATTTCAATTTTCAAGTTTACGGTAGTCCGAATGTAATTTTTTCCAAATGTCAGTTATTTGGGTCCTGTCCTTGATTGTTGGTGCAATTTGCATCATCCATTTATTTGTGAGTGCTTTCTTTCATGCTGCCAGGAGTATGCTCCAAAAATATCTATCTATTGTGTCCATGGCAGGAAGTTTGAGGCCCTAATACATAGTTCTGAAGCGAGATGGTGGTGTCAAAAACAGTCTGCAACACTTTATTGATCTCAGTCCAGTATTTCTGAGTAACAGGACAGTCCCAGAACACATTAAATGGGCTTACTGTAGTTGTTTTTTTCTATATGAGACGATATAGAAATGATGTTAGGTGACTTCCGTCTTCATCAAAAACGTCACACAATGATTGGTGTCTTAAGAGCTGTTCTTCTAAGTCGTCATCAACCATCATGTGACATTTATGATGAAACATATCAAGGTAATTACATAATTTCATAATTTTGTAATTGAATGAATGCAAGATAGCTAAATACTGTGCAACATTACAAGCAAAGCAATGACATCTCCACGGAGAAAAGCAGGTAGTGGACTCCTGTATCTGAAGTTACATAGTGCATCTTTAAATAAAAATGTGATTTAATAATCTTCTAAACCATTACCTGTCTGTAAAGCTTGCTGCTCTTTTATTACATTTAGTTCCATCATAATGTTACTTATTTGATTCTTCATTTCCTCCATTGCAGCACTGTCAGCACCTGGAAAACGCATTATTTACTACTTATTCTTTCATATAAAGGCTATTTTGCTACCTAATGGCACACTAATGCTGCGTGGTTATTTGTGTAGCCTACCTTTATTCCTGTTTTTTCTCTTCAAAGTGGTTTCCTGCTGTGTGCTCTGTCCCAACACAAGCAGGAAAACCACAAGGGCTGCTCTGGCATCCATAATGCTTTTAAAAGACCAAATCCAGCCTAAACTGAGGGAGCTTTAGTGTGAACTCCAAACTTCTGCTGCTCTAGGGGCTGTTCCTGTTCTCTTGTCTGGCAGCAGTTAGTTGTATGAGGTTATCAGAACTAATGATTTACAGATGTGAAACACTGGTTCTTTTGTATGTGTGTGTGTGTGTGTGGCACAAAGCTGGATGTGTGGCGCTTCAGTGTTTGAACACCCATGACCATCTCTCCACATGTTGTACCAGAGTGGCTTATGTATGTTTTTCAATTAACAATATGGAAGTACTAACGTAATTGTGCATTATATCGTTCGTTCCATTCTTCTTTGTTATTTTTTTGGGGGGAAAAGACTGAGAGTCTTGTGTAATAATAAAATCTAGTTATCACGAAATGAATGTGTCGTCTGTCAAACAAACCTTCCCGTATTCAACACATCATAATGAAGAGCTGACAAATAAGATGTAACTTCAGCAGTATATACTGTATGTTATTATATCTGCTATGTCCCAATAACGAATGCTAATGATACAATAAACTAACCTATATATATGGAAACAATTTTAGTGGCACTGCACAAAATGGAAAAATGACCACAGAACAGTTAAAGAAACATTCAATTGAAAACAGTCATTTATTACAAAAAGTTTACAAGTCGAGGCCAAGGCAGTTTGTAAACACAACATTACATCGCCAAAGTGACAATAGAAGTTGATCAATAGCTGCAGGTATGTGTCGCCATGACGACCGACAGTGCACAGGTCTAGTTTAAAGGTCAATCAAATGCATAGTTAATTCACATTTTTGTCCACATTACATTCTTATACCGTGATAAATTTTGTGAGTTTTAACAAAAATACGATGCAAAATCAAAATGTGCAATCAAATTTCATCTTAATATATTTTTTATATTGCTACATTCCCACCAAGTAATTTATATCCATTATTATTTAAGATGTTTATTACATTCTTGTTTATACTTAATTACTGCATCATATACTGTATAGTCTGAGCTCCAGCAGCACCAGCTTTACATTGTGCATTTGACATTTATCAAGTACTTCATACGTACAACTACTTGAATTCATTTTAAGTGTATCTGTAACAAGCAATTCTGTCGTATTGTTCATGTTTCATAACACATTTTCTCTGTAAAATTAGACAACAAACACTGACTTTGAAATACTGACAAAAGCAAAAAGAAGTCATAATGATAACAGTAAACAACCAAATACTTAAAAACATGCAGAAATAAATAAAATACACCCTTTAAAAATGTTCAATGGATCTTCTTCTCTAATCATCCTTTTCAGGCAGTGTGGCTCTGGTCTACGTCGGGCAAACAACTGGAAAAAACAAACCGAAACAAAAGACAAAACCACTGTATTAAAAAATAATGAAACTGCACCTTTAGACATACTAAAAATGCATCTAAAAACAAACACACAGAATTTTGGGAACTCTCTAAAGCAATGTATATGATCCTCTACAGACACTAAACAGGGATCGTCCACGTGCTGTGATCGTGGGACAAAGGAAGAGGAGATTTGGGGAGAGGGAGCTTTGTGCGCGTGAGGAGAGCGTCGGGGTCGGACTGCAACACAGCTCAGTGGCCAACAGGGGGAGCGCTTCCACATCACAACATCAGTACAATCACAAACCTCTGTCCTTTGCTCACACCAGAGCTGGGGTGAAAAGGCAGCAGCGAATTATGTAAAAACATAAAGTCAGATAAGGAATTTATGGATAATTTTTAAAGAAATTTATTAAAAGTTGTTTGATTTTTCATAGTTTACTCAGTTACAGAATTGTACTTTTCACAGAGTTTTCTGACTTTATTTCTACTTGAGTAACATATCATTTGACATACTCTTATTTCAGTAAAAGAAGTTAAGTGACGAAAAGAGCTTTATGTTGTTGTTGAATTACATTTGTGTTTCTTGCACTGCTCCTTGACAAGACTTGATTGAAATTCCTGTAATTTTTTATGTGATTTATGTTAAGATCTTATCCTAACACCAAACAAACGTGTTTCTACTATTGAGCATTCACATACTATTCTGTTTTCAACAAGGATAACAGTTGTGTGCGTTTTTATTACATGACATGTGTGAATGAATAAAAAAATAAAAAAGACTATATTTAAGTAATAAAGTGAATATCACTGCCTTACCTTTGAGAATATACTCTGTTAATAGACTGGGCACCTTGTCGTCGTCATCTCTCATTGCAAGAAGAACTGGAAACAATGCAAACAAACACTTTAGACATTTGGTTTATATAAATTCTCTAAATCTCAGATATCAATTAAATGTTTACTTTTGGTGAGCATTTGCAAGTCTTCAATCGATGGAGGGTGTCCTGTTTTTGCATAAGGTATTACTGTGGTCAAGTACTACAAGATACACAAAACAGGAAGGAACTTAGTAAGACACGCTTGTTTACATTATATGACATAACTAACTTGACAGCTAAAAGAGAAAAAGAGAGAGAGAAACCTGTTTTTCACTGCACGCGCCCCTAAATGTTTGCCGAAAGCTGTTTTGAATGACAGAAGAAAGTCCTTCCATGCTGAAACGCTGAGGAGGAATGAGAGGCAGGAATGTCAGCGCACACAACTAAACATGAAGAGTGATTTATGGAGTAGGAGATTCTTATGCAGAAACTACACATGCAACAATTTCCACACCTCAGAGTGAAAGGTAATAATAACATGATGGTTTAGTTGTGACAGTGAATTCGTGATATTGAAGGGAGTCGCTGCAACAACATTTTGACTCTTGAGTTTCCCACTGAAGAAGTTCCCAACAGTAATTTGTGAACTTAAAGGTGCACATGTTCCCTTTGTAGAGGGTCCACCACCAGCTTGTCTCCATGGAGATGATAGTGTTTTACATGGAGTGGTGCACAGCATTTCATTTAACATATCTATCTTGCACGAATTAAATTACATGCGTTTTTATTGTTAAAAAACATGCATTCATTCAGGAAACTGTCTACTGTGTGTTATTCACTAGGCCACCGAACGGCACTGGAGGTAGATCTATTTGGCCTCATGGCATATGGCATCTCCATGGAGACAATCAGGTGGCAAATCCTCCATCCGAAAAGTGACACAGTGCACCTTTAGATAGTGAAGTAAAAGTTGCTAAGAATGTTACATTCCTCGGGTAAACCCGTGCCCACTGAAGATGTCTGATACTGACCGCTCCCAGTGATTTGTCATTGTGGCTCTGTGAAGTCCCAGCTGCTCCTTTCAGTTTCTTCTTCTTCTTCATCATTTCGCGGTGCTCCTTCTGCCGGTTCTGGACGTCGATGAGCACTGAGATAAAACTGTTCTTCACTTCTTTCTCAAAGTCCATTTCGTCCCTGAGCGCCAAGTGCTGCACCAACTCCTCAGAAAGCCCACGGACAGTGCCCTCTGTCTCCTCCAGGCGCTCGTTCAGCGCCGCCACGGTCATGCTCCTTATTCCTGCACAAGAAACAAGGTTAAAATGTAGAAATACTGCCAGTAAGAATTTTAAGATGATTATTGTCATCAAGAAAAGGCTCCAAAGGTAGTCATCTGGACAACACAAGTGATTTCTAAATCAGTGTTCGGATGATTACCTTTGGAGCCTTTTCTACTATGAACCACTCCAGGATAAATGGGGGATTGCATCGGCTAATGCTAATGGCGTTTGTACAATTTTGAAAAGAAGAAATATCTGATTAAATTGAATTAATAGTCCACAATGGATAAATCACATCCTGCCAAAGAATGCAATTTTATTTTTAAATCCAAAAGTTCAAGTTTAATTAAGCTGATTGCATTGAATTTACACAATGAAAATGGTAAAGTCACGATAAGATTTCTCTCTTCATGTTTTTATTATTGTTATCATAAATATCAGACATGATATTTATGATGAATACATTATCAACCAGATAAAAGTTGAACATTTTTGACTGATGGCTTCGATGGATACAATTTGAAACTGTTTTTTCCCCCTACATTTTTCCACTGTTATTAAAGGTATTTCCATATGTGTTTTGGAGTTTGTATTGTGCAGATAACAATTATGCTTATCAATTTTTTGTGTTTTGTTTTGTTATGGTCGAGTAGTCACAATTATTAATCAATTCATTGTTGTAGCCCTAGTTTCTTTAAAATAATCCCCAACACTAAATTGCTGGTGCACCAGTCAAATCCATCAACATGTTTTTGTTGAGAACGCAAACCACTCTGCCAGTGCGTTCCCATTCTGTCCTATTCTGTTCCGTTTGGGTCACAAAAGCATGTCATTACCCCTGCTGTACAGCCAGTGGAGTTTAAAGGGCAGCGACAAAGAGGCTATGTATTGCTCCAGGGCCCCGAATTTGACCCAATTTCTATTCATTTCTACATGAAGTTGTAAAACAGTACAATTTACAAATGTTATTAAAAACTTATAATTAGTATGTATTTGAATGCTCTATGCACTGTCTACATTTTGATAAACACTAAAAATGTGCTTCTAAAATTATACAAAATACATTTGGGAACTATTACTGCTATTTTGTCCCTGCTATTATTAATGTGCAGCGAGGTTAGCAGAAGCAGAGTATTAATGAAATGTCCTTGACTGTGTTGAATTCACTTACTCTCCTCGTAGTGGGGGCTGGTGATGTGCTGGACGTCCACAGAGAGCATGGAGAGGTCGGACTGTGACGGGTTGTGGGCGACGTCCGGGGAATCCTGCATCATCTCCTCGATCTCCTCAATGACCTACAGCCACAAAAACAGACTCGTCAAATCCCATGCGGCCTGAGGGGATCAGTCTGGTTGGCCCTGCTGACACGCTGCTCCACTTTCACAACCGGGACACAGACACAACAGACGCGAAAAACAAGCGCCTTTGACAAACACATTCAAATATTACTCTTTGTTTTATGCTGCAGCAATGCCAAAGCAAATTCATGAATTCTGGTCACTGTCAATGGCAACGATGTCTCTCTGATTTGGCCAAATAAGAAGATAAACGTTCTTTCTTTCATTCATTAACTAAACCTGGGTGTTAAGGGACAGGACAATAACAAACAGGACAAAAATTGAGTTGTTGTTAACAGGCTAGATGTCGATACTTTTAAGTTTATTATACATAACTTTAGAAGGATGGCTTCAATTAAGAGAACCAAAAATCCCTGTAAATTAACAATAGATATTTAACTTTAGTACAGAAGTTACTACACCCCCATAGATTTCAATAGGGGAGACAATTTTAGTAGAGGACACTGCATATTAGACATTCAGTGTAGTAAGTGTTAAAGGTGGAGGGTCAGACACCTGCTTGTCTCCGTTAGGGATGTCAACATTATTTGGTTAATCGATGATCATCAGAAGCAAAAATAAGGCATCCACAGACTAAGGTTGGCATGTTTCAGAGCTGAGTTGAGTTCTGCAAATGAAGGCCAAAACATATTGACAAGTTAATAACATCTTCTAAATTGATTGTCTTAAAAAAGAAGTCTGTGGATGCGAACGTTGTTGGAAAAATACCTCATTTCAATTCCATCTGGAGCCCAAAAAAGTAAACCTAACAGTAAAGTGCTCTGTTGTCTGGCTTTTTAGGTCACATTAAATCAGAAAACCTGATTTCACATGAAGCTATGAGGATTGGCGAGCTATTATTAGACAATGTAAATAAAAGACATCAGAGGATTTCACTGCTGTTTGGTCATGGCAATAATAACCGTAATACTAAAATTGTAATGCTTCTTCTCACAATCATTGTAACACCAAAATGTGATATTGTGATAGTCCCAGTCTCCATGAAGGCTCCCTTTTAAAGAGAGGGTTAGTTACCTGGTCGGCTGTTTGCAGGGGTTCGTCTGTGAGGCTGGTGATGATCATCGAGTGCATGTCCAGTTCCTCCCTGAGCTCGTCGTCATCTGATACCTCCGCTTCATCATTCTGTCTCTGCCCGGAAAGAAAGCAGAATTGAATCTAAATACATTAGTCCTGGCACATGTGACATTTTAAATATCAGACGTAGTTGATTAGAAAGGTCTCAAGGAAAGTAATACTATATGAGATGAGGAAGTTGTGTACCGTTTTGTCCCCCTGGTAAAATGCTGGTGTTTGTAGGGAACATGTCACTGACTGTTTCCAATCCACGGGCATCACCTGGCTGTAGCTCTGAGTTAAAGCAGTCCAAATCCTGTCAAAGAGGAAATGCACAAATCAAAATCCAACCAAAGGATTATGAATAAAAATAGGACCACTGCAGTACGTGTTTTAGGGCATCTTCTAAAAATATATTGCGGTCGGATTAAGCTGTTTTAATGCTTGTGATTTGTGACAATAATCCCACAGATGTTTTTTTTAAAGAAGAAAGAAGCACACCAGATGAGCAGAAAGCTTCAATAAAATCACAGTTTATCACATAAGTGCTGATAACAATATATGGTCATTTAAGAAACAGTGACCATTGAAAGTAATTCTGATTAATTGAGTTGTCAGCGTTGAGGTGCCAATAATAACACATTTAAACTATGTCAGATTATTGTGCTGGAGAACATCTTTGCAAAAAAGACCAAAAATACCCAGCACGTGCAGACATTTAAACATGACTGTATGCTGTCGGACAGTTTAGTGGAACATAACTGAGACAGAGTCGTTATGAAAACCTTCAGCGACAGAGTTCTGTGATGAGAATGGAAATGGAAACGTAAACACAAACACATCTTGATAGACGCGACCTCCAGGCCACACTCACGCGTCTCTCTCCAGCGCGTCCTCACTCAGCACATTCACGGGGGCGATGCTCTCCGTTTTCGCGTTATAATTTTGGAAGCACACGGTTAACTTTTCGTCAAAATCCTTCACCAAATCCTCCATGGACCTGAAAGCCCCACATTCTTCGGGGGAGAGGCTGCCGTCCCGGAGCTCATCCTCCAGGAGCAGCTCCGTATCAGCGGGAACACTGTGGCCTTTCTGCGGCGCCACGAGCCCCGGCAGCAGGCTCAGCTCGCCCCCAATCGGCCACTCGTCGTCGAAATGTGCGATGGGCGCCGCCATATCCCGGCCCTGCCTTTAGCCCCGGGTTAAAGAGGACATGATGCTGCGGGACAAGCAGGCCTCCGCATCCTCCTCCGGTGTAGCCACTCACTCTCGCTGGCCACAGTATGGCCGCTGCGCACCAGCCGCGCACCAGCCGCGCACCGGCGGCTGCTCATGGCACAATAGTGCCCACTGAAAGCATTCAAAAGTATCTACGAAGAGAAGCTTTCAAATGGGTTTGTGGCCGAGTAGGTAAATGCATTTGATGAATCAGTTTAAATGTCGCAGCCGCAGACATCACAAGTGATGCTTTATTGGTCCAAATTTGAAACATGTTAGAAACTATTGTGGTTTTCACAGCGACGCACAGCGGATAGATGAGGCATTGCAATAGAAATAGAGCGATGAGCTCATGTTGCCATTGACAACCAACAAACTTAAAACTAGATGTTGTTGTTGTAGTTGTGCTTTTACCGCCACATACTGTAGTTGTACGTCTTCAAAGTATGTGTTTTACGCTGTACCGTAAAAAAAAAAGGAGAGAGAGAGAAATAAAGCGAGAGAAAGAGCGACAGACAGAGAGAAGGAGAGAGAAAGCTCTAAAACTAGATGCGGTGCAATGGCAAGCCATTGCGAGTGACTGCGTAATGCATGGCCATATTCTGTACAGTTGCCATGACGATTATGTCACACAACACCAACATTCCTAACTCTAAGAGATAGGGAAACATTTGACGACGGATCCCGCAAAACGTCAAGACCGAGGAATACCGAAAGTAACAGCAAGAATCAGACGAAGATTATCTACAAAACGAATGACGAAAATGCTTTATTACGCCGTCACTCAATAGAGAGTAATAGTGACTGTGTAATGCATTTCACATTCACTAAAAAAAACCAAAAAAACAACAACAATAGTCTCCAATAAGTTTTGTGTTCTCCAAAATGAGTTCACCTTTGTCAACGCTGAAGAAACTCAAACACACACCTTTGCTGCAATGGTGAGTAACACAATGCAAATATTAGAAGTATATTTGGCACTTACATACAGAATACTGCATTATAAATTGTTTTTTGAGCCAGGGAAAACCCTGATAACCATGCCAGGGGAAACCTGTTGAGAGGTAAGGTTTGATATAACTTGTAAATGCAACTACAGAGCAGAAGTAAAACAGGAAACGCATTGTTTTCATCTCAACAGATGCAGAGTTTCAGGCAGCAGCTGATCATGGTTCCTCTATTTCTGACCCGTATTCTCTGGTGACCCCCAACACCCCTCATAACACCAAAAAGACACAAAAGAAAGGTAATATAAAGGACAGTCCCAATCCATCTCTCATAAACTGGGTAGAATTTAACATTTTTCTTCTCAGACAGCCCACCGAACAGCCCTAAACCCACTCTGATGCAGCAGCTGTCCAGTTTAGAGCAGAGAGTCAGGGCCCAAGCAGAAGAGATTCATCACAAGGTTAAATTTGTATTGTCAATGGCTGTGCTGTGACGCCTCCTAATAATTAACTCTTATATTCTTCCTACAATTCTGTTGCTGCGAAGGATAAAATAATTTCAGCTCTAGAAGAAGCCCTGAGGGTGAAGAAAGGTAGCCTTGTGTTTTGGTTGCAGTTCATTAACAGATCATTGTGAAAAACAAGAATTTAGTGGGACAAGTAGAAGTACACACACATAATACACTGTGTTTTCTATTGTAGAGATTTCTGAGAGGAGATGCAAGACGCTACAACAGCAGGTTTTTGAAATGGAGGTGAGAATACATTGAAAATTGAACCAGAATTGTGATTTTCTGATTTACTATTGCGGCTGATTTATCCAACAGAACTTTTTATTGGACTATAACATGATCTGGGTTGGATCTGAAAATACAGACGCAAAAGAACAAACCTTCAACTTTAAGGGGCTTTGGACACCACCAGGTAGTTTCCAAGTCTGGCAGAATGAAGATTTGTGGCGTTGGTGGCTATTTTACACACTCACAGTGATTTTCTTTACAGAGACCTCAGCAGACAAGCCGTTTCACATGAACTTTGACCTCGTCCTGGAGAAGATACAAGAACTCAACATTCTGGCAGGAGAAGGGGAGACCTACATTAAGACTACAACTACGGGTGCTCAGCTGGCACAAAAGGAACCAGTTAAGCTGTGGCTTTACCAGAACGGCATCATGATGTTTGACGGACCATTTTGGACGTATCAGGAGCAGAAAACCCAAGTAAATAGCTCGTATTTACTGTCGCAACATAGTACAGCTGGGCCCACACTTTCAAGGTTTTCATGATTCGTGAAGTAACTTTATATTCCATTCAAAAGTAATTATCAGCTTCTTCAAAGCGTTCCCACACTTGGATGAGGAAAACCCCTTGGGGGACGTTAAAGTGTATATTGGATCACAGGACGAACTAAAATGGCCTCAAACCAGAAACAAAACAAAACTGTGAACACATATAATCCTGCAGTTTTGCTCATTTGTTTGTTGTCTTTTGCAGCAGTTTATACAGGATCTGATGGACGGCTATTTTCCATCGGAGTTACAGGAAAGGTTCCCAGATGGCGTGCCTTTTCAGGTGTGTCTTTGTCTTTCCACCCAACTAAAGTTAAAACAACAAACGTTAATGCACTGTTATCATTTAGGTCCACGATAGGAGGCATGAACAGTTCATACCCAGGCAGCAGAAAAAAAAATTCCCTGGTCATGGGCATATTATTCAAGGAAACAATGGAAAAAACACAACTTTTTTCAATGCAGCACCTGACAGCGGTGGGTCACTTCACTTTGTTACATTACATTTTAAAATAAATGGTACTTGTTTTTAAAAAATCTACTTTTAAGTCATACATTCACTTTTTAAGATCTAAATTTAACTGCCAATCTGAATAAACTGAACTATATTGTCTTTAATTAGTTTGGTAATTTTGTTGGATTAGAACCACTAAAGAAACAATAGGACCAGATGATTTCCATGTGAAAACAACTGCCTCTGACTATCCCACACTGTTGCTTCTGTATAGTACATTTAAATATGGTAAAACATGTAATTGCTTGAGAGTTAATTCTTCTAATCTCTTAAAGGTAAAAAACTGGGTCGAACAGTGAAGGCAGGGCAAGTGATGATGATCGGGGAGGATTTGGAGCGAGCCCTGCAGGTGACCAGGAGCAAGCAGGTACATGAGAACATTTTTGGCCAAACACGCTCCTTCTGCCGTTCTGCAAATTTAATGAACTACGCCCCGCGGGTCTTGTCTTTACTTGTTCACTGCAGTCTTGCTTAATACTTTCATTAGGGTTCGTCTGACGCACGGAGCAGCTCTCTGATCCTTGTTGACACTCCAGCCCTGCAGAGGTAATCAATCTCAATGTCATTCTGTAAATAATGACAAAATATACGGTACATTTTATTGACAGCAAAGCACAAAATACCATTCCACCTCTGATGGACATCCCTTTTCCCTTGTTTATCATTCAATACTGATTAGTTACTGCATTAGATTAAACTGGAAAATATTGGTTGACTCATCGATGTCTATTGAGACCGTGTTTTAGTGAGTAAAAATTAATCTTAGTGCCTTTGCTCTACCCACCAAAACAATAATCAGAAAACCTTTGGCAGTTACTTGTAGCCTACTACTTAATTTGTTGGTTAATCAATGTGAATTTCGACAACATTGAAGAAGAAAATATATTCAAGAACGAGCTGCTGTGTCTAATAATATAGCTGGAACAGTATTATTTGAGGCTCAGTATATATCATGTATACATTTTCTTGCAATTTTTGTTATTGGGTAATATGACCCATTTGAGCTGTAGAGATTTGACAAAGTAACTTCTATGGCAAGTTATTGTTTCATTCTGGTATTTATTTGATGCAGCTCATGCCTTTTAATGACACTATATTTGAAAATGGTTTACCGAGAGCACCCTGCTTCAGTGCCATAACATCGTTTCAACATTATCGTTTATTGTACTATTTAGTTAGAATGTGTTGTGCTTCAAAATGTGTTATCGTGACAGATCTAAGTCTCTGTCAATATCACACGACACAGCTTCATCAAACAGTCATTGAAATTCTTCTGTTGTCAATAGTTTAAAGGCGAAATCCGCATCTGATGTGACAACGCTGAAGATAAGGTCTGAAGACGGTTGTCGAGCGTATTTGCTGAAAATGACCTTCTGCGAGACGATTGGTCACGTCCGACAGTACCTGGACACACACAGGTGCGGCTTCATTATGTGTGAGTGATTTTTAGTTTGAGACTGAGACATTGACTTTGCAGAGTTTTTTGCCACAGAGGCGGTGAAATGCCCAGCTATGACATCATCAGCGCCGCTCTGAGGTGCCGCTATGACGACAACAGTAAGACCATTCGGGATTGTGGACTCACGGCAAACACTTCACTGTTGTTACGCACCAGTAACACCACATGACAAGTTAGCAAAAACATTCAAATAAAATATCCTATTACTGTGCTGAAAGTAATAGTTTTAAAACACATTTTGAACATTTTGTCATGACAGATGAAGAATGGGAACATGTTTATCTCAATGGAGGAGCACAAAACCCACATGTTTGTTTCACAGTATTTTTTAACACCATGTCAACTTGCACATTAATATTCACAGGGAACTATTTAGCTGGAGAAATTGTTGGGACATAAAACTCCTGGCAATGGAAACAATAGTTAGAAGGTCTTTGTGAAGAAGTTTTGGCTCAGCAAAACTCAATCACAAAGATGACAAGGAATGATCAAATGAACAAGGACTATCAAGGCTCAAGTAATGATGGATCTTTATAAAACGTAAAAGATCTTTTGAAACAATATATTCTAGACACAGAGATAATTTTGCCACTTTTACTTTTCATGTTTTTGGTTTGGTTTTCCATTTCATAAAAATAAAACATTTGGATGAACCCAATAAACTTTTCAAAGTCTTTATTGCTAAAATAGTCAAAATTCAAACAAGAACAAAGTATGAAAATAGAAACATCTTTTCCCTTTTGCAAAACATTGAGATGTTAAGGCATGCGGAGCCTGAAGATAAATCTTGTGCTAGTAAAGTTTAAAGGTCCCATGAAATGAGAAATGGCTTTAGTTCCTGCTTTGTACAATTTTAAACCAATTATTCAAAACGTTGCATATTTCATCTAATAACAATCCCTTTGTCTCCTTTTAAAGTGTCTAGTTCAATGGCTTTTTGTACAAACAGGCAAATGAAAATTAAAAGTGGTGCTTGTGGGATGATCCAGCCAACCCCGTGCACACCTGCGTTAAACATTAGAGTCCACTGCCACACAAATACTGCTCCCTGTTCCAAACACAGAAAATACTGTCACTTCATGGGACCTTTGCACAAAACAAATGCAACATTTCCTCTAACGCTTCAGCACATTATTACAGCATCACATAAGGACAAATCAGAAGCATTCACTCTGAATTGTCCTTGCAAACAAAAACAATAAATAATACTGAGGATTAATACTGTTACTCAGTCACTAATAAAACAACACTTCTGTCTATAGCAGGTCCGTCATTATCGGTCAGCTCAAGTCACGCGTAAAGTCACGCGATGCACTGTACAGGCTGCAAACGCAACACGATTTCGATGCCCACTTTGTAACCTTTGCAAAACAACCTACATTCAACGTCAGGGAATGTAATGTATAAACCATCCTACCAGCTCATGAATGCAGAAAAGTGAGATTGGAAGAAGACGCTGCTGCAGACAGCCCTTTACTGTTGGTCGGCTGCAGATGTAAAGGAAAGGCACATGTTGGCATTTGTTTTGAAACAGGGCCTGCAGCAGAGAACGCACTCACAAACATTCACAAACTTGCTCGACCAGAGATTCTTTGGTAGTAAATCTAATGTACAGCTCATTATGCAACAGTGCTCTTTTGGTATTAGAAAGTTTAGGTGTTCGTTGTGAAGTCCTATGTCACACTTTTAGCCATTGTAAATTATGGCATTTGGTAACTTTGTCTTTGCGAGTTAATTTACAAGGAGATTAAATAATGTCAGTTGATTGTCAACCACTAATAATTTCCCTAAAAAGGGGAAATCAGCATTTAATAAATTAAACTCGTGGGACTTCTACACAAAAACTATTCACTAACATGAAAATAAAATAAGACTGCTCTTAACTGACAGTTAATGTGTCAATAATATAAAAAAACCACCACAGAAACAACATGTAAGGATCAAGTATAAGAGGTAAGTTATTTTCTGTTAGCCCTTGGACTGAAATAGATGAAGTCACTGGGGGAAGGGAGGCTCCCTCAGCTACAGGCGGCTCCACTGACAAGAACAAGCTAAATCATTTGGGCTTTTCTCTGTCCTCGTTTGAAGGATTAAACTGTCCTTTTTGACATTCAAACACTGCTCAGAGAAGGAGACACTGTAGCTGTCACAGTCTGTTGTAAAAGCATTAGGGGAGGTTATTGGGTAATACAGTTGTCCCCCATGTCCTGTGCATAGCGGTCCAAGATCACATTGCGAAGTTCCTCTACGTCTCTCCGGAGCTGTTGCGCTTCAGCCAGTTTCTTCTGCAGAACCTCTGGACTGGTCCAGTCCTCGTCCTGCTCAGGCGCTGCTGCCGGGGCTGAGGACAAAACTATCAATAAGAAACGTTCTCTCAGAGGAAAGAGATATTTAAATTCACAAATATTGAAAGTTGAAACTACTTACTTTGGAGGCCGAGGAGGAGGGAGAGATTTGGGTCCTGCCCTTGCGCTCGCTGGGTCAAAATGCTGCATAGTGAGCGGAGGTCGCTGAGGCAGGAGGCGATCTCAGTGTGCAGTTGGCGGGTGAGGCGAGTGCTGGCCAACTGCAGGCTGCTTGAGGCCTGCAACATGTCCCTGAGCTCGGGCTCATTCAACTGCTCCTGGAGAGTCATATTCTGCTCCATCAGCTCCTGATTATGAGCAGAGAGCTGCAACACAAGAGGAAAGGTGGATGTCAATGCTGACAACAAGAAATCAGCACCATTAGAACAATGACTGTTTGGTCTTACATCTTTCATGGCCGTGCGGAGCTCCACCAAACTCTGCTCTTTGGCCAGAGCGTCTTCTCTTAGAGCCAGGGAGCTGCTCTCCTCCTGAGACATCTGCTCTTCCAAAGACTGCACACAAACTCCAGCGTCAAACAATACAACGTGAGGAGACTTTTTTTAAAAGACAGAAAATTAATACCTGGATTTGGGAACCAAGTTGCTCCATCATGCGGTGTTGCTTCTCTATCACCTTGTAAAAACGTGCATTTTAAAAGTTACTATTAGAGAAACATGAATGTGAATAGTGAATGATATTGCAGCACTTTTATGTTCACACTTATCTTACACTTGTTCATTTTAGTCACACAAGCAAGTACACACGCACGCAAACACACACTTATTTTTTAATAATCGGTTTGTCAGCTGTAATAATCCACAAACCAAACAGACCTTTTTAAGTCTTTGCTGCTCTTCTCTCAGAGCACCATTCTCTCCTCTGAGTTTCTCAAAATCGAGAGAGGGGAGTCGCGCGCCGTCCTCCAGGCCTTGCCGCACACGCTGCTGCATGCTAGCCAGGACACAAACATGGCATCACTTTGTGCACAAACTAAAGAGTTAACAGAAAACAGATGTGGTTTTAGCAGGAGCATGTTTACTCAGTGATTGTGGTTAACAGGTCTCTCTCTCCGCGTTTCTGCTCCTCTAAATGTGCATCTTTTTCCAGTAGTTGTGAGTTTGTCGCTTCCACACGACTCTCCATGTCTTTAACTCTCTCCTGCAGCTCTGTTGCATGTTGCTCAGCTTCTTGAAGCTGAAAATAGACAAACCCCACATTCCAGTTTAAAACAGTTGAAATGTACCAGAATAAAGTGAGTCGACCTGTCTTCACCTGCTTGTTCTGGTTCTGATAGTCCTCGAGTGTGGGCAGGTCGGCTAGATATCGCTCCAGAGTTTCAATACGCTGCTGGTTTTCTCTTTTCAGCTCGGCTTCTTTTTGACATTTTTTCTTCAGGTTATTGATGTGTTTGTCTCGACTACGGATCTGGTGCACATAAACAAAATAAATGTAAAAGGTCTTCTTTTTGCCAAGTTGTAAGTGCTTATAGAACTTATGAAATGTGTATTTGTAAGTGATGCTTGGTGTGCACAAACCCTCTCTTCCTGTTTCTTCATTTCCTCTGCATGCCTCTCGATAGTTTCCTTCAGACTCTCTGTGAGGCGACGTGTGTCTGCCTCCACAGTTCCGAGTCTGCGCTCTGCATCGGCCTTCTCCAGAGCAACACAATCTGTACGCTCTGTGAACTGAGCCCTGAGAAAAGCGTTCTCCCTTTGGGCTTCCTAGAAATCACAGTTATAAGAAATGCACGTTTAATAATGATTCAAAAGGTTTTTAATTATGAAAATGGGGATTTCTTTATTTTACCAACCTGTAACCTCAGCATTAACATGTCTCCATATGAAGTTCCTCGACCAAGAAGTGCCCCGTGGACCTGTAACTCACTTTCCCTCAGTCTCTGTTCCAACTGAGACATGTGCTGCTTTTGTCTGCATCACAAAAGAATCCCTTTGTCAAATCGGCCCATAAATCATGTTATCATCACTTGAATAAGCATAAATGTGATGTCTTGCCTTTCTATGACGAGCTCCTTCTCCTTTAGTAAACTCTCACTGGCTTTCACAAGAGCGTCCCACTTGCCTGAGTCCGAGTGCACAGATGAAGAGTACAAAGACGGATACTGACCGACTCCACCACCCATTAACTGAGCCAAGACAGACAGATGTGTGTGACAGTTAGAAAGAGGCACAATAGTATCCCTTCATGCAACGAAAACAAACCAATGTACTGACAATTATTCAACGCAGTTTTCAACAACCAACAAAGCATTATACAGTATTTTGTGGCTGATTTATTTGTAAAAGAAAAAAAACAAAATTAAAATTCAGAAGCTAGGGTTGAATGAAGTATGACTGGATCCCGAGACAATCTGCTATAATCAAAATTGGGCTCTAAAAAAATCTTAATATGCCCAGTGACCTCTCAATTGTTTCCTTCTGTGTGCACACTCTTCACAACTCATAAGAGTTTGTTTTTCCACCGGAGGCACCAGAGAATTTCTCGATGTTTTGCTGACTAATTCAAAAAAAAGAAAAGGTAAACGTAAATGCTTACCTGCATTTGCTCCACTTGTAGTCGCAGACTGTCGAGTTGGTGCTTCTGCTGCTGGTGCTGCCAGTTGGACAGTTCACTACAGCGCTCCTGTCGCAGTGAGTCGTAACCCTTAGAGCCGGGGTGCTCCCTCAGGAGAGCCTGCGTCTGAAGGCTCAGTGGGCTGCTGTAGAGAGTGGAAGACCCTGCGGCGCTGGCCTGACAAACTCGACTAGACTCTGGAGTGCTGGGAATCCCGGGCCGAGCTTCAGGCAGAACCTTATAGCTGTGCTCCATAGCTCCTCTGTAGACGTCAGACACAGCGTCTGCACCGTCTCGAATCCCAGAGGGCTGTAATCGAAACCTGACATCCGCCGCGAGCCCCCCCAGCAGTGCCGACTGGTTGAGAGTGGGCTCCACCGCAGGAGTGTCAAAGCGCTGGCACTCGTCCACGCGTGTGTGATCTGAGGGGAACAGTGAATGGTCTAAACCATTGACCAGGCTGCGGTAGCGGCTCAAACAGTCCAACTTGGGCGCCGCAGACTCTGCTCCGACGCTGAGGGGCAGGTCCAAGTTTGGTGAAGACGCAGATTTTGACAAAGACGAAGATTTTGAAGTAGAACCACTGGTGGTTCGTGAGCCAGACGAAAATCTTCGTGGATCAGAAGAGAGTCCATCGTCCTGCAGTCCAGACTGGGACTTTGAGGCCGGGGCTCCGGCCGTGGATGGCATGACATGTGCAGTGGGAATGGGGATCTGACTGCGAATCGGCTGAAAGGAGGGGCTGCTGCTGGTGCTGCAGAAATCTGAAAAAGACAACATGCTACTTAGACATTTATGTTTTATATTTTATGTGATTAGTGTTGTGTGGCGCCTTACTGCAGGTCACATCTATTTCTGAGTCATGATACTAAAGATTTTTTTGTAACTGGCCTACTTTTGTGATTAAGCTGCCACCACTGGGTAATTTAAAAAGCTAAATTTAACTTGATGCAGTAATAAATTAAAATGCAGCCTTTAAACATGGTTAATGTTACTGAAGACGGCACCAAAAGCTCACTCCAGCAGCACATAGGATATAACTATTCAAAAAATTATCCCCTGCAGAAACACCAACATTTATATAAGAAAATGTGTACTTAAATCAACACTTACATAAGAGCATTACCTGAGAAACCTGCTGAAGTCTGAAAACCTGGTATTCACTCTGAGCCGACAAACATGTAATTAGGAGAAGCATTTTGACTGTCGCCTGCAGAACACTTCAAAACAAAACCACAGACGATCGTGTGCATTTCTGGACAGCCCCAAATCTGACCTACACCTAAGAACAGCTCCACAAACAAACGACAGGTCTGCACAGAGCTCGGAGCACATGCACACTAACAGACACAGGAAAGGTTAGGGGTATTTATAGACCCCCTCTCAAATTACAGCATGATCTGTACGTAACACTTATTTAGGCACCTTGCCCCTCCCACGCCAGTCAAACACTCGGGCAGCCAAAGTCAACAAGTGAACAAGGTATTTATTCACGGTTTACAAAGACATAAGAAAAGCAGAAGAACTCTTTTGGATGAGCAAATGGCCTAGACCAAGCCATAACTCACCACTGTACAAACGCATTGCAAATGTTGAGCTGAGGACATTCCAGACAAGGCAAAGGATATAATATGATAACAAGGTGTGGATTTTAAAGGGATCCAAGACCTCAAATAAACCAGACTCCCTTTAGAAGTATTATAGAAATCAGAGGTTTGTAGGCTCTATTCACTACCCAAAGTGTTCTTCATCATCTCAAGCAGCTCGTTACAACAGCTAAATTCAGAGTAATTGTTAGGTTGCCAAGAACTGCTGTCAGTTTTAAGTGCCCCTGCCAACACCAGGAGTCCACTCAACAACAAACCGAAGCTTAGCAAAGAGATCAAACCAAACACAAAATCATTCATTAAAAGCATTTTCCTTTCACCAATAGGAAGACTTGTGTTTGGACTATGGTTTCCAAAAGGTCTTTACTTGATAAAAAAGGAAGTTGTAAAATGTGTTCATATCTGTTTCCATTTAACACAGTCTTTGTATTACATGTTCCTAATTGGCCAACAGACCAATGCAGAGCCTCAGAGCCCCAGGGCTTATTTGTCTGGACTTTAATCTGTCTCTAAAAGTCTGCAGGGGACCAGGACTCCACCATGAACATGTCTCCCACTTTATAAACAACACAGATGTGAGCCCCCCCTTGGTCAGTATGCAGTAAACAGCTTTGGACAGAGTGATGCAAGACACAAGGCGCTTACCTTCTGTACTGTCTGAAACTGAAGTGCCAATACCAGTGTCCCCGCTGTCAGATGTCCCAGGACGACGGCCAAAGCGGCTTTGAAACTTTTCCGACACAGCTGGTGTTTGCCACTCCATGTCAGCAAACCGAGCTGGAATATTTACAAAGATAAAGAGCAACAATTACATTACAGAAGACAATGTGGGATAATGTGCATGAGATAAACCCCACACTTTGTTTGTATTACCTGCTGGTTTGGAGTCGATGTATCGCTGAGAAGTTGTCATTCCACATAAACCCAAGTCTCTCAGCCTAGTTTAAAACAAAAATATGTAGAGTGTTTGTCACTAATGTAGTTAAAAATAAGAGTTTAAAGGTGAACACAGGGCAAGACACTTACACATCAGACTCAGGAAAAGAAAAACAAAACAGAAGAGCAACAGCTGCACAAGAATGACTCAATTATCTATCAAACCCGTCTCCTCACACGTAATAAACACCGTCTTAAAGTAGTAACGAAAATAACAACATGAGCCCATGCGGCACAGTTACATAATGTGTGCGAGAACATTTTTTATCCCTTATGGCCTACAGGAAGTGCTGCAATAGTGTATAAAAACAAAAGTGATGTGAAGAATGCCCAAAAAGTGACCATCTTTAATTTCGTAGAGAAGCGTCTTGGCAACGAAAAACAAAGAGTTAAAAATATACACAAGCCACGACTTACATCCATTTGAAGCGCTTTGTCTGTTACTATCCCAACCTTGACCATAACGCGCAGTCTCTTATACCTAAAGTCTATGGATTTCAGAGTTTAGTTTCCTACTTTAAACCGTTATTGGCCTAAATTTGTTGAAAGATGCGCTGGTCCGTTAACCGTGTAAAATAATCCGTGACAAATCCGTTTCCCGTCTAACATGCTAACAGCTAACCGCTAATGCTACGTTACGGGCTTGTTTAGAGGCTTAAAAGTTACCGTGGAGCTTCAAATCTCTGCCCTTTCCCGTGGGCGCGACTGTAAATGCATTGACAGGTCGGCTGCAGTAGATCGATGACCTACCTTTCGATTTCCAAAGACAGAGGATGCAGCAAATCTCTGTTTCAGGCTGGTAACACAATCCGTACCATCCGCTGTTGTTCCGCTCGCCTCGACAACTGTGTGCGCTGGAGGAGACGCAGACATCATGTAGTGAGCGTTGCACTCTAGAGGAACTATCAAGGCGGCCATCTTGGAACAGTATTTTTATGTAAAGTCTAATTTCTTACTAGTAGTTCCAGGTATTGTATTATTACTATTATAGTTATTATTATTATTATTATATTTTCCACATTTATCCCCGTTTTTCGGCGGCCGCACAGGTCGCATTTCTTGTCCGATTTCGTCATTCACAGTTCAGTTTGTAATAATTCATCGTGTGATTCCTGGACTTGCTTTTGGTATTCTCGGTCTTCTCATCTTTTCAGGATTCGTCTTCAAATTTTCCCTACCTCTTAGAATGCGGAATGTGTGTATGTTGAACGTTGTGACATCATCGTCAAGCAACTGTACAGAAAACGGCCATGCATTACGCAGACCGTCATGGCAACTAGGGCTTTGTGACAGGCTTTGTGATAGATCATCGGCATATATCGGCAGTACAGAACATGTGCAGAAATTGCAACAGAAGTCTGCACCTACAAATCGTGAACACTGATCGGACATATTATACTTGATTTTGTGTTTTTATATGACGTGTGAAAAAGTGCGTTTTGTTTTTGCATAGCAGTCACTCGCAATGGCTTTATTATTACTATTATAGTTATTTATTATATTTTCCACATTTATCCCCGTTTTTCGGCGGGCCGCACAGGTCGCATTCTTGTCCAATTTACGTCATTCAAAATTCAGGTTGTAGATAATCTCTCCTGATTCCTGGACTGCTTTCGGGTAATCCTCGCCTTGTCATTTCTTCAGGATTCGTCTTGGAACATTGGATGTTTCCATCTCTCTTGGCTTTCACAGGTCGCATTTCTTGTAACCTCTTGCGTTATGCAGTCACTCGCAATGGTTCCTGCCATTGCCGTTTCTAGTTGTATATATGTTTTTATTTTAGTTTTTTAAGCAAAAAAAAAAACAAAAAACAAGACACAAAGTGGAAACACAAACAAGTATGCATTATCTAGCTAATCTATGGCAGAGTTTTGACATATTTGTCCATTTCAAATGAACTGAAAAGGTCATTTCTCTGTAATGTCGTGTAATCCCTTCATTCGTCCAGGAGTGTTCCATTGTAGAAAAAGATTCAGTTGTAGTCATCTGGACTCTGTTTAGAAAAACGATACGTTTCGACTCTCATCAAGATCATTCTCAATCAGTGAAGTCTGAGAACTCCTTTTATATCCTGCTCTGTGAAAGCCCTGCCACAGGCGGACCTCCTGATAATGGGCCATTAAACTTAATTTAACACACATACTTTTGTGGACAAAGTGAAACATCTCCAATTGGACTCAGATGATCTGATGGTTTCTTATGATGTTGTGTCCCTCTTCACCTACATCCCACACTCTGAGCAGTAACAGCGGTGAGACGAGGCTGCAGGAGACACCACCTTACAGGAAAGGACCAAACTGACACCTGAACACCTGAACACATCTGCAAACTACTAGACATCTGTCTTAACACCACATAATTTCAATTCCGGGGACATTTTTACAGACAGATTCACGGCTGTCCATGGGCTCGCCCGTCTCTCCCATAGTGGCCAACTTGTACATGGAGCATTTTAGAAGAAGGCACTGACCTCCTTTTCAGCATTGCTCCAAGTCTTTGGTACCGTTACGTGGATGACACTTTCGTGACAATTAAGAAACAAGAGCTGGAAGCCTTCTCAGAGCACATCAATGCAGTGGACCCCAATCAGGTTTACAAGAGAAGATGCAAAGAGAAACCGCTTGGCCTTTCTTGATTATTCCACTATCAGAGAGAAAGACGGGAAGCTCCAGATAGAAGTATATAGGAAACCCTCACACACGGATCAGTACCTGCTCTTTGGCTCTAACCACCCACTACAGCACAAGCTGGGAGTGATCAGAACACTACAACAACAGAGCACAAGAGGTGCCCACCAGCTCAGAGGGCAAGAGGAAAACACGTCCGGAATGCTCTCTCAGCCTGTGGATACCGCACTTGGGCTCTGAACAAAGTGAAGAGAACCAAAAAGCAGGACAAAAGGGACAAAAGGGAAACAGAACCAAGAAGAAAGGGTGCTCTATCCCTTATGTCTCGTGACTGTCACAAAAACTGCAAAGAACTTTTAGACAACACGAAGTCAAACTAGGCAACACGTTAAGACAAAACGTGGTTCACCCTAAGGACAAGATGCCTCACAAAAACAGAGCAATGTAGTGTACTCTATCCAATGCAGTGAAGAAAGTTGTAAAAAGCTTACATTAGGGGAGACTAAACAGCCACTCGCAAGAGGCTTTATCAGCAAAGACAACACGCGAGTTCAGGACCCCAAAGCGCAGTACATCGTAATGCCACAAACCACTTCATTGAAGACAGTGAGTGCAGATTCTGAGCAGGCAGAAAAAGATGGTTTGAAAGAGAGTGAAAGAGGCAATCTTGTTAAATAAGAGAATCCTTCCTTAAATCGTAATGGAGGTTTAAGATGTGGGCAGGGCTTTCACAGAGTAGGATATAAACAGGATTCTCAGACTTGTTTCACTGATTGAGAATGACTCTTGGATGAGAGTCCAGATGACTACAACTGAATCTTTTTCTACAATTTTCTCTGTAATAATTTACAGTGTTTATTAATCTCAGTCCAATATTTATAAACAGAAATTATATCTCAACTTCATCACAATAAGTATTTCCCTGCATATTGAACGTTGACAAATATATATATATATATATATATATATATATATATATATATATATATATATATATATAATATTTTTTAACGTCAAATTTGAATATGTTTAAACATTTTAATGACAATGAAAATGAGGCTACAATAACGCAAGCCTCCACATTAGGGTTCATAACTCATTGCAGGGTGGTAACTACATTTAATAGCATGTTATGCATGTATCCTCCATGGAAGATCTTGGCCCTCCAAGAAAAAATGTCTTGAGTCGCCCCTTGATTTGTCTTTCTTTCTATTTATCTTTCTTTTTGTTTGTTTAGTTAGTTTATTTTGAACAACATTGCAGCAAAATAAACATGTTAAATACATAAACAACATGTTTTGTCAAAAAAGAAGTTGAAACCCCCCCATTACTTTCAACACAAATTTTCATTTGAGGCAATCAATAATTATTACAATACCTCTCATTCCTTCCCTGTAGCTATTATATATTTTATACAAACTCTTCAGTTTGTAGAATGTTTTGTTTCCTTACTTATAGTATTCCATTACTCCACTAGAGGAAATACAAAATACTAATTCCTACTATTTTATGTTGTCTCCTTAAGAGACACTTGTTTTATTAGAAAATGTATTATATTATTTATATGTATTCATTGATCTCCAAGGGTAAATAGAATTTTCCCATTTAGAAAACCTAAAAATAAATACATAAAATGTATTCATTTATATATATCTGAATAAACACATGAGCATTTGATGATGTACAACTACAAAATAAACAAGAGCATCATGCAAAGAAAAAGTAGGCTTGTGCGCTTGAATATAAACTACAGTTAGACTATGGCTGCCGGGATGGAGCATAGCCTGTTGTAGACTCATGAGAATGTCCCCTCTAGAGGCTGAAGCACCCGCTGTAGTTATCATCCACGCGTGCACTATGGTTTGCAACTTTAAGTTTTAGGGTTAAAGAGTTTAGGGTTAAAGAGTTTAGGGTTAAAAAGAAAAAAATACAGTATAGTAATAATATTATTATTAATAATATTAATAATAGTAATCAACAAACGTAGTCATGGTTGAATAAAACTAAATTGATACACATGCAAAGGCTGAAGCTCCAACTTCAAATTAATCATAATCTTACCAATGTATCCTTATAATTTAGAACACATTGTTCTAAATTGACTCCTGTTCAGTGCAGGACATTGACAACCAGATGCAAAACACATATTTGGCAAGTGGAATTATTATCCAGAAATTATATATCAAACATAACAGTAATCCTGCTTCATGAAATATGGAATTGTAAATTAGAAACTGTTTCGCCCACTATTGCAATTTTTAGTGTGATGGGGTTTTTAGACTGAATTTTGCTTCCTTGATCTGGCAACCGCAGTTGTGCATAGGCAGTGTTCAGGAATTAGCGAGATATCTGTCAACAAACTCACACTGAAGGGGATTCTGCACGTTTTTCTCATGGACATTTCGTGACATACGCCTTTTTACATCGGGGAAACGGGTAGGATGCACATATTATCTGGTTGTCTTTAGATAACTGCGAATTTTAACATTATGTGAATCGGATGGTTTGTTTAGCTAGCAGTGATAAACGTAAAGCGCTAACGCTGCTACATGGCAAAGACACAGGTCCTTTCTGCGCACTGACTGTAAATAAAGTATAAATAGCTCAGTGTGATTGTACGCCACAAGAACAAATATCTCCTAGTAAAAAAAAATCTTGTGTCTGACGCAGTTGTTTTAGATTACAATTTGACAAGGCTCCAAAAGTAGCCCATTAGCTCACTAGCAACAGCTCATAAAGTTGCCTTCCTGGGCCAAATCTGTAGTTTATAGAAAGAAAGTTTGAGAAGTGTGATCATTTTTATTGATAAAAATAAGTACGCCATCAACATTTGTATTATGATGAATAATAATGGCAGTGATTCCCAATAATAATAGAGAAAACTACGGTAGCCCCCATAGTCTAAAACCAGCTGAGCAATAATTAGTGTAAAAACTTAGTCCTGGCTTGCTGTATTGTAACTTCATTTAATCAACAATCAGTCCCTTTTTGATTAGTGGAAGAAATTAGTGTTATCTTTTCCTCAAACATTTATTTAATACTATTATTTCGATAAGGATGGCCTCTGCCACTTTTTTTTTATAAATCTGTGGGAAACACTGAGTGGAATTATAGTGATCAAATATTTGTGCTAATATTTTACTGTAATGACACCTTGTATGAGACAATCCTATAACTTTTCTATTAACATGTTGTGTTACAGTATTTGAAGAACACTTCACAGATGTCTTCTAATATTTGACCCCAGCTTTCCAAAAGTTATTTTTTGTATTTTTGTGAAGAGACCATGTCCACTGTCAACATTACCAGAGACCTCCTCCACCGGCAGATCAGGGTGGGTTTAACTTTACACTAGGGTTGTCAAAGAATCTAAACCCAGATACTAGTAATCAATACTAAAATTAGTATCAAAACTAGATTCTCGTTTGAACATGGATCGACGATGGAGAAAATAAACTGCATCAAATTAAACTGTTCTGATTGAACAGTTGATTAGAAATTCTTAATCATTATCACAATTAGCATAACACCACATGGTAATCGTAAAGAAACAATGATTTATTTATTTGTTATTTATTTTAGCTCTGTGGTATCAAAATTGATATTGAGTATCAAGCCTTTTCCTTAGTATCACTATTACATGAATCTACACCAATGAAAAAAATCTACTCATTCTTTATTCCATTTTAGGATAAAGGAGCACCAGGTTTCCAAAGACTCTACCATGTGACAGACCCTTTCATCAAGAGACTTGGTCTGGAGACAGAGTTGCAGGTGAGACTGAAGGCTGTAGTGAGCTGTACAAGTCTGCAGGAAGAAGCACAGTGTCACTCATAACACTGAACACTGTGTTTTAGGGTCATACTGGCTGTGTGAACTGTTTGGAGTGGAATGAACGTGGAGAGTAAGCCTTTCTTTATTTTGCTTTTACAAGATAAAATATTAGTGTACTCAAACTCTTAATGATCCTGTGCTTTATATTCTGACAGTCCATTTGGATTATTATTATTGTTGTTAGTGTTAATATTGTGAATTCATAAATTAATCAGTGACCCTAGCTCAGACACAGCACATTCTATGGCTCAACCACAGTATTATAGTTGGCGCTGGGATTGAACTGCCAACTGTTGGTTTTAAGACAACCACTGTACAATCTGCTGTCGCCCATTTTATGAATAATGCACAGTTATTAAAATCAAAAACATTTGAATTGGTTTTGTTTCTCTTTCTTCTCAGCCTTCTGGCCTCTGGCTCAGATGATCAACATGCCATCATCTGGGACCCCTTCAAACAAAAGAAGCTTACAACTATGCATACAGGCCATGCAGCAAACATCTTCTCTGTAAAGGTAAAGTTTCAGACCACATACACATTTTGTATTATATAAAAATTAAACATATGCAGTATTTTATTTGTTTGTGCCATTTAACATCATTTGGTCTTGTATATTTCTCGATACAGTTCCTTCCTCACTCTGGTGACAGGATTTTGGTGACAGGTGCTGCGGACACAAAGGTTCATGTGCATGACATCACTGTGAAGGAAACCATCCACATGTTTTCTGATCATACAAACAGGGTCAAACGCATTGCCACAGCTCCCATGTGGCCCAACACATTCTGGAGTGCTGCAGAGGACGGTATTATAAGGTACTAAAATGCAGAATGAAGACTCTTTACAATGTACTGTTTCTATTCATACCTATAATGCTTTCTTTGATATTTACAGACAGTATGATCTGAGGGAGAACAGTAAACATTCAGAAGTTCTCATAGACCTGACAGAGTTCTGTGGTCAGCTGGTGGAGGCGAAATGTTTAGCTGTTAATCCACGGGACAACAATTACCTCGCAGTGGGGGCTAATGGACCATTTGTACGGCTCTATGACATCCGAATGATTCACAATTTCAGGTTTGTTGGATTTTGGTTTGTGATACAGTGTTACTTTTGGATTAATTGCATTAGATACTTGAAGTTTAACCTTTCTCATTATCTTACAGAAAATCTGTCGTTCAGAGCACATCTGCAGCTGTGCACACATTTTGTGACACAAAGAACCCCATCCCAGACGGCGCAGGGCAGTATTATGTCGCAGGTAAATATTTTCCATTGTGTGTCAAATGACCATTTACAATATGTAGTTTTTTTTGTTTTTTTTTTTCAATATATATGTGCTGACTATAATGCTAAATTGTGCTTCATTTCTGTGTACCAGGTCATTTACCTGTCAAACTACCTGACTACAACAACCGCCTCAGGGTGCTGGTCGCTACTTATGTCACTTTCAGTCCAGATGGCACTGAGCTACTTGTTAACATGGGTGGTGAACAGGTAATCCTTGTAAAAACTGAATATTAGTCTGATTAGTGATAGTGAGTGTAATGTTTATAATAAGATTATTACATTTTCTTCTTAGGTATACTTGTTTGACCTCACATTTAAACAAAAACCATACACTTTCTCTCTTCAAAAACAGTACCAGTCATCACCAGGTACACTGTTGCTTTTATGGCATGTAAAACTGGTGTCGTTTATTAACTTTTGTTTTTCCTGTAGATCTACAGAACGGCAGGACGACCAATGGTGTATCTAATGGTATTCACCTTCAAACAAGCCATATTCAATTTGCTCATACTTGGTAAGATATGCTAGCAGAATCACAATAAAACATGTCAAAGATGTAATTCTACAAATATTTGCAGTTCTGCCGAGCTTCCTCCTCGCTTGGAGAAAATAAAGCAACAAGCGAACGATGCATTTGCGCGACAGCAATGGACACAGGCCATTCAGCTGTACAGTCTAGGTATTCATCAAGCTGACTGCAATGCAATGTTGTATGGTAACCGAGCAGCAGCCTATATGAAACGGAAGTGGTGAGCTTGTCTTCATTTGAGATTCTCTTTGTATGTTCTCATATTGTCTTTTCAAAGTTAACAGCTTTTTACTACCTTAAAGGGATGGTGACCATTATGATGCGCTCAGGGACTGCCTGAAGGCTCTGAGTCTAAACCCGGCCCATCTTAAGGCTCATTTCAGGCTGGCACGATGTCTCTTTGAGCTTAAATACGTGACAGAAGCCCTGGAGTGTCTGGATGACTTTAAGGGAAAGTTCCCAGAGCAGGCTCACAGTAGTGCGTGTGATGCCCTTGATAAGGACATCAAAGCTGCTTTATTTACTAAAAATGAATCCGGTGAGAAAATAGAAATGCTTTGCATTTGCTAAACACATGCAAACATCATTTTGTGTTCTGAATGATTGCCTTCTCAATCAACAGAAGACAAAAAGGCCAACAGCTCTGTGAGATTTCACTCATTCAGCCGAAAGGAATCCATTCCTGAAGATGAGTTGGTTCTGAGAGAACGCAGTTTTGACTACAAGCATCGATACTGTGGTCACTGCAATACAACCACAGATATCAAGGAAGCAACCTTTTTTGGAAGGCAAGTCGAATTCCCCTACACTTCACACAGGCGAATTCCCCTACACTTCACACAGGCGTCACTAGAGGGCAGTAATAACTTGTGTTTGGCGTTAGTCATATTTAGATACCAATTGCACGTTAACAATTTTTTGCTGTGGTGGTTTCTTTTTGCACTACCAGGAGTAATCACTTTTAAAATTGTGTTTTCACTAAGGAGCTGGCCTCGTAAATGTATCTTTTTCCTACAGCAAAGGCCAGTACATTGTCAGTGGTTCAGATGATGGTTCTTTCTTCATTTGGGAAAAAGAGACCACAAACTTGGTGAGGATACTGCAGGGAGATGAGTCAATCGTCAACTGCTTACAGCCACACCCCAGCTACTGCTTTCTTGCAACCAGCGGCATCGACCCTGTTGTTCGGTTATGGAGTCCGAGGCCCGAGGTTAATTTCTCACACAAATACCCATGATATACAGATGGTGAATGTAATGTCACTTTATAATATGTTTCCACTTTCATTCACAGATGGAGTGTGAAAATGTCAGAATCGTGGAGGACATGGAGAGTGCAGCTCAAGCCAACCAGCGACGTATGAATGCCGATCCTTTGGAGGTCATGCTGCTTCACATGGGCTACCGCATCACAGGACTGCGAGGTGTCGGTCCAGACGGCTCGGACGATGAAAGCAGCTCAGATGGACAAGTGCAATGTCGGCCGAGCTAAACAAAACATAAGATGTATACACAAGAGCACTGTTGAAGCTCCTGTTTGATTTGTGAATTCTCTAAATTGACTAAATCATTGAGTGAAAGGTATGTCACATCTCTGCACTATGCATCAACCTCCCTCGTCCCAAGAGAGGACGTGTCTGCAGCCGACTGGGGAGTCATTATGATGGTGTAGATTAACAGCCACCTCGCTCATTTATAGCAGCAAAACCACCTCAGTCGCTCCCCTCAGCTTGAGGTGCACAGAAGATCTGTGGAGAAGTGCACTAACCACATCACTCACAAGGAGAGGAGTTCTGCACTTTTTATGTTTGCGAGATGCTCCTACGGTGGCATCACGGTTGGTGACCGATTTTCAGGTCATAGCCATTTATCTGGCCCTCTTGAGTATGGTCAGGTAGGTTGACCGTGTGTGAATGCATTATCGCTTCGCTTTTTTGTTGAAGCTGAACGTCTCAGCGCTCACTGATCTCAGAACGGCTGCAAAGTGCAAACCCAAATGATCAGTTTCAGTCTACTTGTCCATTTCCTTTCATCACAAAAATTTAAATGTTGTCACTAACCGTTATCAAGTGTTTTGATAAAACAAATTTAGTTTAACTTTGTTGTATAAGAGCAAATTGTTTTCTACCAAAGGTTATCATCACGTTTATTGCCAAGGATTTATATTTACTTAGTTTCATCGAAACATAATTTTGACTTAGAGGGCTTGGTTGTAGAAAAAATAAGTGTTGAAATGAGCAACGCAAGATAAATGTTTGTGAATAATTTTTACAAAAAACATTTGTGTTAAACGTAATTGTAAATGAACAGCAGCATGAATTACGTGGCAAAAATGCTTCTGTAGGTTTTGAGACACAGATAATGATGTATGGCATATGACAAATGGTTTTTAAGTGTAACGCAAAGGACTTGAGCAAAGGACAGAGAGCCGCCCGTCCCATCACTTGCCTTGTATTGACTGGGTAACATGCAACACTTGGTTTCCTTGTGTTTACTTTGTTCTATTATATGTTTTCTTTGAGATTTAATGTCATTGTCTTTGTTGTAAACAAAGAAAAATATATATTTAACACACTGATGTCTTTTTTTTTTTTTTTACTTTTGTGATTTAAAGCCTATGTGACAACTTTACTAACACAACTCTAACTAGGGTGAAAAGATTAACTGTAGGCACATGAACTTTCTTCAATTCTACTACCCATTTGTCTATGTCTATTTCACACTCAGATTTTGCTGACTCCAGGGTTACAAATGTGAACACAGTACATTAGAGCATAAGTGGTACAGGAGCATCTCTTGTCCTACATAGTGCAATAATGAGGTGACCCATCTGGAGATTACAGAGAGTGAAGATGAAATGGATTGAGCTGGGAGTTGAGTTTAAGGAAAAATAACAGATTCAATATAAAATACTAATTATAATCAATATGTCTAGTTTTCTTTCAAAGAGTACGTTTTATTGAAGGCTAAGATACTGACATTGTGATCACTATTAAGGAGCACAGTCAAAACATTATTGAGACGTATCACTGCAGGTGTAAGCATCTGTTTTCGCCACCAGGGTCACACCGCAGATGAACTGTAAATACGGCTGCAGCGTATAGATGCGCCAGCCATGCGTAAAGTTCTTGCGTAACCGTGCGTCAGTCATCCGTTGTAGTGATGGCGGAGGTGGATGAGACGGACGTAATGATGAATTACCACGGGGATTTCTTGAAAGGCGACAGAAAACACAGCCGCTACCCTTACTCCATCGTCTGGACCCCCATCCCGCTGCTGTCGTAAGACGTGTTTGCAGCTTTGGTTGCGCTCATTTGCTAGCTAGCTAAACGGCACGGTTTAGCCTGTGCGTCGTCAGATTACGTTTAGTCATCGTTGTGGTCGTATTTGTCGCGTGTTCCCCGTAGACTTGTCTGTTGCAGCTGTATGATTCTGTATGAAAAGGATTCCCATAAACTGTGCTGCGCCTCCCTCAGGTGGGTGCTCCCCTTCATCGGTCACATGGGCATCTGCACGTCGACTGGAGTTATTCGGGATTTTGCAGGATCATATTATGTTTCAGTAAGTATTTTATTAGTTTGAAAACATTAAACACAAAAACGTCAAAGTACACACTATTCACACGGAAATGTCGGCGAAACTGTAGCTACCAAATTATTATAGCACATCACTATCTTGTGTTTTGGAATTTACAACTCCAACAATGGAAATGATTGATGTATACGCCTGCACTGTACTTTTGGCTACATAAAAAAAAAACAATAATAATGAGATGGATGACAGAGACCGAGCCTGGATAGACTTTCTTCAAGCTTAAATTTTTACAGTTTGTTTCATTTTACACTACAATACAACTATTTCCCCTCACCCTAGTTTATAAATTACTGTGCAATCTTGAAAATGCAGTTGCCTACATTTTTATTAATACTATAATGATAACAAAACCTCGTAAAAGTTTGAATGACTCATACATTTTTGTACATTTTTCAGGAGGACAACATGGGGTTTGGAAGGCCAACAAAGTATGTTCACATTATTTACATCATCCAACATTATTTTCTTGTATCACATTTTCGAGACCCCAATAATAACCATGCAACCCAATCGCGACGCCCACTGCAGTATGAAATTGACAGTGTTCATAATTTCAAGTGTTAAAACATGTTATGATTTAAATGTCATTTATTTGAAATGTTTATTGTATTATTGGACCTAAATCAAATAATTGCTTAATAACAGTGTCAATTTTTTAAAATCATCTCGCGAGCCCAGTTTAGCACCTACCTCCACTATGGGAACCACATAAACCAGTTAAACTTTGTTTTAATTTGAACTGAATGTTCTCAAATGTTATTATAGATACTGGAAGTTAGATGTTGACAAAGTCTGTGGAAACGGTGCTGCTACTTGGGATAAAGCCGTCCATGATGCATCGGAGGAGTACAAATCAAGGCAGGTAAGAGCATAATCATGAATAAATAATTACAAAACAGTATAGAAACCTTAGAAAACATATACCAAGTAATGGTCTGTTTTTTCTTTTTCTCAAAGCACAATCTTTGCCTTGATAACTGCCATTCCCACGTTGCAATGGCTCTGAACCTGATGCGCTACGACAACTGCACATCCTGGAACATGTTGAATCTGTGTGCACTGTCTCTGATTCATGGGAAACATGTGAGGTAAACCAAATAATCCCACACATCTGCACTGTGGCATACAAAATGGGAGATTACATTCTTGTTTTGCTCTCTGTAATCTCAGGAAGAATCTTACAAGCTGTTTTCCAGATTCAGTGCGACAATGTTTTTCAGGGAACTTAATGAAAATACACCTAGTTCAGATAACCAAAACAGGTTGTTCCATTTGAATCCTGTAAATCATCATTTCTGTAGTCTTATTGAAGAGAAAGAGATGCATCGCTATCACTTCACTAGAAATACTATTACAAGAAAACCTCACTGTAATTGGTCATTCAGTCGCAACATGACCGACACTGACCAATTGGAGGAGGTGAGGAAACAAGACTCTATTTAGTATTTGAGCACAGAGCAACATTAAAGTGAAAAGCACATGATATTGCAGTCTGATTGTTTTTGGAACATATCACTAGTCTTATTTTATTTTGTCATATTGCCCCAACTGTCCTTTTACGTTACACCTCACATTACTCTAGTCAAATAGGCTAAAACATATCTTGATTGCAGACGTAGACAGTCTCCAGGAGTGCATTGCTACTGCATACCAGTATTGAAGGCACATGGCTGAGAGATTCCCCTCATTACTCTCCCCTGACCCACATAGAGGAAGCTGGCGTCACACTTTGTGCTGCCTCTGCACATATACTCCCGCAGCACACCATTTTTTAAAGGGAAGGTGAGCCGCATAATTCATCAATGACAGTAGCGCCCCCCGTGTGTCACTACTGGAGGTCACCCCTCAGTCGGGGCTCCCTGCACGGGCTGCTGTAGAGGACAGTAGGACATGGGCAGGACGGGTGAGCAACGCTACCCAGGGGAGACAAACCGGCCCACGCCGCTCATGTCCTTGTGTGTTCATATAGACGGAGGGTATTCTAGGTGCCCATGACCACTCTAACATACAATCTCCTTTCTCTATCCTTCAGCTGGGCTGCATTTTTCAAGACCTGGCTACCTTTCATCATGCTCAGCGGAGTCCTCACCACTTTTATCCTGACATTCAACTTTCACTAATGAGCACCATGACTCAAAGACTTTGATAATTGTTGATGCATACATTATTACATTAATGACAATGAAAGTGTTCTGACTGCACTTGAACATAAGAACTTGCTTTCTGGGAGCCCAGTCAATTGCACACAGAGGCGATTTATGTGTAGAAAACTGCTCTTTCATTCATTGTTTACATACTGTAAATGTTTTATTTTGTTTAATAGCTGTAATTACATTTTGTTTATGTTTTTGTGAATTACCATTATTGTTGTGCCCAATTTGAAGGCTTTTATACAAGTTAAAATGCAGTATATCACTACAGTACCGTACTTATTTTTTATTTTATTTTACAATGCAGTTCTATATGAATAAAAGACCATGAGGAATGTGTTTGACATTGTGGCTATTGTATACTGTATACTACCATGATGAATGAACGTGAATTCACCCATTATCTGAGTGGCAATTTGACGGGCTACCAAAGATAGAAATGATATGGGTTCATATGTAAAATATTGTACTGTTGTGTTAAAACTGTTTACATATTAGGAGTTAATATTGATATTGAAATAAATATCTTTTAAAACTTATGGATCTGTACATTATTGTGTAGTGTTGTACTGCAATGAACGAGTTTCTGTGAATACAAATATTCAAATTATTTTATAAAACTATATTGCTAAATTTCTGCAATAAGTGGTGGGTGACTGTGGCTGCACTCTAATTGTCCTCTGTACCTTTAAGGGAACCACACACCTTTTTCATACAGGAGATTCTGCGTGATATGAACCACCATCTATTTACGAGATCCTTTATTCCTTGAGTGGAGCAGATGAGAGAATAATGCTAGAGAGGTCTTTATTTGCTCGTAGAAACCTATAACTGCAATATCGTTAAATGTATCTGTAAATAATGATGGACTAAATATGATTTTGTCAAGAGCGTCTGATTTAAAAATGTGCATTTTTGTGCTTTTTGTATTTTTGGGAATTCTTCTTTGTGGACCTGGTCAATGCCTGGAGTGTCCTTTAGGCTGTGAATGTTTTGCCATCACTCGCACAGTAAAATGTGTTTCGGCAGATCTTACAGCATTGCCTCGAAGTATTCCTGGATATGCCAGGACAGTTGTCATCACTGGGAATTATTTACAACGAATTGAGTCTGATTCCTTCACAGCGCTGGACAATGTCACCAACATCATTTTAAACTATAATGGGTAATGCACATTTTATTTTCATTTGCTCACAGAACCATATTTTGCATCTACTGTAAATTGTGTAAATTAAATGCTCTTAAGTGTGTTTTCATTTAGTGTGATAAGTAAAGAACATACCTATTTTTTAACTCTTGCTCTATTATTGTTTTATCAGGATTTCCGAGATGGCATCCCACAGCTTCTATGCCCTCATCAACCTGCGTTTTCTGGATCTCAGTGGGAACCGGTTGGCTCTCCTCCACCCAGAGGCTCTGAGCATCCCCGGCAGCCCACTCCAGGAGCTCAATCTCAGCCGCGCTCTCTACAACACCAGCGCCTTAACCGACCTCACAACAGCCCTGAGATGGGGCGGACTCACGGGGCTCCTTCGACTCGACCTTTCTGGAAACAACTTGGCTCTGCTTCCACCAGGGATGTTCGCTCACCTGCCCAACCTGCAGCAGCTTTACCTCAGGAACAACTCTCTGGTGGTGGTCTACAGTGGCACCTTCTCGGGCATGAACCATTTGGAGCTGCTAGACCTGGGTGACAATGCATTTGGGACATTTTGCGAGGATGCACTGCAAGAGCTGGGAAGGCTCGGAGACATCCGGATACTTCTTGGAGACAATCCTTACAGCTGCTCCTGTGAAATCCGTGCTTTTGTCTCCTGGCTGAATGACTCTAAAGCGGACATTGATGTTGAAAATGTGAGATGTGCTTCACCAAAGAAGCTGATTGATGCCAAGCTCCGTGGTCTGGGTGTGGAAGCCATTGGCTGTGTTTATCCTGTCCAAGAAGAGGTCACAGATCTTACCCTGCAAACGTCCTATGTCTTTTTAGGGCTTGTCCTGGGCTTTGTGGGCATGGTCTTCCTATTTGTGCTTTACCTCAATCGCAAAGGCATGAAAAAATGGATCATTGAGATGAGAGATGCGTGTCGAGACGTCCTGGAGGGATACCACTACAGATATGAGATTGACACAGATCCTCGGCGCACATCTGGCTCCATTTCTGCTGAGAGTGGGAGCACCAGAGCCCCGGGACACTTTGGTCTGTCACAACAGTTGCCCAATGACACCTGCATTGACCAGATGCCCACAGACACACAGGTTAAGAATATGACAAGCTCTCCAACTGTGAACATCTGTAAACGAAACATTATGTGCTGATATAAAGTGTGCATATGCAGCATTTTTATAAGATCTCTGCAATTATACAACCAGAAAATGACTTGTGTCACTGCAATGTCAAAATGCAAAATATTTGAAAAGTATATTATGCATAGATAGATTTTTCTGTAGGTCTATGTTAGAATTCAGAGTAGTCTGGGAACAGATACAGATTTTGTGTCAACATCTTAAATGTAACTGTCCTATTAAACAGACAAATGCCACTTTTATGTGTAGTTTTGAGTGGACTACAGTATGGTAAGGGCACAAACGGCAAAATGTTTGAAAAGCAGTTATCATTTTATTACAGTAGCTTATATGTACTAATGTAGTAACTGTTCTACTTTTTGTGGTTGTTGCAAACTGAGGAGACCCCTTTTATTGTTGATTTATTTGCTCCAGGTGGCACTGCTGTTTCAATTCAGAGTGTGATTAAGTGCTTCTATACAGGAGAAATAGGGCACTATGAAAAATATTGTTTGGAAAAGGCACCTGCTGGCACAGCAGCCGTGCAGCACTCTTGTCTTTACCTTTTTCATGTAGACTTTGATATCTTTATAGCACCTCAATAAATAAAACAATATATGAAATTATTGACTGCAATCCGGTTCTTAAATGTGTAACCTTGTAGGCTAAATGTCTTTCTTGAATATTGTAACAGTCCTAAGTGTCCTTCAGTAGATGCGCTCTTCTTTTGCGCCTGAACACGCTGGCGCAGCCTGACGTCACTGCGCGCTCACCTGTGGGTGGGAGTCTGAAGTCTGAACAGGGATTAGCTGTAGCCGCAGGTAAAAGCCAAACACTGTGAGAGACACTTGACTGTCCGAGGCAGAGAATGAGCTCAAACTGAACGGAGGCGAATGAAGTCGGTAAAGTTAGTTATGTGCACGAGCGTCAGTGCTGATTTCTCCTAATCACTTTGGTGGAAGGACCAGCTTGGAAAACCGTGGGCGGACAAAACAGGCTGCCTTTTCTGTTCGGGTTTGAAGCGCTGTTGAGGCGAGTTTTCTTTCGTAGACTTCCGCGGTTTTGTTGAAACGTTTTTGACAAGAAAACGCCACACACTTTTCTCTTATGCGGTAAGTTAAGAATTTGGCTGTAAATGAAAACTGTGCATTGTTTAATGGGCATTATCAACACTTTTCCTTTGCATAGTTTAGCAACTCCTATAATCAAACTTAAGTGGGCACGACAATCAAAAAGGGCCCGAAGAATGTTTATAAAACCCAAATGAGTGCATTTCTTGACCTCTTGACCTGTTAATGGTTGGCCAAATCAGGAAATTATGCTACTCCTAAACTGGTGGGTTTGCAATCCAGGCCTCTGTTGCAACAAGCGATTTGACACAGTATGTTACCTCCCTGTTGCAGGTCCCAGGCACTCTGAGCCATGCCTGGCCACACTTCGGGGGGAGGCCACTACACAGGGGCTCCCCAGTCGTCTCACCATCCCAAAAACTCCAGGCCAGACAAGTACCGGCACTCTCACACCTTCTCCAGGGAGAGCAGCCAGGACTCCTCTAAAGACCCCCATGGAGACCATCGGCATGACCATCACACTGACCACTCCAGACACCATGATGGTAAATACGACCGCAGCAGTGGTCATCCGCGAAATGGGACTGCACGAGGATCAGAGACGATTGGCTTCATCCCCGGCTCGGCAGACAATGCAGGCAGCAGCAGACATGCCTGTGGGTCCTGTGCCTCTGTGGGATGGAGCAGCTGCAAGGCCCTCATATGCTGTGTGTTGACTTGTGGCTTTTATGGGAGCCGGGAACCATGCTTGCCAGTTAACGAGAGCTCTACTGACCACTCTAAACTCAACACTGAGTCCCACCCTCCTAATGGCATGGCTATTTCAAATCCCACCAGTGGCAAGCCTTTGGAGAACAACAAGCCCAAAGTGTCCAAATTACCCACTTTTGACAGCTTCCGCTACCCGGATGTGCACATAGCAGGGCAGAAAGTAAAGTACCCTGTTCCAGCCTCAAAACGGACTCGTGCTCCCGGCAAAGGTGAGAGCCAGCGGCCAGTAAGCAACACAAGCCTTTTTGATGAGTTTGACTTGGACAACCCAAGCGACACGGGCACAGACATAGACTCACTCATCACCAAAAAGCTGCTAGAACTGTACGCCCTGCACCAAATTGACCAACTCGCCAAATGCACCTCTGACTCCTCATTCTCCCGCAAAACCAATGAGATTAGTGAGCTCATCTACAGCATTGCACAGGACTATAATTTGGAGGCGCAGGAGGCTGAGTGCAAACTAGTGCACGGTGTCATTCGCATCAGCACACGAAAGGGCAAAAGGAACAAGAGCCACCCGTCGTCCTCAGGGCAGCGCCCCAACGGCAGGATGGGCCCCGATGGCACACTCCCAGACAGTGGCAACGAGACCATGACCAACACCTTCAGCAGCGACTGTAAGTGGTTCACGCAAGGATTGTCAAAAGTATGGAAAATCAGGTTCTAACTGATCCAAAGTCTGCTATTGAATATAGATACTAATTTGAGCAAATATCAATAATCACATTTTTAAAAAGACAAAAAGGAACAATTTGTTTGAGTTTTATCAGAACTAGTATAAAACCACATGACAACATAAAGTACTATTTTTGATGTGGAAAATTCTAATCTGTTTTAAGTATCAAGCATATTCCTTGGCATCAAAATAAAGGTGGAAATGTTTGTATAGTTCACACAACGCAAACATAGACTATGTTTACGGTGTAAAGTATTCCTATTTAATCATTTCCAACAATAAGATGTAAAAACAATATGTACAACTTTGTTCTCTGGATTAACCATGTTTTTCCCCCTAAAAATACCATAGCGTTCCAAAAAAAAATATGAAAATATCTACGAAGCCCACTTATTTTTGGAAGTTCCTTGTTTTCTTGTTGAAGTTTTCTCAAACCAATTCTGGGGTCAAGAAATCACCAAAATTGCCTGAAATATTAAAACCGCCATGACCTAAATTGTCCCTGATATTCAACTGAATCATACTAAATATATCTTCATATGATCTTCTAATGAGTCATCTTTTGTTCAGCTCTTCGTTTTAGGCCTGAAGTGACCCAATAGTGGTTGGTTAAGGTCAGGCAAGTTGATACAAGTTTGCATTTGTCAAGATGTAGTACACAGGAGGAGCGGGGCCTCTTATTTAAAAAGGTAACGATCTGTCCTTTTACTTGGATCTGTTTCTCTTCTGCACACAGTTCCAGAGGTGAAAGTGTCAGAGGAGACGCAGTCGGACGAGCTGGCCAGGAAAATGAGGCATTGCAGTGGGAAGAGTGAGTGGGGATTTTCCTGTAATTGCATGCACTAGTCAACCCTATATTTAACATTGAATATATCTACTTAAAACAAATGTAATTGGAATGAAATTTAATTATTATACATGTATCTAAAATAACGTAAGGCACATTTGTTCAACATGCAAACGTTCTGTCTATTTGTGTGAATGAACAACAAAGTTACATTCAATTAAAGCCTGAAGGGACTAAATGCTGGTGATTAGCGCCAAAACGCAGTAATGACTGGGCTTCTCGGGTTCCACTGCGTATTTCCCCCGGTCATTGAGGTATAAATACCATCTACAGTATGTGAGCAGGTGTCTTTTGTGTGCTGTTGTCGCTGCAGGCTTTTTCTCACCTCCTCCTCTGCTTTCCACTATGTCATAGCACTCTTTTGCAGAGAAAGTCCTGCATTCCAGTCTTTTCTTTGCATATTCCCCTCCCTTGTTCATTAGCGGCCCTCCTCCCCTCACCTGTCACCTTACACCCATCTATCAGTGCCCCGCAATTTCCCCTGCAGCGGCGCGGTCATGCTACACCACCCGCTTTACCGGCAGATCACATCACATTAAATCCACACCATATAATGTCCTGTTGGTTCATTATGCAATTTTACCAAACAAACTTGGGTTACACATAGATCACCGATGCTGCTGCCTGTTTGTTTGTTTTTTTTAATACTGTTGAGCGCTCGTGAAAAAAGGATGGTGTCTGCTTACATGTTTTGAATGAGGAGCATGTCATTGTACTTCAATAACTTAAATAACGGCTTGGGAACTTGTAGAGCTACTGCACCAGGCTTTGCTCTCATTGTTACTCATTCTGTTTCAAATTGATGCCATGCTAAGGCTATTTGATTTGTTACTGAATGCTCACAATAGGCTGTGTTATTAGCTATATAGTTCACATGCAACTAGTATTTTGTTTCCATGGGGTCTTGTGTAAAACCTGAAGACTAAATTTATGAGTTTAGATGCAAACATGTAATGAAAAGCACAAGATTTCTTTATTAGTTTATCTGTTGATATATATAATTTTGAAATAGTTTTAGGCGCTTAAATGTGGGAGATGTTAGTTTGTTTGCGATTCAAACGTACTCATTTAGTATGATGTCTATTATAAGAACTATTAAAGGCTACAAAAAGAATTGGTTGAAAATAAAAGCCTGGGAAACTTGCAATGTTATTTTCCAAACACACGGTATAAATATCAGCATTTTTGTGTTTTAATTTTATGGTCAATTCATGTCTTGAAAATGGATAATGTTACAATTATTGATTTTGGAGCTATGCAAAATTATAATATCGAGTTTTCTAGAAATAAAACGATGAAAACTACCTAAAAAAAAAATGACATTTTTGTGTCAAAACTAGAATAGAAACTAGATACTATACTTTGAGAAAGTATCGCTACAAAAAGAAACAGAAATTCTGCTTTTTGTGAAATGTTTTTGGATGATCTTGAGCTTTATCAGAATTAGTATAACACCACAGTGTTTAATAGACAGTAATCGGTATCAAGAGTAGAGTATATTTTCCTTAGTATCGAAATACACCCCTCTTGTCACAATACTAAAATTTCAAACTCTAATTCTATACTATGGCGGTTTGATACTCCAATACCAATTTCAATACTGCAGTGAAAAAAGAGCTCTCTTTTAGACAATAAAATGTAATTTTCAACTCTAAATAGTCACGATCATATACTAGTTCTGATAAAGCTCAAGATCATTTTAAAACTGTTCAGAGAAAGTTCTATTTTGTCTTGTTTCTTGTTGTCTTGTTTTTTTGTTTAGTTTTTTGTATCAAAATGAGTGTCTAGCTTTAGTATTCTGATACTGTACTGTATCTGATTTTAGATACGTTTGACAAGCCTAGTTGTATGTTCAAGTGTGAGCTCTTGACTCTAATTGACGCTGTAAATCACATGTTTTGTTTTTGTCTGCAGCCTTTTCCTCTTGCACTGCCACAGCCTACTCTCCGTTCTACCATAATGACACTGAAGCCGACTCGTCAGGGGCGCCTCTGCTTCTCATCTAACTGTTACCGAAAGCTGCACTATTCACCCTGGTGTTCGTTTATGCTAGTTTTGTTATCGAGCGACTGTTGTTACAATATGGTCCTGGATCACTCCTCAAGATAACTGGCTTAAGATGTTTTACTTAAAAAGGACATGGTTTTTTTAGTATTTTTGTGCCATGCTGTTTTCACCCGATAGAGAAATTACATAAATGTAGTCGTCACTGTCACACTGGAGGATTCGACTGATGGTAGAACATAACCGTCCTCATTCTTGTCAAAGCGACTGTTTGTGTAAGCCATTGTTCATGTACTGTATCCGCACTATTGCCATTTACACTCCTTGTTGATACAATGTTCTGGTAAAGCCATATTTTAAATGTACAGAATAAAATGTTCGTTTCTCTTCGGGTTTTTAGGCCTTTGAGCCAACTTGGCTATATTTTGCTATATTTTTTTAAATAAAAGTTTTGATTATTGTTACTGACTTTTGTCTGATTTATATTGCCATTGGTTGCATCTAATACGTATACTACCTCCATCATTGCACTTTTAATGCATATGTGCATGCTTGCAACAGTAATTTTATGTATTTTTATTATATAATTGTGCTGTGGTAATTGCTTTGAAATCTAAATCCAAACACTTCTATGTTTTCCTTAATCTTATGCGTTGTTGAGCTCATTTCCCTGAGACGAGATCACCGTGTTACCAGGCAGGCTTTTTCCGCTCGCAGCCATGAAGGGAACCTGTTTGGCTGGTTCTGACAAAAAGGAAATAAAATCCAAGAGCTGTTATTGTCTTATTGTGAAGAAAAGATTAGGTTATTGAATGTTTTTGGACTGACTGTATGCGTTATTGTGTTTATCTCCACCCTTTGACTGGCTACTTAAACCGCACAGTTAATCATACATTACTTCATTTATTGTTACAAGTTTATCTACTGTTACAGGCTGTTTAACATGTAGACATCTTGGCAAAGACTGGTGTTGTGCAAGTTCTTCTTTGAAAAACTTTGCATTATTATTGTTACAGTAAATATATTTATAGTGCTTTTCCATCTTCAAGACGCTCAAAGCAAAGGGTGTTTGCCCTGTGTAACCCCATTTCCTCCAGCTCTGCCCCCACCCCCACATTCCTGTTTTACCTGTATGAGGTGTCATGTTAAGGCTCAATGTTTCACAACTGACATACCACAGGCTCGGGGCAGTTCACTGACACTTCTCTGAATCAAACAGAGCTGCTTTGTATTTTGCATTCAATTGCAATAGCTCAGTCGTTAGAGCACTTGTCCACCAACTTGAGGTCAGAGGTTTGATTCCTGTTTTGACCAAGTTCTATTGTTGACACTTAACCCACTTTGATTGGTATGAAAATGCTGTGACTGTGAATGATTTGGTGGTGTTTGGAGGGGCCAATGGCACAGCCTCCATCTTTCTGCCCCAGGGCAGCTGTGGCTACAGTAGTAACTATCACCGGGTGTGAAATGAAAGAATAATTACAGTGTAGCGCTTTGAGAGGCTTCGACAAACCTTAAAAGCGCATTGTGTGAGGCGTGCAAGGCGTTGATGAATATTATTGCACTTAATTCCTACTGAATCTACTCATATCTTTGTTTTGATTTGACACATTAAGATCGAGTGTCTGAACAAAGTATAATGTTGCCATCAGAGGGAGACAAAGCCCTGAATAAAGAAACTACTGGAACATTTGTCAAATGACTATTTAAAAACCATAGTGTGAGAATAATTCCCAATTCCCAGTGAGAAGAGTTTTTGGGTAGATTTATGTAAAATGTACAGTACTTACTACAGAAGTACAACTGAAATTTGTGAAGTGAAAAAAAAAAAACATCCTGTAGTTTTAAATAAATGGCTGTGTAAATACAAAAATATATTTGTTTATACAAATGCACATTCAGGGTACAAAAACGTCAGTATACAAGTTACAGTTGAAAAGTCATTTCTCAGATAAAAAAAAGGTCTCACTAAGACCACGAGTCCTAGAAGAGCATGTCCACCATGAGCTCCAGCATGTCTGCAGGGCCGATCACAGGCCTGAAGAAGAGTTCAGTGAGGAAGCTGGATGTGATGCTCTGCAGAGTGGAAGCTGTCAGCAAGAGCTGAGCAAAGCGCTCCCTGTCCCCCGTGTGTAGGAGCTGCACCACTTCACTCAGCGCGTGCTGGGCCTCCTGCTGCAACCCTTCAACAAACAAACCTGCCTTCAGGTCCGGCACATCTGTGGAATGCAACAGTTTTAGAAAACGCACACATATAAGGTTGGACAATATGTAGGTCTAATGTAGCTTCATCATACCTGGGTTAAATATTGTAGTTCCTTTAAGATATGCATATTCCTTTGGACTCAAATCCAAGCTCCAGAACTTTTTCAAGCATGACTTAAGTTTGCTGACCCCAGCCATGGTGGGCTGTTCCCTCTCTGTGTCAGGGCTTTGCTGTCTGTTCAGCAGGATCTTTTTCAGCATGCTGTCGGCTGGTATGTCCATCACATCAAAATCCACATGCTCCTGAGCAAGGCCCAAAATGAAGAGAGGAGCCCAGCAGTTCTTCAGCAGCAGGTACTGGTCTTTTAGCGGAAGCTGGTTAAATGCTGGTAGATTCTTCATAAAGTGAACTGTTTTTACCAGAACAACAGAAGCTTCTTTGCAGACCTCAGATGGCCTCTTCAGTCCAACCCTTCGCCGCATCTCACAGTTGCATCTGTGAGCTACTGAACAGTAGTTGTTTTCATGAGGCCTGCCATGGTCCATTTGGCTGAGGATATTGAAAAGGATAGGATTTGAAGGCCTCTCACAACTGGCTGAGCTGTGGCATCTGCAGTTCATTTTAACGCCATACAGGTCCATCAGGTGAATGCGATTGTCCTGTCACAGCAGTAGCCTGTATTTATAAGGCCTTGCGCCCAGCCTACTGGACCTTGACTTGTCAATACACCAGAGGGAAAAACAACCATGTGCTCTGCCAGGTGACAGATGGAACAACCCTGGGAAAGAGATAAGGTTTTCTCAATGAAAAGAAACGGCTGAAGTAATGCTAGTATCGAAAGGGTGGGTCCTTATCTACCTTAAGTGTCATTAACCCAAGCCGTACCAAGCTACCAAGGACTCCAGGGCTTGACCTTCCATGCACAATGTCAGCTCACACCTGAAAATCTGGAGAAGGGCCAAGGTCAATGACCTACAAGTTAAACTCATGTCAAGTGTGTCATTTGTGGCTTTTAAAAGTATCAGTAGCATATTCTGTGCAATACAGTTGTCACTTCTTAATACCGGTCACTTTAATTATAATTTAATCAACCACTCACTGCACTGTTCCTTTTCTACACTACACCTGTAAATTTAACTGTACATTTTGTGTACATAGTAAGTCTATTTTTATCTCATAGTACATTTTAATTGTTTTTCTTTGATGAATGCCTTATTTGATTTGATATGTCTTGCTTTCATTATTGTTCTGTGTTGTATGTTGGACTGAATCACAAAATCAAGCCTGTGAATTTTATCCACTGACAATGGCAATAAACCTTTTTTGATTCTGATTCTGACCTGCATTGACTTACTCGATGAGAACCTTTAAAACTCATTAATAAAAATGTGTTAGTTACATTAAAGTTACATTATTTAAATATATTCTTTAGTGTGCCTAATTTGAAGTTGTTTGTCATATTAAGGAATTGCCATTTATTCTGTGTCAATAGTTCAAAGAGTCAACTAAATTAGTTCAGTCAAGTTTGTTATCAGTTCTGTGCCAGGCACTGAGGTTTGAGACCGATAAGAAGATGACTTTGTTATTGATTAAATTAACTAAAGATTGCTGTTTGGCTTTCCTTCCAGTCTCCATAAACTATTGTTCCTTCATTTCATTTTTTATGCCTTTGCATCATTTCATTAGGTATCGATATTAACATAATGCATCTTTTCCAACACTTATAAACTCTAGTAACCTCAAAGAAAGGGCAAGCAGCGGTGAACAGTAGTGCTGCGGAGTCAAGGTCACTCACTAAACTTAATGATAGTAATAAAATAATTACGGGCCAGACATGAGTGGCAGCACCAGGCACCACATGTTTGTCTTATTTTGACAAACAAGATACAGTACATTTAATAGTTTCCCATAGAGCCAGGTTGGTAATCCTCGGTTGCATACATTGAGCCACTTTTATAAAATAAAATCTTACTTCTCATAGATTCCAGACACCATACTTTAATTTAAGTGATATATTACTTGTGTAAACTCTTCCCTCCGTGAGCAAGTCTACAAGTGATAAAAACTTTATGTTGACACTATTAAATTATTTGAACATTTGCGTCTCTTGTACCACTCCTACAGATTAAGTGTAAATGTCATGCCAATTACAATAAATTACATGTTACAGTTATCCTTAAATTCTGTATTTTTTTGGATTATGTAAAATTTGCACTCCATCAGCAGTCATAGTCGTTATATTACACCTCTTTCCCCCCCTGTACTTACATTATTGAATCTTAGACTAAAATATTCTTGCATTTCATTTTGTGCATTTCGAGAGTAGATTGATTTAAGTAGGCCTAATAACAATATTACAATTCGATTTATTGCCCACCTTCAATCCAAAGAACCACCACAGTTAAATGAAATGTTTTAAATGTGAAGACAAAAGTGTCAGGTTCAAGAATGCGAGTAGTGTAAAATGAGTAGGTCATTGTGCAGTACTCACTACACTCTAGGAGCTTCTACAGCTCTGTGACTCACATGGACAGTTGTAAATGCCTGTGATAAAACTTGTGTTTATAGGAGTTCGGAGCAGTCAGAGATGGACACGGAGGACAAGCACTTATCTGAGCCAAGACCGTAAAAGTCATACAATTGGCGCAGCCACTGTCTCCTGAAGCTAACAATGACAAAAACGAAGAGCAGAAGCATGATGTCATGGTCCCACTTTAGGATTGCACCTGAAATACCGCCAGGCTTACCTCAGAACAGTGATAGCCAATCAGAAAATGCAAACATAGTAAAACCTCTTTTTTAAATTAGGGTTAACAAACTTGCTGCATTCTTTCAACTGACCACAATTGTGTCTGTGTGGTTGACTGTGCTGACAGAGAATACACGGAACTTTATTTCAGTTTTTGTTTCTCCACTTCAACTTTAAAATATGGGTTGTTTTCCAAATTTAACGAGATGCTTGTAAAGTGTAATACAAATCCAAGCCATTCTTATTTCTCATAAATAAATAAAAATTACAAAAAATCACATGGGTCTTTTCTTGAACTGCTGGTGACAATTGATTTTCCAACCTTTCTTTGGTTGTGAGGTCATTGAACCCTCTGTGCTGCCGTGCCATGAGCATGATGGACATGATGTCTACAACCTGACAGTTCACCTTCACCAGTTAATACAGTAAAAGACTGCCAGCTGCCAGGCCCTACTTTAATAAGTCCATATGTATACTGAGTAACCTTTAAATGAATTATGACCGTGTTTCAAGTAAACTCGATCTGACTGAAAATACAAACTTAAAAGTTTATTAAATCAGGTTCAGAGTTACATATTAACAAATCTTCCTGTTCGTTCCGTCAAAATCTTGTTAAGTACAAGTTTGGAAAGTTTGGTGTGTGTAGGTGCTACTTTAAGTGGCAATTCTTATGTCTCTGTGGGATAAAATGCATTTTAAGAAACCAGCCTTTAAAGTTACATTGTCCCATGTACGTGTATGAATGTGAGTGAATTAAATGAAATTATTTAAAAATATGTAGGAGCAGCTTGTTGTTTTCATATGAAAGAGTTGTTAAGCAGTGTCTCCAAGACCTGACAGCAAAACATTCTGCCCATGCAAAGAAGTAGAGGGCAGATAAGAATTTTGACATGGTTTTACTATTAATATATCTGTAATTATTGGGCCTATATTCACATGTATACAAATGTAGTATGTTCTTTGTCTTCTCTGTCAGCAAAAGTGAACTATGCTGAACACTTTTGTCACTATAATATTGTAGTTTATGGTTAATATCTGTGTAATTACTAGGCCTATGAAACAAAATCTGGCACAAAGTTAAATATTCTCTGTCGGCATAAATAAAAAAATGTTAAAACATGTTTTTTACAATGTCTTTAAAAAGTGGTGCCATTATTCAACCCCAAAGATGTGATTGTTTTTGAATGGAAGGGGTAAGAATGCCATAACATTAATATGGTTTATCATTTGTGGGCCCATGCCCCCAATCTGAAATTATTACATCATTCAATTTTATAATTTGAATGACAAACCTTGGATGAAGAACCTGCACCAGATAACTGCCTTTAAAACTATTTTACTTTTTGATGTTTGGAATTTTCCTCAAAAATATAATAATCCGCTTGGAAAGCAGGCTATTTGTGGTTTATGATACGTGTGTTTCTGTTTAGCCTACATTATATGACAGTATATGAATAAATGTGTGTTTGTAATTTCAAATAATGACTAATGTGCTGTCTGCAATATTTTATGAGACGTGTAAAGTGATGTCAGCGTTCAGACACAAGTCCTGCTTTACAATCTATTACTATCACAACACAATGATAAAATCTTAGGTGAAGGCCAAAGAAAGCATTAGCCTGGGGGTTGATGAACTCTGGCTCAGTATGTTGCATGGCGGTCAAAAAGTAAGCTGTCATTTCCATACTTTAAGTACTACAGTTTAGTGGAGACAAAACCAGTTTGATAAATACTTCTCTTCTAGGTGTAGCTTTGTATTTGTAGTCCCTTGTTGTTAATGCTATATAGTGTTCACTTTGATTACTTACCATTAAGATGTATCCTAACTTCTACTTTGTCTTGCCTCTGCTCTACAATTAAAAAGCATAATAAAATAAGATGAATAAATCACTGTTAGTTAATATAATTTTCATTTATTTTCTACCGCTTGTTCCCGTTAGGGGTTGCAGGTGACTGGAGCCTATCTCAGTGATTTTAGGATTTAGGCTGAAATGTAATCTGTTCATCTTTTTTTGCGCTTTGTCACAGATTAGGATGTTTAAATATTCATTTGAATTATGATCAAATAGAAAAACATTCGAAATGGGGAGCAGGAGCATCACCTCATTTAACCTGTAAATCTGCCCCAACACAGCAGCATAAATATGGTCATTCCAGAATCAGAATCAGACAGAGGTTTATTGCCATTGTCAGTGAATAAAATACACAAACTTGGAACTTGCTTTGGCGTGAAGGTGCAACATACAAAAACAATAATAATATTATCTGAAGAAATGCGAAGTTTGACCTATTTTTGCAGCTGTTTGAAGTGCGTATGACAGGTTTAAAAAAAGAAAAGAAAAGATGTTCTCATTTGGACTTTATTTGGAGTGTTTATACCTGTTGTACATATAAATTATAGTCTTACAGCAATCGATGAGGTATTTGTGGCGAAAACGTTGAAAAATCTGTAAAAAATGACATCACACTAGGTTATACTCATGCCAGTCTGTTTATGCATAATTTACACTAAAGAAACAACTTATTTGACTCTCTAAACATTAACTCAACAAAATAAAGGTGCACTCATATATTTCTATTTGTCAAATAAAAAAATGGTGACATTAGATGAGTGTTTGCTGGGTAATTTCCTAGTGTGATGTTATCAATTACAAACAGTTATTGTAACAAGAAACCTAAAAACTGTGCTATTCTCAGGGATCTATTATATTATCGGCGCCATTATGTGATAACATTTTTATAATTTCTTGCAATATTCAAAATATATTTATCTTGACTGCATTTCAGTTCACTGTAGTCTGGCGAATAAATCAAATAGCACGCTGACCCGGATATGACGTCACACGTTCGCTACTCGTAAACAAACATGGCGGATTCTGAATTTGTGCCTCTTGTGTATTTTGCGATCTGTAATATTCCTCCGGTGTTTCGCTCCGCAGATCTAAGAAATTACTTCAGCCAGTTTATAGAGAGTGGTGCTTTTAAATGTTTTCACTTTCGCCACCGTCCAGAAGTTCTTAAAGAGCCAGAAAAGCCTCCAAACGAGGACAGCGAGGCACCCCGTGAAACCGCTCCTGAATCTGAACAAACCCAGCAGGACCCGAAGTCAGAGCCGGAGCTGAGGAAAGCGGTGAAGTCCTGCTGTTGTGTCGTCTCTGTCCACGCTCCTCACGCAGACAGGTTTATAAAGATGTATTCAGGAAATCACTGGATCGACTCAAAAGGAAACTGGCTGACCAGACGTTGTGTTATAAAAAGGATCAAAGTTTCACAAGACGGAGGTAGCACAATAAACTGTTTCTAGTAATAAAACATCAGTTGTTAATTTGTCTAAATAACAGTTGCATTTTGAAAGTGTCTGTTTGACTTGCCGACTCTGCCTCAAGGCAGCTGTGGCTGCAAAGTTTAATTCAGTTCAGGTGGATCTTGGCTAGCTTGTTTAGAGAGCATCTAAATGCAAAAAAGAAATAAATGTTAATACAATATATGTAACTGTTCTGGTGGATTAACCATCTGCTTGTGTCCTTGGAGGGATGCCAAGATGATTTGGTTAATTGATAATTGTGCTCATTCGGGTAACAAACACTATAAAAAAAAAATTATAATTGTGACAATCCTTGGCGGCAAATATTAGTAATTTCATTTCAATCTATACTCCCAAAAAAAGTGTAAAGTACTTTTTATTTGACTGTTAATATGACATAATTTCTTTTTCATTTAGAAAGTTTAAGTTCATAAAGCTAATAGTGAGGGATGGTTATCTATTAGACATGAGGATTTCATTGTCGTTTGGTCATAGTTCCAACATCAAAATTGGTACGTCTATTAAGTATTTTCCCTAGTAGACTATTGGAATTGAGTTTGAAATGTAGACGAGTCCAAATGTTTGTGTTCTTGAGCTGAAACACCTGTTATTGTTTCTTAACAAAACCAAAAAATCTGTTTACATTTTCTGTTTTCAGGTGAAGTGTCATTTCCATATAAGACAAGATCTGAACAGCGTTACCGTGTATCATTGTCAGAGCAGTTCACGGAGATTGACCTAAAGACTTTATCGGAATTAAATCCACCAGCTTTGATGCCAAATGGAAATGTAGGCACACCTGTAACCGTGTTTCTTCAACTCATCCAATCTTGTCGCCTTCCTCCACGCCTCATAAAGAAGTTGGGCCTAGTTTTTCCTAAAACCAGCTCAAACCGCCGTTATGGGAATGTGCCTTTTCAATATCGCAACACTTGCACGCTCCCAGCTGGAGAGGAAACGGTTTTAACTGCAGCAGGGCATGAAATATCAGGTCCCGGCACATTCACGCCTTTACTTTTTGGAAGAATAAAGCCAAATGATACCTCTCAAACAGAACACACAGCAGATCCAGAAACAAAAGAAGAAGATGAAGACTCACAGTCTGATGCCGATGATGTGAGTTTAGAATATTTCCGAATAGTTTTTATCTGTATTATTAATTTGCATTGTGTTGAAATTGCTTGTATAACTACCACATTGCCACTGATTTAGTTGTATATATATTGTAATTAATTTAGTTTTACTGTACACATTTTATTTTGCATTGTATAGTTTATACTTTTATTATTATTATTATTATTATTATTATTATTATACATTGTTTTATGTTTTTTCCCCTTGATGTCGAAGCAAGTTCCTAGTTTGTGAATTGTTCACTGACAATGTCAATAAAACTGATTCTGACATTTAGGATGACGACTTTTGTGAGGAGTGGGAGCGCCATGAGGCTTTACACGAGGACGTAACCAGCCAGGAACGGACCAAAGAGAGGCTCTTTGAGGAAGAAATTGAGTTAAAGTGGGAAAAAGGGGGGTCTGGACTGGTGTTTTACACAGATGCCCAATACTGGCAGGAAGAGGAGGGAGGTATGTTGGTTATAATACATACAAATACAAATTAGATTTCCTTATTTTGTTTTGAAGGAATAAAGAAATTAACTTTGTAAATGGAAAATATTGTATACATTTGTTTATGTTTCTTAGATTTCGATGAACAAACCGCAGATGACTGGGATGTCGATATGAGTGTTTACTACGATAAAGGTATCACATCCTCACATTTTAAATCTTCTACTTGTGCGTTATTTATACATTTTTGTAACATGACATTGATTTTACAGATGGTGGTGACATGGATGCTCGTGATTTTGTCCGGATGCGATATGAAAAGAGACTGCGAGATGGTCTTGAAGATGGATCTGATCAAGGTCAATCGATTGGAAAATTTGAAAAGTTCACTAAGGTAGATTTTACTTCATTGATCATAGTTTTAAAGCTTGTACAAACAAACAAGGTGGTATAAAACATTACTTTTGTGCTCAGGGCTTTGGACGGCGTTTGATGGAGAAGCAGGGTTGGAAGGACGGTGAAGGGTTGGGAGGTAGTCAAATCGGAATTCCTGAAGCCTTAGAGAATGAGGGTCAACATCCAAACTGCAAAAGAGGATTTGGGTAAAAAGCATTCAATTAGAGGTTACTATATGTCTTATTTAAAAATGTGTTGTAATCTGACTTTTGTTTTTCTTCTAGGTATCACGGTGAGAAACTACTATTGCATCCAACAAAAAAATGGAAACAAAAACCAGACTTTCACATAACTACAGTAAATGACAAACCAAAAGACATAGATGGAGGTGATACATTGTTGCGCCGGCAACCAACCACCAGCATGAAATACCGAGGTTGGCAGCATGGGGGCAGCATAGGACCTAAAAGATGACCAGAAAATCTAAATATAAATGATGTCCAACAAACATAAAGATAAATAAAATGCATGTTTTTATTTATTATATTTAAATCAAGGATACATTTTTTTAAAAGTCCACGAATAAGTTAAAATAGCATTAACACATTTGCAGTTGGTCAGCTTTATTTAGGCTATTATTGTAATAATAACTAATTATTACTAATTACTAATGATTTTATCTACACATTTACCCCTTAGCTTTCATTTTGTCGAATGTATTTATACATGTATAATTTGTTATGCAGTAAATTATACAGTTGGATAAGCTTTTGTTTTGTCGGGCATGCGTTGTGACCCGGAAGTGCATCGTTTAGCATTGTTTCAAGTTAAGCTAACGTGCTCCACGGCAGCGTAAGGTAAAATATATTTATCACTACTCATACTATCAACAAAACAAGACATACAGCTATTTTAGCCAAAAGCACGAGAAGCTGTAGAAGTGTTCGTATGTAAAGTCAAGTGAGTTTGTTTTTGTATAAGAGATTAAATAGTAGAAAGTTATCCCTCACATTAGGTGATGTTCTCTATATATTGACAAACAAAACAACAACAAAACGATGTCCACCCAGAGACGGCCAAAGCCCTCTGTTCGCTTTGGTCAGGTGGTCATTGGACCCCCAGGCTCAGGGAAAACCACTTACTGCCAAGGGATGCAGCAGTTTTTGACTGGTCTGGGACGAAAGGTGGTCGTAGTGAACATGGACCCTGCAAACGAGGGTCTCCCGTACACCTGTGATGTGAACGTCTCTGAACTGGTGACTCTGGCTGATGTCATGGAGGGGTTGAAACTTGGACCTAACGGTGGACTCTTGTACTGTATGGAATATTTACAAGCAAACCTGGACTGGCTTGAAATTAAACTCAATAAACACAATGACTGTTATTTTTTGTTTGACTGCCCTGGACAAGTGGAGTTATACACCCACCAAAGTTCAGTAAAAGACATATTCTCTCAGCTGGGCAAGTGGAACTTCAGGGTAAGTGTGTTTTTAATATTTTCATATATATTTTATTTTTTTTTAGAAAAAAGTGTTTATTGGCTCTTTCTTGCTCAGTTGACAGCGGTGCATCTTGTGGACTCTCATTACTGCACTGACCCTGCCAAATTCATCTCTGTGCTCTGCACCTCTCTGTCCACCATGCTGCACGTGGAGCTCCCTCATGTCAATGTCCTCTCCAAAATGGACATAATTGAGCAGTATGGTAAACTTGGTGAGTCTGCACTATAATTAATCTGTTAAAAAATATATATTTTTGTAAGGTTTCTAAACCTTACAATTTTCCTATTTTGTTTCTACAGCATTCAACCTTGACTTCTATACAGAAGTTATGGACTTGTCTTATCTACTTGACCATCTTGCTTCGGACCCATTTTTTAAGAAATTTCGACACCTTAATGAAAAGTTGGCCGAAGTCATTCAAGACTACAGCCTGGTGTCTTTTGTGCCTCTTAATGTACAGGTATATCACTCTTGTTACTGTTGTTGTGTACATTTTGAAATGGAAATATTGAATGTAATATCAAGCCTGAAGTTTTTCTAATTACTCACATATTTAAAATGTTTTAATATAGCCTATATATTTTTTGTTTTGTATTTAAAGGACAAAGAAAGCATGATTCAGGTTTTGCGAGCAGTGGACAAGGCCAATGGCTACTGCTTTGGTGATCTGGAGGAGAGAAATCTGCAGGCCATGATGTCAGCGGCTGTGGGGGCGGACTTCCAGTTTGACTCGTATCCTTTCCTATTCATTCAAATGTCTCACTATGATGACCTGTCTGTTTGGACGCAATCTCAATATCTACTCTTACAGGACATGACTTCAGGTTAATCTACTACTCAAAACAGTTAAAACAATAATGGATTTTTAAAATTCCTTTGAACAGTAAAATTGAATTGGAGACCTGGGCTGTAGTCCTTTTTAGTCCTTTATTGCTTAATCAGTTGATGGTGCCTTTGTCAACCACAGTTTTTATCAGTGAACTAATTATTTTAATAGGAATATAAGGATTATATAATTTAGACTACAGCAGAAAAGAGTGAGTGGACAGTTTAATCTGCCTTTTCACTTGTGAGGATGATGTTTACTAGTAATTCTTAGTATACATTAATTGACGCACAGGGTATGCACTTTAGTCGACCACAAATTAGTTAATTACAGCCCTATGGGAGACCAATTGGATTGTTCAGCTAATTTTGTTTAAAGCAGCATATTTATTGACTCATTCTGCTTGATTGGAAAGGTGATTTTATTTTCCTTGACACTTGTTCCTATAGGACACTTGGAGTGCAAGAGAGATATGTTGAAACTGGCAAAAATAGTGTGGAAGAAGAAATGATGGAACTGTAAAATGTAATTTTGAAAAATAAATGCTTAAAGCACTTGTATAAAGTGACCATTCTCATTTCACAATAAATATAATTAACTAGGCAATTGTTTGTGTAAAGGTAAGTAAATCAGAATTGTGAGGAGGCTGAAAAGATCACTTAAGCCGTAATGACTTTGACCAAGAGCAAATCCCACAAAGTCAGTTTATCTTTTGCCCAGCAGATGGCACATGTGAAAGCAATTTCTCCTCCCACGTCCACAGGATCTGCTCCGACTTTTGCAAGCTGCCAAAGCAGAAAAATTAAGTCAGGCGGGGAGAGGAAGCCACATTAAATCTGTGTTTCTGCACAACTGGCCCCGTGTCTCTTCTCTTAGATGGAAGTGTCATTTTGAAAAAGCAGCTACAACGAATACTGTTTTATGTTGCCTCTTCCTGGGTGAATTGTTATTCAAGAACCCAATAGTCAACAATCAACAAAGACATAAATAGAAGGCAATGTAAGCTGTCAATTTAAAGCTTTCTCTGTGTGGATTTCTCATAGATCTGAATAAAGCTTGATCTACTTTGAGAGCTCGCAGTGGTGTGGAGAAATCACATTAACCCTGTGGTGTATGTGGCAGTGAAATTATACTCGCATTTGGTGCTCGCCTGGAAATGCACGCGCTCTTGAAGTAGGATTAGGGGGTGTGTCAGCCGGAATGTTAAATTGTGCTCCTATGTTTGTACATGTGATCAAGTATGCCTTCTCGCTGCTACTTCCTGTCTTTTTCCTTCATGCCCCCTAGAGGTATGTGTGTGCCTGTGTGTTACAACCTAAACCAGAATTTGAAAGCATATTTTGACTGTGTTGTTGAGAGATTAAATAAACCAAATAATGCTTTATTCTAATCGATGCCATTTTAAAAAACAATATAACTTAAACGTGCTTTATTCAGCCTTGAATTTGTTGTAAGAGTATAGAACTCAAGCCGACGCACACACACTTCTCATTATCATTCATCCGCCTTTTGCTCTGCGCAACATTGTGCCAAAAATGCCCGCTTTATTCGATTAGTATGATGAAACTGGATAAATGGCCGTGTTCCGCATTGTTTGAAGACTTTTAAACTATTCTCAAATCCCATCTCTGTCTCAAGATAAGGGTGGTTTTGTGTGCGCGTGGTTCAATGTTGCAGGGTGAGAGAGTGCTGGAGTCTGCGCCCATCCCCCCACAGCGGAGTGCTTCTGCCGGAGTGAGAGACAGGCAGAGCAGAGGGGGAGGAAGAGAGAGCAGAGAGGAAAGAGAAAAGAGAGACTGAGGAACAGAGCAGATACAGGGAGGGGAGGAGGCAGAGTAAAGGAGAGAGGATAGGGGGATGAAGAGAAGAGAGGAGGAGGCACAGAGAGAGCAGAGGAGAGGCAGAAAGAGACTGACAGAAAGGAGAGCAGAGGAGAGGGGGGGAGGCACAGAGAGGGTGGCAAAGAGAGAGCCGAGGAGAGCAGAGAGAGAGGTGGAGGCAAAAAGGCGAGCAAAGAGGAGAGAAGGGGAGGCACAGAGAGGAGGGCAAAGAGAGGAGAGGGGGGAGAGAGGGGGAGAATACGAGAAAGAGTAAGAGACAGAGGAGAGTGGGGGAGGTACAGAGAGGAGAGGAGAGACAAACAGGCAGAGGGAGAAGGTGAGGCACTGAGAAGACCAGAGACAGAAGAGAGGGGGGCGGCACAGAGAGAAGAGAAGATACAGACAGAGGAGAGAGGAGGAGGCACAGAAAGAAGAGCAAGGCAGAAGAGAGAGGGGGAGCCACACAGAGGAGATGAGAGACAGACAGAAAGAGTAGAGACAGAAGAGAGGGGGAGGCACTGAGGGGAGTAGAGACAGAAGAGGAGGGGGAGACACTGAGGGGAGTAGAGAGAGGAGGAGGCACTGAGGGAGTAGAGACAGAAGAGAGGGGGAGGCACTGAGGGGAGTAGAGACAGAAGAGAGGGGGAGACACTGAGGGGAGTAGAGACAGAAGAGAGAGGAGGAGGCACTGAGGGGAGTAGAGATAGAAGAGAGAGGGGGAGGCACTGAGAAGAGCAGAGACAGAAGGGAAGGGGGGCACAGCAGAGAGGAGAGGCAGAGGAGAGAAAAGGAGAAAGGGGGAGGCAGGGACAGGAAGAGAGGAGAGAGTGGGACGAGACCGAGGAGAGGGGGAGACAGGAGAGTGAGAGTGTAGCTCGTTTGCTGCAAGGCTTCCTCCTTCTGCTCTAGAAAAGAAACGACGTGTTGCCTTTGCCTGCCTTTATTACCACGCTATTATTTGAGATGTATTAGTGAAAATGCATAAGGTTTTCAAGCTGTGCCATTTAAATAAATAAAATAAAATCATCCTTGACCTCCACACAGTATTTTGATGTTTATGTTGGTTGTTTAATAAGTAAAAGCTATTGGTCTATAAAAGCATAATGGGTTTTATATATTTCATAATATTCCTTCCTTTATTTTTTCAGTTATTGTTTGGTCAATAGGCCACTACAACAAATCAAATCAATCAGTCAATCAAAAATTACATCAGTCTCTAGTCCCATGGTCCAAATCTTATTGTGCCATCAACCTAAATTAAAAGTAGCTATATGAGTACTTGTAGCATCAGATATAGTTGTGTGATTATTACATTTATTTATTAATTTTGTACTCAATCTGTGACATTGCCTATTGCTCAGCTTCCCCAGGGTGAAATTGTTGCCAATTTGTTTTTATATTTTGGGCTATTACGCGTTAATAGCGAAACACTTGAAGTAGGTTTTAATTACAATACACCGACCGACTTTTCCCTCACAAGGATGAAGAGAAACATAAATTATGATGAGGCTAAAACAGCGTGAGTGGATGACAGTCCGGTCCCACTAGCCTGGATCCAGCCCGTGTTTCGCAGAGCGCCGTGTCTCAGTAAAATGGCTGTGTGTAGCGGAGCCTCGTGTTGGTTGGGCTCGCTCCCTGCCTCTGCCCGGGCTCAGTAACACAACTCCCACAACAATTTCTGTCGCTCTTTACGCATTGTATGGAGCCTCCATCACTCCTAAAGCCCTAAACGGACCCGAAACCAGGGGATGGCGGCCGGATTTGGTCCGGTTTAAGGGGCAGGAATGAATCGACCCAAGGATAAATGGTTGTAAACAATTCTTTCTATTCAGTGCTCGCTTTTGATTGTGAGTGACTCGCCGAGAGGGAGTGAGGTGGGGGGGTTATCATGGCCGCTCAGGTCGCCAGCGCCACCACTCTGAACACTAGCCCGCCTTCCGAGCTCAAAAGACCGGATCGAGAACCCAAAGAGGAGTCGGTACCGGGGGACAAGCAGCCGGACAAGAAGCAGCCGAGTTTGGACCGCAGCGGCTCGCCGGGACGCGGGGATCTGCAGCAGGACGCGGCCGACGGTGGAAATGCAGGGGGAGGAGGGGAACCCGAGATGAAGAACGGCAATGGGAACGCGCCCAGAGCCAACAATAATAACCAGAATGACTCTATAGGACCAGAGGGAAACAACCACCCGGGTTTGGTACACCACCACGGCTCAGCTTTCCCGCCGCCTTCATACGGATACGGGCAGCACTACGCTCGGCCTTTTCATCAACATGGCGGACAACAAAGCCCTGGCATGGCAGCTGCGGCGGGTCCGGTCGCGCAGCAAGGCAACATGATGGACCCGTATCAACCCAACTCGCACGAACATGGCTTTGCGAACCACCAGTATAACTACAGCCCGTTCCCGAACAGGACTCCGTATCCGGGGCAGGCGTACGGCGTGAACTCCCCGCGCAGTACCCAAGCGCCGCCGCCGACAGCTGGGGGACTGTCCGCGAAGGCACCAGCAGCGGCAGCAGGACCCGCCGCGATGGCAGGCTCGTACAACAACCAGAGATATAACATCGGAAACCCTCAGCCCACATCTACACCGACCCTAAACAAGCTGCTGACTTCGCCCAGCTCCACGCGGGGGTATCCAAACTACCCCAGCAGCGACTACGGTGGCCAAGAAGGCGCTGGTAAAGGAGCAGACATGGGCAGTAGCGCTCAGTACGGAGGCAGCAGCACGGGCTGGCAACAAAGAGGCCATCACCCGTCACCCATGAGCCCTGGAAGTGCTGGGCAGCCGCTAAATAGAAGCCAGGTAAAGCCACACGGGATTGTTTGCAGTTTTTTGCCACTTCTTCCTCCTCTTAGCCGCTACATAAAGCTGTAGGCCAGCCATTGTCTGATACTAGTTCGCAAAGACTCTAAAATGGCTGCCTCTCGTGTGTGTTTTTCTTTACAACAAACTGTCTTAAATGTGCTTTTTCGACGTGTTAACCGTGGTAGATTAGGTTACTTTTTGACTAAATCCAACGACGTAAACGCGGTTAAAGCGTCAGGGAAGCGGAGAAGGCCTGACTTTCAAAAGGGGCATAAATTCACATAGGCAGGGGCTTTTCGTCTCGTAACCTGCGATATTGTTGCACCACTGTGACATCTTCTCACGTTTGGTTGGTTAGTAATTGTTTGATGTGCAAAATATATTGAGTAAACGTTAGATGAATGGTTTTTACGTTTACCTTCGTGGTATGTTGCATGTTCATTTCTGATAAGCGATCTTTAGGAATGTGTCGCTAATAAAGTTATTTATTTAAAGGTCGTTAGTGTTTTGTAGAGGTTCTAGCAAAGTATTTTAATATGTTTTCGATTGGTTTGTAGCCTGTATTTTCTCTTCATCTTGAGCGGTATTTCCGTCTCTGATAAGCAGGCTGCAAGATGAGTGATGCACAGTGCAGTTTGCTCTGGGATTTGAATTGTGGAGGTAAAATCCTACTGTCAAAGCCAGGAGGTAGTTGGTCTTGAGTTGACATGCTAGCTCCAATCTGATTGGCTCCTCAGCCCCTGCTCATGGCCATTTATAATTACATGTGATGCAGGGCAACTGGTGATAACAGCATTAAGTCATCATGGGGTCATAAAAGGTAAAATAATACTCTCACCCAGACTTCTTACTATTGAGAATGATTGATTGAGCAAGAATATGATTAGGGCTGCATCGATTAACTTGAATAATTGTGACTAACTAACTGCTAAAATAATTGTTGACTATATTAATAATAGTTATCTGGCCAAAATGTATTAAAACGTACACTCAAACGTTTGCTGCTGCAACAGGTTGAAATAGGATTAATAATAGTTATTTTCATTAATGATAGACTTTATTTCTAAATGTTATTAAACTAGAAGTCTTCATCATATTTAAACTTTTATTTTAAAAATCTCAACGCAAAAAATTAGAACTTGTCCACTAATTGAGACAAATAAATGCTGACTATAGACATATACTACAATAATTGTTTCAACCCTAGAAATAATAACAAATAAATTATAACCCAAGTAAAATAAAGTTTTTTGTGTTTTTTCAAGCCTACATCCATCTCAGAACAGCCCAATAATGACATATGTTGGTTGTTGAGGAAATGTGAACAACTGAGTTTTGATGGTATTATTGACATCCTTAACATGCTTTAGAGGAGAGCAGTTCTAGGTAAACTGGTGCCTTGTCTGTGAGGATACAGCTAGTGCTGCTGCGTTTGGAGCGCCACTCGAGTTTGATTGTAAATAATTCCCTCTTCGTCCCCCTTAAGATGATCATTGAGCCCATCTTCAGGTCTGATGACCATGGGAGTTTCTTCTATGCCTTATGCAGATTAGCCATGTGCTGCCCTTATTTATTTGGCTTCATTGGATCACATGGGTCATCTGATCTACTTTTGGCCGAAGAGTTGTTCAGTGCAAGTTGTCAGCAGTACCTCAGTGATTCTGGTTAATAATTTCTTTTAGAAAAAAGATTCTGCTCTCAGTTTAACACATTTCATTCCTAATGTCATTCATTCAGAGCCAAACAGACTTCTTGAGGGGGTAAAGCCACTTGGAACCGACCCAAAACAGAAGCACAGCTGCATTTGTTTAAGTTCAAACAAAGTGCCCTCCATTTGAAATGTATTTATTAAACCACTGAAATAGGGAAAAAATTGTTATGACCGTGGGAAGTTATTTTGTGCCAGTGAAACGCATGCCAGTGGTTTTAATTTTCGTCATGTAATGTTGATTCTTCTTTTTTGCCCCTCTGTCTAGCCAACTGGTCCCATGGACCCAATGGGAAAGATGAGGGCACAGCCCTACGGAGGAGGAAGTCAATATGGACAGCAGCCTCAACAGGGGGCACCTACAGGCCCCCAGTCGGGCCCTGGTTACCCTAGCCAGGGTTATGGCCCTCCAGGACCTCAAAGATATCCACTGGGAATTCAAGGACGTTCCCAGGGAAGCATGGGAAGCATGCCTTATGGACAGGTACTAATCCATAGTCTTTCTTTGATTTGAGTGCACATGCTCCTGAGTTGTTACTTATATTGTTATTGTTATTTTTCAGATGGGGTCATATGGACAGCAGGGACCAGGAGGTTATAGTTCTCAGAGCCAGACACCTTATTATGGCCAGCCTGGCCAAGGTCCTCACTCACAACAAAGCCCCTATTCCCAGCCGGGCCAGGCCACAGGCCAGACCCCTTACCCAGGGCAGCAACACCCTCCAGCGTCTGGCCCTCACACACAGGGAGGGCCGCCCTATCAGCAGCAGCACATGCCCCCTCAGACACAGGGGCCACTGCCAGGCCCACCACAGGGACCCCCACAGTCTCAGCCTTCTTATTCTCAACCCCCTGCCCCTCAGTCCGGCCATCATTCGCCCTATTCGCAGGGTGGTCCTGGCCAAAGCCAACCACAGACGTCACCAGCTCCTACTGGATCACAGTCCAACTACCCGGGGTCCACAGCGGGCTCTCAGCCGTCCTCCTCGCAGCAACAGCAGGTCCAATCTCAGCTGCCTCATCCACAGAACCCGTCTGCATACCCCCAAGGCCCGCAGTCACAGCAGCAAGCACAACAGTCACCTTATCAGCGCTTTCCCCCACAGCAGCAGGTACTGGCCTCAATGGAGTATTGTGTATATATATTATAATATTATTATATATATATATATGTGTGTGTATATACATACGTACGTGTGTGTGTGTGTGTGTGTGTGTGTATATACATACGTACGTGTGTGTGTGTGTGTGTATATACATACGTACGTACATACATACTCTCTCACCTATGGCTTTTTCTCTTTGGACTACAGTTTTCCTGCAAGTGCAGTTAAGCATATCTTATGTTGCCTTTTAGGAGGTATCCCAGGACTCATTTCAGCCTAATGTCCCTCCATCTTCTCAACCAAAATCTGGAGCTGATGATGGTCAAGGCCGCCCCTCAAGCCTTCCAGTAAGTTTCACCTGACCACGTTTTTAGATTTTACAAAGGCCACACTACCAAGTTATTCTTTGTGAATAACTTTCCATAAGATGTTAATTTGTCATATTTGATGTCATATTGCTTGCTGAGGAATTAAACCTCAATTTTTGTTGCTTTGACTTGCATATTTGTTTGTATACTAACCAGAGTCAAGAGTCAAAGGGGAAGTTAAATATGAAAGCAATGCTGCTATTAAATGTTGCTGCAGCAGTAGTTTTTTTTAAAGGACAAATGCTTCTGGGCTTGTGTTTCCAGAATTGGTCACGGACTACTGTGGTTCCATTTAAAAAAAGAAAAAGAAAAAAATGAATATTTAAAATCTTAAGAATATCACCATCACAAAGAACCACATTTCTGCCTCTGACTTTTGAATGCTTTTCATTCACATTTACTTTGACCATTATAGGACTTGTCAGGGTCCATCGATGACTTGCCTACAGGGACCGACGGGGCCCTGAGTCCTGGTGTGAGCACCTCAGGAGTATCGAGCAGCCAGGGAGAACAGAGCAACCCCGCTCAGTCGCCTTTCTCCCCCCACACATCACCCCATCTCCCAGGCATTCGAGGGCCTTCACCGTCCCCAGCTGGCTCTCCCGCCAGCGCCAGCACGCCACGAACAGGGCCACTATCACCTGCCAACATGCCAGGTGCGGCAAGCATTGTACTTTGGTTTGAAACAATGCATTTCTTTTAAATTATGTGGTCTTCAATAGATTTATATGATGTAGAGATTTGGGAGGTGGTCTGTGTGCCAATACATGGCTAGGTTGTGGTAGTATAAAATGTTTATATTATGGGGGCTTTTCTGTCTTTTTGCTATAATATGCTGCACTTGTTATGACCCAGTTAATCTTAAATTAATCATTATTACATATAATATATTATTATTTCAGGTGCCCAAATGCCTCCAAGGCCATCCAGTGTTCAGTCAGATGGAAGCTTACATCCAGCTATGAGCCAATCTCCTATGGCCCAGGACAGAGGTTTACATCTGTTCATTGAATTATCCTTGAGTTGATTATAAGTAGTACTTTCTATCGACCTGACTCATAACTACTTGCCTGTGTCCAATTGAAGGTTTTATACAGAGAAACCCTCAGATGCCACCTTACGGCTCCCCTCAGTCGGCCTCTGCATTATCGCCTCGACAGTCGTCTGGAGGGCAGATGCATCATGGTATGGGTCCATATCAGCAGAACAATTCCATGGGTGGTTATGGACAACCTGGAGGACAGTATGGCCCACAAGGTCTGCACTTTTGTCTTTTTAATTATATTAGAATGGTGTGGCAGAGTAATCCCTCTTGATTAATAAAGTTATTTGTATTCACGATTTACAGCGGGGTACAGTTTAGTGTGAAATACAGAGTCTAGTGTATCTTCATACCATGCTGTTGCTGGTTCCTCTCTGACTGTTCTGTTGCAGCTATTTATAGCAGAGTCAGCTGACGTAGCACAGCCTTCTGTCAGAGCCTGTGACGAAAGCTTGTTGCTCAGTTTCTAACAGCTGGTTTTACGTTGAAAAAATGTTAATTAAAAGTAAATACACAAAATTATTTCAATTGCTTTCAGCAGTGTATTGATGTGGTTTAGAGTGTTTTTAAAAAAAAAAAAATGGTGTAAAGTAATCATCAGTGACATCAGAAATGGGCCAAAAAATACTTTTATTCACACAATCTAACAGACAAAATTTTTTATTGGTACGTATACATTGTGTAACTAGCTTCATTCAATCAAATGTCACTATATTGTTTGTTGCAGAACAACCAAATGAGTGGTTCAATAGTCAGGGGTCTTGCTACGTACATACAGGGATGGCGGGGCCGCCATCCTTAACATGATAAATCAAATGGCCCGCCATCCGTTTTGACATGGGGGGGAATAAACCATCCCTAAAACTCAACTTCATCCCATATTTTAGGTTGCACCATCATTAAATACTACTTCAAATAAACAAGTCTTAAGCTTCAAAACGCTGTTTGTTTTATTACAATTAGACTCCTTCACTGAGAAATGAGTTTAACGCGGAAGTGATTGTAGACGCGGCAGAATACAAAGACACACGGAGCGCGCACGTGCGAAATACGGCGATCTGCAGCATTGAAATTAAACTTACTTTGCCAGACCTGACTCACAGGTCAAAAGACAACATGTGTATCACTACATAGATACACAGTCTACAGTTGTTATTTTGTCCGCTTTCTCAGTGAGTTTCGGAAGGAGCACACCGCGGCGTGAGCGAGCCGACAACACGTCTCAAGCCCCTCCTCCCAGCGTTACCATGGAGCTTGTCTTATTATAATAACTAATATTATAGTTAAAAAGGGCTTCAAGTGAGGTGATTATGAATTCAACCTTCTAATATTTAGTCTAGTTATTTTATTTTCAAAATAGTCATCTGTATTTTCCCTTCCCTGCTTTATTTATATCTATACATAATAAAATAATATTGGCCACTATATAGGCCTATTATATAGGCCTATATAGTGTTAATAGTATGTTTAGGGTGCATGTACCTTTTTGGAAATAATTACGGAACATTAAACCATCCTTGGAGGAAAATTCAACCCCATATGAGGCATAGTTAGCACCCCTTTTAAAGATTCTGGGGAGAGCGCTGATATAATTTTTTTTTAAATGTAATGTATCGCTTTTGTTCGATGCGCTGTAGTTAATACCACATACGTGCAATCTAAAGTGCATGACATGGTTATTAAAAAAAATCCACTGTTTTAATAACATAGCAGGTTAGAGAGTTAGTTTTAGGAACAGTTTTGTAAAAAAATAAATAAATATATATAGGTCTTGTAGTAGTTAGTTACCACATGGCTGATCAGCCTAATGCAAGCTTTTAAACTCTTTTATGACCTTTATTTTATTTTGGGGCAAAGTGTATGGGCAAAATTGAATGGGAAAGTTACTTCTGGAACCTTGTGGGCGGTCACTGTTGAGACCATTCTAAAACTACTTGGGGAAAGGTTCAAATGAGTCAATTTAGAGATTTTTTTTTTTTCAGTATCTTCTTCAAAGTACAAGTATCTAGTTTCCATGCCAGTTTTTGTGTCTATTTGCTTTAATAAATGTATCAAATCTTTTTGTATTCAAGGTTATCCGCGGCAGCCTGGTTATATACCCAATGCCAACTACCCAGGACCTGGAATGGGCCCAATCAACCCTATGGCAGGACAAGGTGGAGGCCCACCCTATGGGAGCATGCCTCCAGGAAGAATGCCTCCAAATCAAATGGGAGCAAGACCTTACGGCCCCAATATGGCTCCTAACATGAACCCCAATATACCTCCAACCATGGGAAACATGTCACATCAGGTAGGCGCAGGAATGTGTCCACCGCCGGGCATGAACCGAAAGCCCCAGGACCCAGCCGCCATGCAACACCCTGGCACCAACTCCATGCATAACAGGTCGGTTCATCTTCTGTTTTGTTGTCTAAATTTTCATGACAATCTGAGGGCAGGCTCTAGTATTTGTGTATCAACTATATGATATAAGACTATATGTCTTGTTGAAACCTTATGATTTATAGTAGCCAATTTCCATGATTGTGGTATATTTATTGTTTGAATGACAAGACATTTACAGGCCCCTGACTTGATAAGACACTACAGAAATGAACAAATGTTGTATCCTGAGCAGCAGCGATTGTGGATAAGTATACTTAAGTGTCAAACCTCTCTTAATTCAGGATGCCTGGATACCCCAACATGTCTCAAGGGATGATGGGATCTGGTCCCCCCTATGGTCCTGCCATGAACAACATGCCGGGAATGATGAATACTCAAGGAGGACCGCCTTATTCCATGGGTCCTAACATGGCCAATCATTCAAGTGGTAATTTATGTCGTTCTATCTTATGCGAAAGATCTTTTGTAATGGGATACTTAATTATAATATCATCATCAAAAGTGTCAAATTAATATTGTCAATTGATAAGGTTTCATAATGATTATAAGCGAGATTCAAGTTGGAGGGTCCAGTACCGCTTGTCTCCATAGAGATGTTATTGCTTTGCTTAGAATGTTCCTAGATATGGCATTCAAGTTAACTTCTCCATAATAATTGTCTAGGCAATTTCTTTTACAATAGATAAATGACATACCATGGAACATTTCAGACAATCAACAACCTCTCCATGGAGACAAGCAGGTTGTGAAGAAAAATGAGAAAAATGAGAAATTGAGAAAAGTGCTTTAAAAAACGATAACAATTTAGTCTTTGTAACGTTACCATAATAAGTATACATTTTATTATGATTTGTCTGGTAAGGTTTTAGTCAATATACCTTGTTATGTATCACACCGACATAATGCATTTTTTGCACTGTAGGTATGGCACCAAGTCCTGAGATGAACAATAAAATGAACAACAAAGTAGATGGGAGTGGAACACCAAAACCAGAGCCAAAGTCCAAGGTAATGTAACAGCTGGTGCTACTCAGCTGATTTTACTCAAAGTATTATAATCACTTCATGTTTATTTTCTCTTTTTATTTAAAACAGAAATCAAATTCATCAACCACAACTTCAGACAAGATCACGCGACTCTACGAGCTTGGACCGGAACCAGACAGGAAAATGTGGGTTGATCGTTATCTGTCCTTTATTGAAGAAAAGGCGATGAGCATGACAAACTTGCCAGCTGTTGGACGCAAACCACTGGACCTATTCCGATTGTACGTGTCAGTTAAGGAAATTGGAGGCATGACGCAGGTAAATACAGCGTTAACCATCAGAGTGAAAATAATTCCTGATTATTTCAAGTAACTGTTGATTATAATTCATTCAGGTTAACAAGAATAAGAAGTGGCGTGATCTGGCAACTTCATTGAATGTGGGTACATCGAGTAGCGCTGCGAGTTCTTTGAAAAAACAGTACATCCAGTGTCTGTACGCCTTTGAATGCAAAATCGAACGGGGAGAAGACCCCCCTCCCGAGATTTTCACCGACAACAAAAAGAATCAAACTCCTAAAGTCCAACCTCCTTCTCCAGGTACGAATCTCTTTTCAACCACTCGCCTCATGTATGTGTGAATTCTTTTTTTGCTCACCTGAAGTGCCCCGATCAAATTTAACAAACTAAAATCATATATCTGCCCCCTTTCTTTATTTCGAACTGAAGCGTCCCTCTGCTCCACAGCTGGGTCAGGGTCTCTTCAGGGTCCTCAGACACCCCAGTCCACCAGCAGCTCGATGGCAGAGGGCGGAGACCTAAAGCCTCCCACGCCAGCCTCCACTCCTCACTCACAAATGCCTCCCATGCCGACTGGGCCAAGGTGGGTCATTTCTACTTTTGTTTTTTAATCAAAGGACCAGCGCCGGATTTCTTTTTCATGTAATAAAGTATAAAATTCTCTTGCTTCAGAACAGATGTATAGGGAAGGCAGCTCTTAGGGTCAAAATAACACTGCTGTGTGCATCTGATTATAACATGGTCTTATCATTCCCAAACCAGGAAGTAATGCCGGTGTGCCATTAGCTGGTAGTTGTTGTTAGGGGTGGCGTGACTCCAAACTTCCTTGCTGTGGAAAAATTCGGATACTTTTACTGCATTAGGAAAGTGAGAAATACTTTTGGACTGCTGCAAACCATTTTAAATGCAAGTTTTAGTGAAGGGAATTTTAAAAGTGTTGTATCTGATTGTTGCTGTCTTAAAAGCTTACAATCAGTTCAATGTGTGAGATAAACATTGCCTGCTATTTTTTGTTTGAATAAATTCTGTGTTCTTGTTTTTTAACTTGCATTTTAGGAGCAGTGTAAACCTGCAAGACCCTTTCTCTGACAGTAGCGACCCTGCTTTCCCACGGAGGAACATGACCCCCAACTCCGCCTATCAGCCTGGTATTGGTAATCCTGACATTCAAGGGCGTATGGGGCCCTACGAGCCTAATAAGGATCCCTTCAGTAACATGCGGAAAGGTGAATGTTAAAAAAAAAAGTTTTATAATCAGAAATAAATTAATCTGTTTGGCTACTGATGTTTTTTAAATCTGTTGATGCAGTTGGTGAGCAGTTTCTACCTACGAACCAGGGGCCGAACAGTGACACACCTCAGCAGCCACCACAGCAGCAGGCTCCATACAGAGTACCACCTGGGGCAATGAGCTCCATGCCAATCGGGCCCAGACCACAGTATCCATACGGACCAGGCTATGACAGGAGGTTAGATTACTTTTAAATTTGCTGGTTATTTTACTGATGTCATCATTTGTTTGTATTGTTTTTATTCATTTTTATATATTCTTATTACCGTCTGTTAAAGACTAAATCTTTATTTGTTGTCACAGACCAGAGCAAGGAATGGGCCCAG